>JAVJIF010001940.1:0-357782 GCA_038442645.1 Agave tequilana | reverse complement strand
CTTTCTAAACATGCAAGTTTATTTCTAAAAGAATCATTTTCTACATGCATGCAATCAAATTTCTTTTTCAAACTTTTGTTATCTTTTTCTAAGCATGCAATGTTATCTCTAAATGAGTCATGTTCTTTATGCATGCAAGCAATGTCCTTTTTCAAATTTTATTTTCTTTCTTTTTCATGTCATATTTCTCAAGCAATAATTGGCAAATAAATTGAGCTCATTATATGACATAATATCATCTTCCTCGGATTCGGAAAGTTACCTCAAGGGGGTTATCCCCTTGGACCATGTAGCACTTGTTGGAGGTGTCGCTTCCAACATCCGAATCGCTCCCCGTCATAGTATAGATCTTTTTCGCCGAGGGAGGTGATGATGTTCCATACTACAAAAGCCGATTCAACTTAGAAACCCTAGATAAAAAAATCATCATTTAGGGTTGACTTGATAGCATGAAGGGCCTTTGCATTAGCCTCAAAGTACTTGCTATTATTTAAAATATGAATCATTAGTAGTAGCAAGATATACATGAATGCCTAAGGCCTTGAGGTACAATGACATCTTAACCTTCCAAATGTTGATGTTAAGGATGTCAAAGGTGGTTGGTGACATGAAGTCCATGGTGTGTGTACAAATCTGTGATTAGCTATAATGAGGATCTTTTACTCTAGGTTGTTAGACCCAAATCAGAGTACCAAGCTCTAATACCAATTGAATATCACTCTAGAGGGGGGGTGAATAGGTGATGGCTAATCTAATGGTCACTTATGAACAAATGATGCGGAATTAAAACTAAGATGACTAAATAAAACTTCTTTTTAATTAACACTTATGGTATAACACAGAGTTTGTGCCGAATTCCCTTGCAGGGCTCGGGACAAGCTCCTCTAGATTCCCTTGAAATGGGTGAGGTGCCGCGTGTGGCTCTCTTGGTGAATACTAGTGTTAACAACAATCCCAATCAAGTATAGCAATTATGAGCCACAAGGAATATATCAAGCATGTAAATGTAAAGACAATGAAGTAATGCAATGATATAAAAGACAAAGAGAGAGAAGAGAGAGATAGAGTAAGCAATCGCAAACACAAAGGGTTTGTTTCGAGGTTCGAGCACACTTTGCTCTACATCCCCGCCTTCGACACACGAAGGATTTCCACATGCACGATCCCACGGATCTCTCCTTGGTGCCGCAACACCTACAAGCCCTCGGACTCCAAGTCCCGTATACACGCAAGCTTCACAAGCTCGCCGAGGCCGCACCTCAAACCAAAGAGTTCACAACCGAACTCCAACCACCAACGAGCACACTTGCCCGTCCTCCTCAAGGAACAAAGAAAGATCTTTGGTGATCACAACACTTGATCACCTAAAGAGCACTCTCACTACAACACCCTATAGGAATAATATAGCAATGGATAGCTCAAGTGTGGTGCGAGAAAAGCAAGGAAAGATCTATGGTGAAAAACTCAAAGAATCACTTTTTACACTCTCTTAATAAAAACTCCCTTTTAGATGGGAAGTATTGCTCTCTATTTTGTGGAAAAAAAACTTCTGAAATGACTTAAAAAAACTGGCTCAAGAAGTCCTCAAAATCTTGGCTTCAAACAATGACAAACCCCCTTTTATAGAGGTCAGAAAATCTGAATCTGACCGTTGGGGTCTGTCAGAGCTGCCGGTCGACCGGCCGGTCGACCGCCAACGGTCAAAAATCCGACCGTTGCAGCCTCCCGGTCGACCGATCGGTCGACCGAAACAAACAGAGAGCAGAACTCTCTGCAGCTGTCGACCGTACGGTCGACCGGACCACTGTGCTGACAACGTGCACAAGGCTGTGCACGTCGGTCGACCGGACGGTCGACCCGACCCAAGCTGGGTCGACCGTCCGGTCGACCGTTTTGGCCTGTCAGCCAGTCCCAGATCTGCTCATAAGGGATTTGAAAATAGGTCTTTTAACTTAATAAAAAATCCTAATAAATTCTCAATAAATCTACAAAAATAGTTTCAATGTTATACAATGATACACAACCATGCTTGCACAAAACATCAAGGCATGTTATAATAGATTTGAACTATTTTTGTAACTTGGAAATATTGGCTCAAAAATAAAAATTGTTTTTCCAGAACATGTTTTTTCCAAAACTAGTTTTTCCAAAAACTTCATCAATACAAAAATAAGATATTTGAGTTCATTCTAAAGCATAGTGTGTATGGATATGATTCACTACACAATCATAATGATATATCTATGTTTTTGACATTAAGCTCTAAACTGGTTATGGTTGAAAAAGAATATACATGATAGAAATACCAAAAACCAAGGTATATATATTTTGTCAAAAGAAAATCTTTTACTAACTAAAAATTCTTTCTAAACATAAAAAATCTTTTATGAAAGCAATTCTATCAAGAGTTCTATCAAGAGTGGTGTGTGTGTATAACTTGAGCAATCCACCAACTATCTATCCTTTACATTTTTAACTAAAACAAAACAAAATCTTATACCTTAACACAAGTCTTCATCTTCTTGAAGTCTTCACTTGAAGCTTCTCATCTTCTGACTTGGTCCAAATGCAATCCACTGAGCTCATCTCTAGATGTGTTCTTGATGCATAGGCTCGTGAATCAACCGGTGCTAGCTTCAACTTGTCTTTAAATCCTTTGTTGAAGCTCCACACCTACTAAGATCTTGATAATGTCTGTCACTAATTGAACACAAGATCATTAGTAATCATAACTTCATGAGTTGATCATCATCAAAACTAGGGTGATAGGCCTTTGGGCCAACACAGGTGCAGTATTTATAGGGCTCAGAGAGAAGCTTCGAGATCCAGGTTTATTGGCGCAAAATCCGGGATCCAACAACCTTATCTTTGCCGCAATTTGCGGCAAAATCCAGATTTGGCGGCAAAAATCTGGGCCGTTGAGCCCAGATTTTCTGGTACAGGTTTGTTGCAGGTTGTTATCCACGTGGCCTTCTAGATCTTGAGTTGTTACGTAGATTTCTCTGGATCCTGGATTCAATTTTGGGCTTTATCTTGGGCTTGAATTAATCTCTTAATTATTGCTAATTAAAGTAATTATTGGGCTTTCTCTCATTTCAGTTGTGGACCTGTAAAAATATAGAGAAGATGAGTAAAATCATATATTTATTTGCAATATGCATGGGGATATGTGGTAAAATATGCAATATTGTGTATCAATCACACCGTCACTTTCGGAGATGACTCCAAGGGCACCACCATCGGTATAGGTAACATCAAGATTGGTACATCTCCTTTAATTGAAAAATATAGTTCTTGTTGATGGGCTTAAACATAATTTACTTAGTATTAGTCAACTATGTGATCATGGTCTCAAAGTTATTTTTGATGAATCTTCTTGCAATATTTTTGATTGTAAACCAATGAATGTATTCTCACTGGATTTCGTGAAAATAATGTCTACATTATTGATATGCTTTATTTGGATTGCACTACAAATGTTTAAATGCTTTTGATGAGATTTCATGGTTATGGCATAGAAGATTAGGCCGCCATGCTTCTTTTAATCATCTTTCTAGAATCAATTCTAAGGAATCGGTGAAGGGTATTCCTTATTTTGAAGTTTGAAAAGGACCGCATTTGTGGTGCGTGCCAACTTGGGAAACAAACCAAGTCCTCTTTCAAACCAATCAAGGATATCATGACATCTAAGCCATTAGAATTGATCCACATGGATCTATTTGGACCAACTAAAACTAAAAGTTTAAATGAAAATAGATATGTTTTAGTTTAGTCGATGATTTCTCTCGTTTCACATGGATTTTCTTTTTGGAGCATAAAGATCAAACTTTTTCGCATTTTAGATTTTTTGAAAAAGGGTTGAAAAAGAAAAAGGATTTTCGATTTTACGCATAAGAAGTGATAAAGGAGGTGAGTTGTCAACCAATTCTTATGACTTATTGCGATGATAATGGAATTAAGCATGAAATGTCATGTCCTAGAACTCCACAACAAAATGGATTCATTGAACGGAAGAATAGAACTCATCACGAATGGCTAGGACCATGATAAGTGAATACGGGCTCCCTCAATACTTATGGGCCGAGGCCGCAAACACCGCATGCTATATATCGAACCGAATTTACTTGTGTAAAATACTTCCAAAACTACCTTTGAAATCTATCATTTGAGAAAACCAAATATTTCGTATTTTAAAGTTTTTGAATGCAAATGTTTTGTTTTGAACACCAAAGATAATTTGGGTAAATTTGATGCTAAGACTTTTGAAGCAATCTTTGTTGGTTATTCTAGTACTAAGCAAAGTATATAGAGCGTTCAATAAATCATCTCTTACAATTGTAGAATCTATGCATGTTAAGTTTGAGGAATCTAATGCATTTATTAAGAATATTGTAGAGATTGATTCTTTAGGTGAAAACATGGAGAAAATATCCTTGAAGGACTCACCCATCTAAGAGACAAGTAAGAACTAAATGGTGAAGTTCAAAAGATGAAATGGAACCATCACAACCACTTCCTAAAGATTGGAGATATGCTACAATCATCCCAAAGATCTCATCATAGGTGATGTATCAAAGGGGGTAACCACTCGCTCCAACTCCATGATTTGTGTGGGCATTATGCATTCATATCTCATATTGAACCCAAAAATATCCTCGAAGCCGAGGGTGACTCATATTGGTTACTTGCTATGCAAGAAGAGCTAAATCAATTTGAGCACAACCAAGTTTGGCTTCTTGTTCCTAGACCCCATGATAGACCAATTATTGGTACTAAGTGGATTTTTAGGAACAAGTTGAATGAGTCAGGAAATGTTGTTAGGAATAAAGCGAGGTTAGTGGCTCAAGGTTACACCCAAGTTGAAGGAATCGACTTTGAGGAGACCTTTGCACCCGTAGCACGGCTAGAAGCCATATGGATCACACTAGCTTATGCATCCTACAAAATTTCAAACTTTTTCAAATGGATGTAAAATGTATATTTTAAATGGTTTTATTGAAGAGGAAGTATATGTTTAACAACCCCCCGGTTTTGTTGATCATATACATCCAAATTTTGTTTTCAAACTAGATAAAACATTGTATGGTTTAAAACAAGCTCCAAGAGCTTGGTATAAAAGACTTTCTACTTTTCTTCTATCAAATGATTTTATTAAGGGCAAAGTAGACATCACATTATTTACTAAACATATTAGCAGTGACATTCTTATTGTACAAATCTATATTGATGATATAATCTTTGGTTCTACTAATGAATTACTTTGCAAGGAGTTTGAATCATGTATGCATCATGAATTTGAGATGTCTTTAATGGGTGAATTGAACTATTTTCTTGGACTCCAAATCAAGTAAGGAGTGATGGGATCTTCATAAGTTAAGTCAAGTACACTAAGGAACTCATCAAGAAATTTGGACTTGAAGACTCAAAAACTTGCAACACTCCCATAGCTACCACTATCAAGCTTGATATGGATGACCAAGGTAAGAGTGTAGACATAAAATTATATAGAAGCATGATTGGTAGTTTGTTGTATTTAACGGCTAGTAGGCCGGATATTATATTTAGTGTGTGTCTTTGTACTTGTCATAAAGAATCCCACTTGATTGCGGTAAACGCATTATTCGATATCTTAAGGGCATTATTGGAATGGGTATATGGTATCCGAAGACCAGACAATTCTCAATGACGAGTTTTTCGAATGCCGACTATGGGGTTGTAGAGTGGATAGAAAGAGTACTAGTGGAACATGTCAATTTCTTGGTAATTGTCTTGTTTCATGGTCTTCCAAGAAACAAAATTCGGTAGCCCTCTCAACCGCCGAGGCGGAGCGGCTGGGGCATGTTGTGCTCAACTCCTTTTGATGAAACATACTCTCCTTAATTATGATATGCATTATGACCATATTAAAATATTTTATGATAATACTAGTACAATTCATATGACTAAGAATGCAAATCAACATAGTAAGACCAAGCACATAGAGATTAGTTTGGTGGAGGAAAAATTGAAGATTGAGAAGTAAATTCTTTTTTGATAGTAAAGAAAGTTACAGTGGATCAATAATCCTCTTACAAGGGAGGGAGATATTCAAGCTTGAGTCTCCCCTTTGTTTAGTGCTGGGTTCTTGATGTAGCGGTGGAAAGTGAATCTTATTTTCCGTTAACACAGGTGAACGTCAGAACCTTTTGGGAATTCTCCTTGGATGGTAGACGAAGTAACACAGCTTCCGTCCACCAGGGATCTCAAAGAGATTGTAAGCAAAAACTAACTTGTACGCAGCAAGTTGTTAGAAGAGTTGAGCTCTCTCTTTCCTTTTTCCTTCCCGTTCTTTCCGACCTTCCTTTTTTTTGACTTCTAGCAAACTGGGCTATTTATAGAGGTTTCAGGGGTGAACGTGTCCCCTAAAATACTCCATAATGGGGGTTAACTTTCTCATTACGTGGGCAGTAATTGTCCCAGTAATGAGGGCAGTTATAACTGAGACGCGGGTTTCGAGCCTCGCGTCTTGCTACTGCAATAATGCTGAGACGCAGGTTTCAACCCTCGCGTCTTGGTCCTTGCAGTGCTGCTGAGACGCGGGTTCAATCGTCGCGTCTTGGTGGCGATGATTAGCCTTGCGTCTGGAGTTTGGATTCTGCTTTTTGATGACTTGTCTTTAGTGATTTTTAGACAGCCTACAGAACCCCCTCCAAAGTTTTTCGATATTCTGCGGTTGACTGGGACGGATTTCGAAATACTTTGGACTCTGGTTGAATTCATACTTCTCATGATTGGACTGATAATCATTTGAGATACTCTGAGCTTGATCTTGTCTGGAGTATGGTCTTCGTGAGTGTACTGTAAAACCCTTTGAAGTCACCAGAGATAATCGTGGTGAGTGTCTAGATACGCAGTCCAGACCTCCTCAATGCTCTGAGCTGGTTGTTGGTGTATTGTTGAACTAGGGTAAACAATCGTCTGCTTGTACCAATGTACTGTTGAACTGATCTGTAGAAGCAAAAGACTGAATGCAAGTCTTGTAGACGCAGGGGTCATATCGCATCTGTTAATTTGCTGAAGAAGCGCGCTCCTGGAAGGACGCGATCTTTGGAGTAAAGACGCAGCTCTCACTCTGTTAACTAGGTGCAGTTTTGGCCTTGCTGAAGAGACGCAACCTTTGGAGGGACGCGATTTTTGTTAAATGCGAGTCCCGTATTTTGGGCGCGTTGCCACGTGTCCGGCAGAGTTGAGGGGACATCCTTCCTTTGACGCGCGAAATTCACGTCGCATTTAAGATGCATGCCACGCGTCAGGCAAGGATTAGGCCTCGAGACACGCGCCGCGTATCTCTGCAGATCACTGTGCCTATAAAAGACAACAGTCTTTCAAGAGTCATCATTAGACTCCTCTTCTTCTTTGCTGAGCTTTTTATCAAGGGTTAAGAAAAGCTTAAAGCTTTTTCCATTTTCGTCGTCTTCAACACCGATTCCACGGTTGCGATGGCACCAAAAGCCAAGCATGTTGCTTCGTCCTCGAAGGCTGTTGCTCCTGAGACTCAAATGGGCGGTTCTTCTACGCAGGAGGCCCTATTTCAGGTAGTAAAACAATCTGATTTGGTTTCCGCCATTGAAGGGGCTTAAAGAGTTCTTTTAACTCCTAAGTCTCTTTTGAATGTGAACTGTGATTGGAGTTCATTTATGCATCATTTTATACCACCATACTATGCTTTATGTAATTAAGTACGGGATTTTTATTGCTTTTTTTCTCTCTTTTTTCAGGTCCAACAATTAATGGAGAAGGAGGCCCAACAATTATGATTTTTAAAGGAATTTAGGAGTAATTTAGAAGCCCACAAAAAGAAAGCCCAGATCTGGATTGATCCAAGCATATTCTCCACTTTCTAGAAGATCCAGCTAGGCACACGAGCGATAACAGAATGGCAGAAAATTCGCTGGCGCAATGGCCTAGATTCTGCCGCGGAAACGCGGCTGTCCTTTGGCCGTTTAATCAAGCGTTTGATCCAACGGTTATGGTGGGAAGGCCTCGTCTCCTGAAGGCTATAAATAGACCCCTAGGGCCTCTGTAAGCGAGATGAGAGAATAGCATTCTTTTGTTAGGGAAATTATTAGGATTTCTCTAGGTTTTCTTTAGTTTCTTATGTAATTTTCCTTTTCTCCTTCTAGAATCCAAGAAAGAGAGAGTGAGGGTGAGAAATCTTTGTAATTGGAGAAGGTGACAACTCAATACAAGGATTAATCTTTCATTCTTCCATTCTTTTCTTGTTCTAATGCACTCTTTTCTTCAAGCTTTTACTTTCTTGTATTTACTTTCTACTAGCTAACTCATTAACATGACTAACTAACTTCTAACTCTACTAACTACTAACTCTCGGGTGATTGCTAACTCATTTGAATTATTGGATGCTTTATTTTTAGTCTTGCAACTTTACAAGTCTACTTTACCTCCAATGAAGATGAGTTGTGTTCAATTTTTATCAAATGCTTTGTACCCCTCCATATGATTCATGTGAGCCTCACTTAGAGCCTTGTCTTTAGAACAAGTGCCTTGATGGAACATGAAGATGGATCACTTCACTATGCTAACGATTATTGTACAAGTTTCTTATTTCATGCTAGCTTAATTATAGCTTTGATGGACTAATGAATCTTGCATTGTTTGTTTAGCATACCTAAAGGGTGGCTAGTCTTGTTCCATTATTGAAAATCTATTTAGAGAGCCAATGATTCAAGGAGGCTACTAGCCAAGCCTAGATGAGAACACATTTTCAATATGGGACAATACATTGACTCGACAAAGCAAGACATCCATTGCCGATGAATCAATATGAGGCATGCATCACCCAATGAGAATAGTAAGTTGGTAGATTAGAATGTTAGTTAGTTATGACTTTCCTTTCTATAGTATTTCAAAAACCCTTTTTCTTAAAACATTCTCTTTTCAAACATCTCTGTTTTCCTTTCATCTTTCTTTCCGTTTTACCTTTTCTTTACAAAAACCCACAAAGATTCTTCACTTACTTTCTATGTCGTTTTGTTTTATTTCTAAAAGAACTTTCATTTTTCTTCTTGGAATCTCAATATAAAAACCTTGAATGCTTCTATTGCTAACCCTCCCTGCGGACACGACCCGTCTTAGCTTGTGCTACGAACGGTCATTCGGAAGGAGTAAAGTAAACCTTCACACACATTTGGAGTTTTAGATCATCAGTACCAGGACACCAACGGTTTACTCTAACCCTCTCTCAATACAATCAATCCTCTTCCGAACAAATTTTTGGCGCCGTTGCCGGGGAGGGTAACGGTTTTTATTTGAGTTTTTGGAACTAAAACGAATTTTTTCTTCTCTGTTGCAGGTTACAGGTTAGGAAAACAGGAAAAGAAGACTTGCAGTAACATATAAGTGGTCTTGGGCCTCTGCTCTAGAAAGCAGAGACCAAGTACCCTCTGAATTGCCACGTTTTCTCAGTTTTTGTCGCGGAACCGCGGCAAGGAAGAGTTCACTACTGACTGATTTTATGCAGGGCTGCTTGCTTTGCAAAAATATAGCTTGCTGCAAACTTTATTTCTTGTATGCCATCACTAGGAGCCTGCTATTAAACCAGTAAAACATTTGTTGAAAAGTTTAAAAATTGATTAGACGTTTGCATTTTAGGCACGTGTCTTTTTAATTCATTTACTTTACTGTTGAAGAGTGCTGGAGCAAGGAACGTTCGCATTGCATTTAGAATAGGATTCACCTCTTGGTTGATTTACATCGCTTTGAGTGAATCTTGTTTGCATATATTGTACACTTGCACAAATTGATCTTAAGGGCACCACCCAATAACAAGATAAGGTGGGGATTTAATTACCCTTCCTTAGCCCAAAAATCACATTCCAAGCACTCACAATCCTAAGCTTTTTAAATAAAATTGATAGACGTTGGCCTCTAGGGACATCCGGACTCGTTAAGAGATCAGCTGAGGTTGGAAATTGTTTTTTGATCATACTCCAGTCAAATCAGTATCTAAGGTTGGGGATTAAGAGGTTAAGCCTCAAAGATATCGTGGTTTGGCGTAATTAAGGCCCGTTGCTTACGCACGGATACCTCCCACCATATTTTGCCCCACCTGGCTGATTAGCTGTGGTCTGACTCGAACAATAATCTTCTTCGGTTCATCGAACAGTTAGGAGTCGTCTAGGTCCAGGTATCCTAGATAGCTTGTAATTGTTTTTCCCTTTTCTTGTTTGTTATTTTCCTTTTTCGCTTGATTGCTTGGTGAACGTTGTCTGTGATTGTGCATGCAAGAGTGGTATTGAGATCCAATTTCAGCAAGACTTGTTAGGACTTCTACACTTGCACAAACACCACTTCTTGACACAATTCTAATCATGGCTAATAATACTTCTCTCCAAGATAAGTTCTACCCCATTCGCACTTCACTTCCTTTATGCATTCTTTTACCCGAGGCAAATGGAAACAATTTTGAGCTTAAACCGCAATTCATAAATACACTCCCTAGATTTCATGGCCTAGAATCCGAGAACGCATATTTCTTCATTCGTGAGTTTGAAGAAGTATGTTTGATGATGAGAATTCCCCAACTGGGGAAGACGCTGTTAGATTAAGGTTTATTCCCTTCGCGCTTAAGGATATAGCCAAGAAGTGGCTATATAATTTGCCTGCCAGTTCTATCTCTTCATGGGATGATTTTGTCAAAGTCTTTCTTAAGAAGTTCTATCCCATTTATAAAACAGCCCTCATCAGAAAAATATAATGCAGTTTAAGCATGAATCAAGTAAACCATTTTGGAAATATTTTGAACGGTTTAAAGACTTACTAGCCCAATGTCCTCATCACGCCATAGAGAAGTGGCGGCAGTGCCAAATTCTCTATGACGGACTAGACTACTAAACTAAGACACTCCTTGAGACCACGTGCCAAGGGAAATTTTTGAAGAAGGATGAGAACCAGGGTTGGGACCTCTTTGAAGCTTTAGCAGAAAAAATCATTCAGTGGGAGTCTTGTCCCGAAAAAACCAATCCCACCATTTCCAGAACCGGTATGCATTCGATTGAATCCTCTATAACTGCTGAGGAAAAGATAACACAATTGATGAAAAGGCTAAAACTGCTCGAGGCTAGGGAACCAAATTCTGTAAATCAGGTCAACCCACCACCTGTGATCAACCGGGTTGTACCTACTGCCATGCTCTTAATCACCTGTTTGAGGAGTGTCCTGTCTACTAAGCTCACATGTACTCTGAGAATATGAATGCAGCATACACCAGACCAAACTACAATCCGTACTCCAAAACATACAACCCGGGATGGATGATCCATCCAAATTTCTCATGGAGTCAGTCTGATCATGAGCAACCAAGGCAACCATTTCCACATCAATATCCTGCTCAGTCTCATCAACCCAGTTTCCACCAGATGAAAACACCTAGAGGGGGGGTGAATAGGTGTAAATGCTAATCTAACAATCTTTTTAAAACAAGTATGAATGAATGATGCAACGATCACTCAAAACAAGACTAAGAGTCGAATACCCGGTGAAGGGCTCTGAACTCCTTCCTCGTGATTCCTCTAGATATGAGTTTGAGGTGCGTATTGCAATCTTGTTGTATGAGTAATGATCGACAATGTAGCAAGAAATGAATTTGAAGCAATAATGAAATGCACACAAGATGTATCACAAGGTATGAAAGAATAGCAATATCACAGCAAGAAAGTAAGAGCAATAGAGAGCAAAGAGAAAATCAATCGCAAACACAAAGTATTTGTTTCGAGGTTCGAGCCACCGCTCTACTCCCCGCCTTCACCGCCGTGAAGGGTTTCCACTATCCACCGAGGATTTTACAAGGTCTACCGAAGACCGGAGTACCGAACTCCACCACTTACAAGCCTCTACAGAAGAGGTATCTCAACAAGAACAAGAAGAAGGAACAAGTAGCCAAGTGATCACCAAAAGGATCACAAACTTCTTACAAACTTTCTCTTTACAACTTCCTTATAGAATGAGAATGGGATTTTTGGCTCTAGAAGTGTAGTGAGAAAAACAAACTCAGTTGTAAATGAAACTTGCTTGAGAACACAACTAAAAAATAATAGCCAAGAATGCAAGAGAGAATTGAGAGCTTTGAAACTTTTTTCTTTCTTTTGAAAACTTGTAAACTAGGGATTTTTCTTGGTGATTTTCCAAGAGACCAATCCCCTCTATTTATAGGGAGAGGAAGGGATTAAAACACATTTAAATTAAGTTTATTTGATCAGAAAATAACCCCCAAAAAGTCAGAAAAATCCTGTCACAAAACAGGGTAAAAATCAGAATTCAGATTTTCACCAAAGAGGAAAGAGTCGTTGGCAGCTGGCAGGCTTGTCGGTCGACCGGTCCGGTCGACCGGCAGCCCTGTTGGCAACTAGCCGTTGGGCTCGGGTCGACCGGCCGGTCGACCGTCCGCAAAGGGCAAACACAGTTTTGTACTGACGGTCGACCGCTCGGTCGACCGACAAAAAACAGAGAGCAAGCTGTTTTAGGTCGGTCGAGCGGTCGGTCGACCGACAGACGTGCACAAGCATGCACGTCCTAGACACAGGTCTCGGTCGACCGGTCGGTCGACCGGCCTAGCCTGGAATAGAGCCGGCCGACCGATCCGGTCGACTGCCAGGCCTGAAACAGTTTATAAAATGGGAATTTTTCTGGACTTGGGAAAATTTTCAAAATAATTTTGTAGGGATATATGGCTAAGTATCATGCTAAAAGATAGATATACATGATATAAACAAGATATAAAATTTTGTAAAAATTTGAGACATGTATCTTTATCAAGGCATGAACTTAAAACAAATACCAAAAATAAAAATTGTATTTAGAAGGGGGTGTGTGTGTGTAGAGCCAATTTGCCACAACCTCAAACTTTAACAAACTAATTCTTACATAGGTTCTAGGTGACTACAAAGTCTTCAAGTGGGCTTCTTCATATGATCTTGCAAAGCTTGATTCTTGAACCCAAAATGAACCGACTTGAGTCAAAACAACCTTCCTTTAGGGAAGAAAACTCCATGAATCTTTAGAACCCTGAAACACACCTAAACAATAAACATGATTAGTACAAATAACTATATATGTTTTAGAATCATCAAAACTCAATAAAACGGGCGATTGTAACCTTGGGCCAACAATCTCCCCCTTTTTGATGATGACAAAACATATAGTTATTTTAAACATGGGAAAAGAGCTTGGAAGCTCCCCCTCAAATTATGCTATGTATAAAAGACTGATTATATGTAAAAGTGAATGGCTATATACATAAAGCATAAAAAGTATACAAAACACAATGCACAAAACAAAAGACAAGTGCATAAAACTTCAAAACTAACTAAAACTAACTATTTCTCCCCCTTTTTGTCATACATCAAAAAGGGTAAAAAAATAAGAAAATTTTCTTTCAAGAATCTATAATACAAACATTCAACTCACCACAAATAAATAAAAATCTAGCATAGTCTAGAGGTTTTGTAAAATATCGGCAAGTTGAAAATCAGTAGAAACATAATCAATATCAATATCACCTTTCTCATAATGATCTCTAAGAAAGTGATATCTAATGTCAATGTGCTTAGTTTTACTATGTTGATTTGCATTTTTAGTCATATGAATAGTACTAGTATTATCACAAAATATTTTAATATGATCAAAATGCAAATCATAGTCAAGGAGAGTATGTTTCATCCAAAGAACTTGTGCATAACAAGCTCCGGCTGCAACATACTCCGCCTCGGCGGTTGAAAGGGCTACAAATTTTGCTTTTTGGAAGACCAAGAAACAAGACAATTACCAAGAAATTGACATGTTCCACTTGTACTCTTCCTATCTACCCTACAACCCGCATAGTCGGCATCCGAAAAACTCTTCATTTCAAATAGTCCGGTTTTTGGATACCACAAACCATTTCAATTGTGCCCTTAAGGTATCTAATAATGCGTTTTACCGCTACTAAATGAGACTCCTTAAACATGATTGAAAACGAGCACAAAGACATACACAAAACATAATATCCGACCTACTAGCCGTCAAATACAATAAACTACCAATCATGCTACGATAAAGCTTAATGTCTACACTTTTACCTTGTTCATCCTTGTCAAGCTTGGTGGTTGTTGCCATGGGAGTTTTGCTAGTTCTAGCTTCTTCAAGTCCAAATCTCTTGATAAGTTCCTTTGTGTACTTGGCTTGATTGATGAAGATCCCATCCTTTCTTTGCTTGATTTAGAGACCAAGGAAATAGTTGAGCTCACCCATCATAGACATTTCGAATTCTTCCTTCATGCATGATTCAAAAGCTTGGCAAAGGGTTTCATTAGTAGAACCAAAAATGATATCATCCACATAAATTTGCACAATAAGAATATCATTTTCAACATGTTTTGTAAATAAGTAGTATCAAATTTTCTTTTTTTAAAACCATTTGAAAGTAGAAATGAAGAAAGCCTTTCATACCAAGCCCTAGGGGCTTGTTTTAAACCATAAAGAGCTTTGTCAAGTTTGAAAACAAAATCCGGATGTGTAGGATCAACAAACCCGGGGGGTTGTTCAACATACACTTCCTCTTCAATAAATCCATTTAAGAAAGTACTTTTAACATCCATTTGAAAAAACTTAAAATCTTTATATGAAGCAAATGCAAGTGTCATCCGTATGGCTTCAAGCCGTGCTACGGGTGCAAAGGTTTCTTCAAAATCGATACCTTCGATTTGAGTGTAACCTTGGGCAACTAACCTAAATTTATTCCTAACAACGTTACCCGACTCATCCAACTTGTTCTTAAAGATCCACTTAGTACCAATTGTTGGTCTATCGTGGGGCCAAGGAACAAGGTGCCAAACTTAGTTGCGCTCAAATTGATTGAGTTCCTCTTGCATGGCTAGCAACCAATATGAGTCGGCCTCGGGTTCGAGGACGCTTTTGGGTTCAAAGTGAGAAATAAAAGTATAGTGTCCACAAAAATCATGAAGTTGAGAACGAGTAGTTACCCCTTGAGATACTTCACCTAAAACAAGGTCCTTGGGATGATGTGGATTATATCTCCAATCCTTTGGAAGTTGTTGAGTAGGCTCCACTTCAATTCTTTGAATTTCATTTTCTTGAGCCTCTTGATCCTTAGTTTCACTTCCTTCATCATCCTTTGACATGCCTTCAATAGTAGGTGAGTCCTTCGAAGTGACTTTCTCCATGTCTTCATGCAAAGAATCTATTTCTACAACATTCTTAACAAACACATTAGATTCCTCAAATTTTACATGTATAGACTCTTCAATAGTTAAAAATGACTTGTTGAAAACTCTATAAGCTTTACTAGTATTTGAGTAACTTACAAAGATTGCTTCATAAGACCTAGCATCAAATTTCCCAAATTGTCTTTTGTATTTAAAACAAAACATTTGCATCAAAAATTTTAAAGTATGTAACATTTGGCTTTCTAGAAAAATAAATCTCAAAAGATGTTTTTGAAGTATTTTTGCATAAGAAAACTCGATTTGATATATAGCATGATGTATTAACGGCCTCGGCCCACAAATAATGTGGGAGACCATATTCACTAATCATTGTCCTAACCATCTCTTATAATGTTTGATTTTTCCGTTCAACTACTCCATTTTGTTGTGGAGTTCTAGGACAAGATAGTTCATGCTTAATTCTATGTTCTTCACAAAAAGTAATAAAGGGTAGGTTAATGAATTCACCACCTCTATTACTTCTTATTCTTAAAATAGAAGAATCATTTTCCTTTTTAACTCTTTTCTTAAAGGCTTGAAAATGTGAAAAGGCTTGATTTTTATGCTCTAAAAAGAAAACCCAAGTAAAACGCGAAAAATCATCAACTAAAACAAATGCAAAACGATTCCCACTTAGACTTTTGGTTTGAGTAGGACCAAACAAATCCATATGGATCAACTCCAAGGGACGTGATGTCATGATATCCTTGATTGGCTTGAAAGAGGACTTGGTTTGTTTCCAAGTTGGCACGCGTCGCAAACGCGGTCCTTTTCAAAGTTCAAGCAAGGAATACCTTTCACCATTTCCTTATTGTTTAACCTAGATAGACGGTCAAAAGAAATGTGGCCTAATCTTCTATGCCACAACCAAGAGTCATCATCGAGGGCTTTTAAACAAGTAATATTGCAAGACATATTAGACAAATCAATCATGTATATATTGCTTTCACGAAAACCGAAAATATACATGTGTTGGATAGTTTATCAATGACTTTACAAGCTAAATTATCAAAAACAACATCAAAACCTTTATCACAAAGTTGACTAACACTCAAGAGATTATGCTTGAGGCCATCAACTAAAACAACATTTTCTATTAAAGGGGATGTACCAAGTTTAACATTACCAATACCGATGATTTTATCCTTAGTATCATCTCCGAAGGTGACGGTGCCACCTTCATGGTATCTTGATAGGGTTGCAAAGTTGTTGATATCCCAAGTCATGTGCTTTGAGCAACCACTATCAAGATACCACAGTCCTTTACGTCGTTGCGCCTTGGAGAGTACCTACATCATTTAACAAATTTATTGACTTTAGTACCCAAATTTTCTTGGGTCCTTGAAAGTTAGTATTTCGAACCCAAACATTATGATGAGATGCATTAAGTCTATCATAGCAAAACTTAACTAAGTGACCTTTACGGCCACAAAAAGTGCATGAAAATACCTTCCCATACATGAATGCATGATGTGTGTGTGGAGGGTGAGCATGTTTGGGGGGTTTGGCATGATGTAAAGGTTGTGATTTATGAACATGAGCATGCATAACATGGGGTTGTTTCTTAGGGGCTTGTTTCTTAGGAAACATAGCCTCAAGCCTATTCTTATCAAATTCATACTTTTTCAAAACAACTCCTAGAGAATCAATTTTCTCTTTTAGCATGGAAATCTCATTTTCATTAACTTGTGGAAACTTACCCTTGCAAGAAATCTTATAGTTATCAAAATCTTTTTGGGTGGAAACTAAAGTAGAAGATAATTCATCTTTTTCTTTAGTAAGAGTAAAAACATGATGATTAAGAGACTCATTTTCCTTTTTCATTTTTAAATACTTTTTCTTAAGAAAATCATAGTTATGTGAGAGTTCTATAAATGCTTCTCCTAATTCATCCATGGAAAGCTCATCATCAAAAGAAGTGGAAGGGGTTACCTTGCTTGTGCTTTCATTAGCCATGAAGCACATGTTGGCGGTATCAACTTCCTCCTCGGATTCACTCTCGGAATCCCATGTAGCCTTCAATACTTTCTTCTTATAAGGCTTCTTGGAGGTGGAAGGCTTGACTTTATCCGGGCACTCCGCAACAATGTGACCCGGTTTTTGGCAATTGAAGCAAATAATTTTCTTCTCTTCTTTACCACCTTGCCATCTCCTTCTACCTTGGAACTTTGCCTTGTTGTACATCCTCCGAACATTCTTCACAAGAAGTGAGAGCTCTTCGTCATCTTCTTCTTCATTGTCTTCGTCGGAGTATGAGGATTGACTCTTGAAGGCAATAGCTTTCTTCTTGGAAGGAGCCATTTCCTCCCTTGCTTTTCTTTCCATCTCATGGGTCTTGAGGTTCCTAATGAGACCTATAAGCTCCATCTCCTCCTTGTCATTGAGTTCCTTTAAGGTAGTTGCTTTGACTTCCCATGAAGAAGGAAGAGCCCGGATGATCTTCCTTACTCTTTGGTCGTTGTCAATAGCATCACCTAGAGAAGAAAGTGTTGGCCCAAAGGACATTAGCCTGATATTTTGATGATAACAAACCATATTTAGTTATGTGTTTAACAATCTTGTTTAAAAGAATTTCAGGTTTAAAAACAAGTTGAATTGATGGCTCCACATCAAGACTCACAATTTGGACGCCGCTAAAGATTTGCATTCCCAAGCCTTGCACGGTAGAAAGGCTTTGGGATCACAAGAAGAAATTCAAGATTTGTAATTTACTTTTATTTTTAGATATTTTGTCAAAACCTAGATGATAGAGGTAGAATATTTGGGATTGTCACTCACACACACTTAGTATTGCTTCATGGCTTCAAAAGAATTTTTATATCAGAATTTCTAACTTAGTTTTTAGAAATACCATGTTTTGGAAAAACCGTTTTTAGAAAATCATTTTATCAAAAAGGATTTTTACCAAAAATGATCTAACATGTTTGGGTGTTGATCTATGATCACACTCTTAGTTTTATTAGGTTTAGAACCTTATTTTCAAATCCTTAAACCAAAAATGTTTGAATCAAAATTTTCCTTTTCTTTCTTTCCAGACTCTGTTTAAACAGATCTGACAGAGTCCGGTCGACCGACCCAGTCGACCGACGTGCACGGCTGTGCATGTGTGCACGTCGGCCGACCGCTCGGGTCGATCGGGCACTTGTCAGTGCTCTCTGTTTATTTCGGTCGACCGAGTCGGCCGACCGTTTTCCCCCAACGGTCAGAAATATGACCGTTGGCGGTCGACCGGCCCGGTCGACCGGTAGTTGTCAGAAAGTCTGACAGACTCCAACAGCTCTATTTTTCTGGACAGATTTTGTTGGGTTTCACCCCAACGACTCTATTGTGCTGTGTAGGCTGTTTTCCATCCCCTATAAATAGTGAGACTATTTTACAAACAAGATACAAGATTTACATATAAGATTTACAAGTTTTCAAAAGCCTTTCATTTTAGAAAAGATTTTCATCAAAGCCAAAATTTCCAAACACCTACTTGAAGTAAATCCCTCTACTTCACTCTACTCATTTTGCACTTCACAATCCCAAGTACTATCTCTACATATTGGTTATAGGATTGTGCTAAGTGAGCTTTTTTTGATCAAGTGTGATCAATTTTCTTCTTGAGCGAAGTTGTAGAGGCATCGGCCTCAAGCGAGCTAGTGTGCTCCAAGTGGTGTTGCGGCATCACGAGAGATAGGACAAGTGTGTCCTTGTATTGAAGATCCAGTGGGATCAACAATAGTGGAAATCCTTCAAGTGTGAAGGCGGGAACGTAGAGCGTGGCTCGAACCTCGGAAACATATCCTCGTGTTTGCGTTTGCTCAAATTTCTCTAAACTCAATCTCTCTTTATTACTTGCATTATTTATTGCTTTTATCTTGCAAGTGTTTTTAATTTGAGCTTATTGTTTTAAGTAGATTTAAATTCCGCATTATTGCCATATTCCATATAGCCATCACCTATTCACCCCCCTCTAGGTGATTTCAATTGGTATCAGAGCCTAACCCTACTATTTGGTTTAACCACCTTAGGGAGATCCTTGTATTTGGCTATATCATTTTGTTGCATTCTTCATTTGTTGTGCATTATCCATGGCTTCAATTGATTTTTCTAGCATCAAGTCCCCACCCAAATTTGATGGCTTGAACTTCCCTATTTGGAAGGTCAAGATGAACCTTTTTCTTAAGTCCCTAGGAGTTAGGGTTGCTAGGGCCATAACCAAAGAATTTATAGAACCTCTCACCGATGAGAGATCATGGTCCGAGGACACCACCAAGGACTATGAGGCCAATGCTAGGGCTCAATATGCATTAACCCAAGCCCTTAATGAAGATGACCTCTCACGCATCATAAATTGTAAATCCGCATATGAAGTATGGAATGTTTTAATTGTGACTCATGAGGGAACGTCTCAAGTCAAGAGATCCAAAATTGACTTGCTTCGTTCTCAATATGAGAACTTTTACATGCTTGAGAATGAGAGCATTGATGACATGCTCACTCGGTTCACCAAAATAACAAATGCTTTATCTTCTTTAGGTGATGCGATCGATAATGACCAAAGATAAGGAAGGTCATTAGAGCTCTTCCCAAAGCTTGGGAAGTCAAGGCAACCACCCTCAAGGAGCTCAACGATCGGGAGGAGATGGACTTCTCCGGCTTCATCGAAAATCTCAAGACCCATGAGATGGAGATGAAAGTTAGAGAAGAAAGGGAGGCGCCGAAGAAGAAAGCCCTCGCTTTCAAAGCCACTCCAACCAACCATGACGAGGAAGACTCATCGGAAGACTACGATGAGGACTTTGCTATGCTCATCAGGAAGGTGGGCAAAATGTTCTACAAGAAAGGGAGGCAAAGCAACTTCCGAAGAGGGAAACCTCAAGGAAGATTCGAAAGGAAAAGAGAGGAGTCGGGTCCTTGCTTTCATTGCAAGAAGATCGGACACCTCATTGCCGATTGCCCCGCTCTCCAAGCTACCACCTCTAAGAACGGCCCAAAGAAGAAGAAGGCAATGGTGGCCACGTGGGACGATACGGAGTCGGAATCCGAAGAGGAGAACGACGCCGCACACATGTGCTTCATGGCACATGGAGATGATGCTTCTAAGGTAAATCTCGACAACTCCATAGAAGATGATGAATTGACTATGGATGAATTAGCTCAATTTTTTGAAGAACTCCAACATAGATATGAGATTTCGCAATCTCATAATAAGAAATTAAAAAGAGAAAATGAGTTATTGAAAAATAAATATGATATTATTGAAAAAGAGAAAAATGATTTGTCTAATGCTTTTAAGAAAATAAAGATTGATTTTGAAAACTATAAACTAGCTTGTAAAGGAAAAACTTCTATTTCTTCATGTAATAAAAATGATTTTGTTGAAATTCAAAAACGGGTTGATGTTTTAGATTCAACTCTTAAAAAATGTGCATTTGACTTAAATAAATTTGCATCTAGATTTCCCAAAGGAGTAACCCAAGGGAAACACACTCACCATGCACGGAAACATGCACACACTCACAAGCATGCTCACATGTATGGTAGTGGTAGGATTTATGTTTGCACGCATTGTGGCCGCAAAGGCCATTTAGAAAAATTTTGTTTTGCTAAACATAACATGAATAATAAACATGTTTGGGTTCGCCCGGTACTAATCCTAAAGGACCCAAAAAGATATGGGTACCAAAAGACACACCAAATTTAGTTGAAACAGGTGGGTCTTCATCCTCCAAGACTTAGGGGGAGACGGTGCCCAGGTGGTGGATGCATCAAAGCTCAAAGATCACATCGCGCTTGCATCACTATCATGGAGGCACCTATTTTGGAGAATACCCTCGGTTTGGTAATTTCTCCATTTAAAAGCTTTTATTTTTGTTTATATACATATGCATAGGATTGTTAGTTTACCTTTGTGCTTCATTGATATGTGTTAGTGTAAACTTACATTTCTATCTTGCTTGTGTATATGCTTTGTTCTAATTCATGTTATCTTGCTTTATGTCATATTTTTGTTGTGTCCACATATCTAATTTTGATCATATAT
The DNA here is from genome assembly GCA_038442645.1 of Agave tequilana. Taxonomy (NCBI): domain Eukaryota; kingdom Viridiplantae; phylum Streptophyta; class Magnoliopsida; order Asparagales; family Asparagaceae; genus Agave; species Agave tequilana. The sequence goes on along the minus strand of JAVJIF010001940.1, from coordinate 336,494 downwards.
CTATATACACATTTTGTCAAAAACTAAAATAAATATTTAAAATTCATATTTAAAGCAAATACATTAGAGATGGCAATTGCGCACCTCAACTCATATTTAGAGGAATCTCGAGGATGAAGTTCAGAACCCTTCACCGGGTATTCGGCTTCAACATCTCTAAACCTTTGTTTTTATATGAAAAATAAAAATAAAAATTTCTTGTGTAAATTTTGAAGTTTAAAACATGTTTTAAAATTTCGTATGTTAAAAATATCTTTCTCACTATTTTTCAGACAATTTTAGATTTTTTTGGGGTCTTTGCTGCTGACAGTTTTTGGGCAAGATCGGCCGACCGGAGCTGAGATCCGGCCGACCGACCTTGCCTGGAAGAATGTTTTTATCCTTCTCTGTAGCCGGCCGACCGGTGCGGTCGACCGTTTAGTCTGTCAGAGCTCTCGGGTATTTTCGGCCGACCGCTGTGGTCGACCGTTTCATCTGTCGTGGGGAATCTGTCATTTACCCACCTTATTTATAGCCCTTACTCTCTCATCTCTCTCATTTCTCACCGCCGACGTCTCTTTTCCCTCTCTCTAAAAACCCTAATCACCTCATCCCACTTCAATCCATCACAAATCCTTGCCTAAATTTCTCAAATCTTTCCTGGATCGTCTCTTTCAGGCCCGATCTACGTATAATCTCAGGGATTTTCAGTTGTGGGTTCTTGATCTCTCATCCCTCAAGGTAAAAATCTCATTTTTCTTTAGATCTTGCTTTCCATCTTGTTGTTCATCCTAGTTTTCGTCAAGATCTATCCTTCATCTAGACTAGATCAAGCCCTAATCATGCTATTTTTCTGTTTTAGACCTAGATCTATCATTTTAACCTAAAAATTATGCCTAAAAGATCTAGAGCCGAGAAGGAAAAATCAGTAGCCCCTTCTTCTTCCTCCACCAGGACTAAACCTCCATTTGTTTCCGATCTTGCAGAAAATCGGTTTATCCTCCTTTCGAGTAGAACTATTATTTCTGGGAGATGTGTTGTCCTTCAAGATTTTGAGCACCTCAATATCCCACAAATATTGAGGAACAATTCATTGGATCAGTTCATGGCTATTAGAGAACCGGTGTACACCTCTCTCATACCCTACTTTTACACTAATCTTGCTTATGAGGGAAACCGGGTTAGGTCTAGGGCTCTTGGAAGAGACATAGATATCTCTCTCCAAGAATTTGCTGATCTGTTACATCTCTCCTATGGAGGAGTTGATGTCTACTCCTATGACCTACATGATTTTGTATATCCGGCCGGTGAGTCTGCGCTCACCGCGTCAACTTTACTCCACGGGGATGACAACCCCGGCTTAGTGAGGAATGAGGAGGTGAATAAATTCACACTCACCGCTCAAGTCCTTGCTAAATTTGTATTCTATAACATTCTGCCCAAATCTGGTGAATACAGTCATGCCAGGGGTCCTGTTCCTTTGGTTGTCTATTGCCTTCTGAAAGGCATTAAGATAAACATTCCCCGATTCATAATTTCTCACATGACCTTCGATCATGTCCTTGTCCCCACAAGGTACTTGCCTTATGGGATGCTTATCTCCTATCTTCTCAAACAACTTGATTTTGACCTGTCCTCTGTGAGACCCACAGAACCCTCCGTGAACCTGAACAGCACTCTCTTGAAGAGGATGCAAGTTAGGGTGCGTCATGATGCACCCCAACAGCCTGCAGTTCCTCCTTCTTCTTCTGTTCCAGGGTCTTCATCTATTCCAGGGTCTTCTTCTGCTCCAGGGTCATCTATTCCATCAGACCTTCAGGCCTTCATTTCTTCTGAGCTTCGTACTCAGTTTCAGGAGCATCAGTCTTGGGTGACCGCTGAGATCCAGCAGCGACTGACCCAGATTTCTGCGGCGGATGCGGCACATCGCGCGGAGATGGACTCTCGTTATCAGGGACTTCGCAATGATATGTCCTATTTTGCTGATTCCATGCGATACATGGATTCGCAATTTAGTGCACTCTTTGTGAAGTACAACATGCTTGGTCCAGACCCCACGCCATTTGCCCGACCGCTTCCTTCCTCCGGCCCTCCATTTCCAGTTAGGGCCCCTTCTGCTTCTTCAGCACCACAGCCAGGTGTTGCAGCTATTGATCCAGAGGAGGAGGCTTCTGATGAGGATGATGATGATGAGGATGTGGAGATGGCTGCAAGTGATGATGAGGACGACGATGAGGAGGACGACGATGAGGAGTGACTTCCCCTTTTGATGATGTCAAAAAGGGGAGAGTTATTCATGAGAGACTTCCTTGGGCTTATATTTTGTAGCTTGTATTTTGTATTTTGTGGGTTGGACACATTTTGGTATTTTGTTTAGTATTTTGGACATGTATTTGATGGTTGTGTGGACATGTGTTTTCTATATGTTTTTATGTCTTGTATGAACATGTGTTTATTTATGGCATTAGTTATCTTTTCTGGCATAGACATGTGTATGGTTGTTTATTATTTGTGCCATTTACCTATGCCTGAGTATCTTTTTATTATATGCATGTGTTGAGGGGGAGCTTCACTTGAAGTCTCCACCCAAAATATTTGTAATAACTATGTATGTTTTGTCATCATCAAAAAGGGGGAGATTGTTGGCCCAAAGGACATTAGCCCGATATTTTGATGATAACAAACCATATTTAGTTATGTGTTTAACAATCTTGTTTAAAAGAATTTCAGGTTTAAAAACAAGTTGAATTGACGGCTCCACATCAAGACTCACAATTTGGACGCCGCTAAAGATTTGCATTCCCAAGCCTTGCACGGTAGAAAGGCTTCGGGATCACAAGAAGAAATTCAAGATTTGTAATTTACTTTTATTTTTAGATATTTTGTCAAAACCTAGATGATAGAGGTAGAATATTTGGGATTGTCACTCACACACACTTAGTATTGCTTCATGGCTTCAAAAGAATTTTTATATCAGAATTTCTAACTTAGTTTTTAGAAATACCATGTTTTGGAAAAACCGTTTTTAGAAAATCATTTTATCAAAAAGGATTTTTACCAAAAATGATCTAACATGTTTGGGTGTTGATCTATGATCACACTCTTAGTTTTATTAGGTTTAGAACCTTATTTTCAAATCCTTAAACCAAAAATGTTTGAATCAAATTTTCTTTTTCTTTCTTTCCAGACTCTGTTTAAACAGATCTGACAGAGTCCGGTCGACCGACCCAGTCGACCGACGTGCACGGCTGTGCATGTGTGCACGTCGGCCGATCGCTCGGGTCGACCGGGCACTTGTCAGTGCTCTCTGTTTATTTCGGTCGACCGAGTCGGCCGACCGTTTTCCCCCAACGGTCAGAAATATGACCGTTGGCGGTCGACCGGCGGTCGACCGGTAGTTGTCAAAAGTCTGACAGACTCCAACAGCTCTATTTTTCTGGACAGATTTTGTTGGGTTTCACCCCAATGACTCTATTGTGCTGTGTAGGCTGTTTTCCATCCCCTATAAATAATGGGACTATTTTACAAATAAGATACAAGATTTACATATAAGATTTACAAGTTTTCAAAAGCCTTTCATTTTAGAAAAGATTTTCATCAAAGCCAAAATTTCCAAGCACCTACTTGAAGCAAATCCCTCTACTTCACTCTAGTCATTTTGCACTTCACAATCCCAAGTACTATCTCTACATATTGGTTATAGGATTGTGCTAAGTGAGCTTTTTGTGATCAAGTGTGATCAATTTTCTTCTTGAGCGAAGTTGTAGAGGCATCGGCCTCAAGCGAGCTAGTGTGCTCCAAGTGGTGTTGCGGCATCACGAGAGATAGGACAAGTGTGTCCTTGTATTGAAGATCCAGTGGGATCAACAATAGTGGAAATCCTTCAAGTGTGAAGGCGGGGACGTAGAGCGTGGCTCGAACCTCGGAAACATATCCTCATGTTTGCGTTTGCTCAAATTTCTCTAAACTCAATCTCTCTTTATTACTTGCATTATTTATTGCTTTTATCTTGCAAGTGTTTTTAATTTGAGCTTATTGTTTTAAGTAGATTTAAATTCCGCATTATTGCCATATTCCATATAGCCATCACCTATTCACCCCCCCTCTAGGTGATTTCAGAAAGTCCATTAGTGATCTTTGTAAATCTTGTAACCATATCATCTATGGTTTCATTATCATGCATATAGAAATTTTCATATTAGGAACGAAGAAGGTCTATTTTAGCCCTCTTCACTTGTGAGGTTCCCTCATGAGTAACAAGCAAGTGAGTCCAAATTTCATGTGCGGATTTGCAATGAATTACTCTAGCGATATAATCATCATTAAGTGCTTGGAGTAATGCATAGTGTGCCCTAGAGTTAGCATCAAATTCTTTGGTCTCAATTTCGGACCAAGTGGACTCATCACCGGTGGGTGCACTAAATGGTTTGGTCACCGCCTTTGCAACCTGGCTTCCTAGGGATTGCAAGAAAACGGTCACCTTAACCATCCATATGGGAAAGTTAAGGCCATCAAACTTTGGGGGGTCTTAATTCCATCGGCCATTTTTACTAAGTGAAAGTGTATGAGAAATGAATGAAAAGATTAGCAAATAGTGGATCTCTCTAAGGTTGTTAAGCCAAGAGCCTAGAGACCAAAGCTCTGATACCAATTGAAAACACCTAGTGGGGGGGTGAATAGGTGTAAATGCTAATCTAACAATCTTTTTAAAACAAGTATGAATGAATGATGCAACGATCACTCAAAACAAGACTAAGAGCCGATTATCCGGTGAAGGGCTCTGAACTCCTTCCTCGTGATTCCTTTAGATATGAGTTTGAGGTGCGTATTGCAATCTTGTTGTATGAGTAATGATCGACAATGTAGCAAGAAATGAATTTGAAGCAATAATGAAATGCACACAAGATGTATCACAAGGTATGAAAGAATAGCAATATCACAAGCAAGAAAGTAAGAGCAATAGAGAGCAAAGAGAAAATCAATCGCAAACACAAAGTATTTGTTTCGAGGTTCGAGCCACCGCTCTACTCCCCGCCTTCACCGCCGTGAAGGGTTTCCACTATCCACCGAGGACTTTACAAGGTCTACCGAAGACCGGAGTACCAAACTCCACCACTTACAAGCCTCTACAGAAGAGGTATCTCAACAAGAACAAGAAGAAGGAACAAGTAGCCAAGTGATCACCAAAAGGATCACAAACTTCTTACAAACTTTCTCTTTACAACTTCCTTATAGAATGAGAATGGGATTTTTGGCTCTAGAAGTGTAGTGAGAAAAACAAACTCAGTTGTAAATGAAACTTGCTTGAGAACACAACTGAAAAACAATAGCCAAGAATGCAAGAGAGAATTGAGAGCTTTGAAACTTTTTTCTTTCTTTTGAAAACTTGTAAACTAGGGATTTTTCTTGGTGATTTTGCAAGAGACCAATCCCCTATATTTATAGGGAGAGGAAGGGATTAAAACACATTTAAATTAAGTTTATTTGATCAGAAATTAACCCCAAAAAAGTCAGAAAAATCCTGCCACAAAACAGGGTAAAAATCAGAATTTAGATTTTCACCAAAGAGGAAAGAGCCGTTGGCAGCTGGCAGGCTTGTCGGTCGACCGGTCCGGTCGACCGGCAGCCCTGTTGGCAACTAGCCGTTGGGCTCGGGTCGACCGGCCGGTCGACCGTCCGCAAAGGGCAAACACAGTTTTGTACTGACGGTCGACCGCTCGGTCGACCGACAAAAAACAGAAAGCAAGCTGTTTTAGGTCGGTCGACCGGTCGGTCGACCGACAGACGTGCACAAGCGTGCACGTCCTGGACACAGGTCTCGGTCGACCGGTCGGTCGACCGGCCTGGCCTGGAATAGAGCCGGCCGACCGATCCGGTCGACTGCCAGGCCTGAAACAGTTTATAAAATGGGAATTTTTTTGGACTTGGGAAAATTTTCAAAATAATTTTGCAGGGATATATGGCTAAGTATCATGCTGAAAAGATAAATATACATGATATAAACAAGATATAAAATTTTGTAAAAATTTGAGACATGTATATTTATCAAGGCTTGAACTTAAAACAAATACCAAAAATAAAAACTGCATTTAGAAGGGTGTGTGTGTGTAGAGCCAATTTTCACAACCTCAAACTTTAACAAACTAATTCTTACATAGGTTCTAGGTGACTACAAAGTCTTCAAGTGGGCTTCTTCATATGATCTTGCAAAGCTTGATTCTTGAACCCGAAATGAACCGACTTGAGTCAAAACAACCTTCCTTTAGGGAAGAAAACTCCATGAATCTTTAGAACCCTGAAACACACTTAAACAATAAACATGATTAGTACAAATAACTATATATGTTTTGGACTCATCAAAACTCAATAAAACGGGCGATTGTATCCTTGGGCCAACACCAGAGTCCACCAAATTTCCAATCAAGTTTCCAACATAACTTCCAGCCCACATATCAGCAACAACAAACACAAAATCATCCAGATAAAAAATTGTTAGATTTGGAAGAATGATTGAAACCTTATCCAAACCCAGGTCTCAATGATGAACACCCACAATCAGGCTATCAATAGGTTAGAGGTTCAGATAGGTCAACTAGCTAACTCTTTGAATGAAAGACAAAAGGGAACACTGCCAAGTCAGCCATTGCCCAATCCTAAGAACCCCTTCCATATTTATGAAGCTGAAGACATAGGTCCAAGTCAATGCAATACTGTTCATATTTTGAGATCTGGAAAGCGGATAGACAATCAGATTTCTAGTCATCCTGTTCCTAATAAATCAGTGTCAACACCTCCTGTTCTTGTGCCACCAATTCCAAATGATCCATCTTCAAGTTCACCACCTTCAACCTCCAAATCCAATAACAAAGACAAAACAGATGAGTAACCATACAAGCCTATTGTACCATTCCCTAATAGGCTAGCAAACCAAAAGACTAATGCTCAAATGGAGAAGATTAGGGAAATATTTAATCAGGTCCAGATCAATGTGCCCCTTCTTGATGCCATACAACAAGTCCCCTCATATGTTAAGTTCTTAAAATATATGTGCACCAAGAAAAGGAAAGCAAATGTCCCAAAGAAGGTCTTCCTTGCTTCAAACATAAGTGAGTTGCTAACTGGGCCCATTCCTGTGAAATACAAAGACCCAGGGAGTCCAACCATTTCTTGTATTATAAGACAGACCACGATAAACAGCGCATTACTTGATCTAGGAGCCAGTATCAATCTTCTTCCTTTCTCTGTGTATCAGCAACTCGGGTTGGGCGACCTCCGTCCAACCAGAGTTACTATACAACTGGCTGATCGATCTGTAAAGATTCCCAAGGGGGAGATTACAGATGTTCTCATTCGGGTCGGGGAATTTATTTACCCCGTGGATTTCATTATGTTGGCCCGAAGGCCTTCCACCCTAGTTTTGATGATGATTAACTCATGTAGTTATGTTTACTAATAATCTTGTGATTTTAGTTACAGATCATTAATCAAGATATTAGTTGGTGATTGCTTCAAAAAGAGGAGTTTTGGAAGCCTTCACTTGGTGATTCCCGAGCCCGAGCGTCAAGATGATACATAGCCATGCTCGTTGGATCACGGTGTTTGGACCAAGTCGACTTGAAGATGAAGATCATCAAGAAGGCTTAGGTATCATAGAGTTTAGTGTGTTTTAGATCCATGTGTAAAGCTTAGTATAGTTGATATGCTCAAGTGCACAACACACACAAGTTTTATGTTTTTGATTTGGTTTTCATGAATAGTAGATCAAAACAAGTTTAAATGGTTTTCATGTATATTAGATGTGTTCAATATACATACATGCTTCATATCTTATACAAACTTATTTTGATATGTCTATTCATGAGTTTTAGGAAAAATCAGATTTTCTATTGAAAAATCCAAGTTTGATAAAAATACAAGTTTTGGTTTTTGGTAAAAATGTTAAAAAACAAAAATAGTTTCATAGGCTTGATATTTGAGTTAAAATGTTTATCACAGGTTTATATATCAATGCAAAATGTTAAAACTATGTTTGGGTATTTTTACAAAGACTTAAAAGATTTTTAGAAATATTTTTTACATATGTTTCTGTCCCAGAACAGTGGCTGACAGGCCAGGTCGGCCGACGGCACGGGTCAACCGCACCAAAGGCCGGTCGACCCTTGCGGTCGACCGATGTGCACAGGCTTGTGCACGTTTGGCAGACACAGGGACGGTCGGCAGGCCGGCCGACCAGATTGCCCAACGGTCATATTTCTGACCGTTGGCGGTCGACCGGGCCGGCCGACCGCTAGCCTGTCAGGCTGCCAGATCAGCCTAACGGCTAGTTTTCTGTTTGGCCTATATAAACCCAATTTCTTTGGGATTTTGGCCAAGATTTTTAGAGCTAAAATTTCTTGACATCTTCAGTGTTTTAAACAAGTTTTCAAAATAGTTTAAGTGCCAAAAAGCTTCATCTATTTGTTTTAAGTGTTTTTTTTATTTCAAAGAAAATAAGTTTTTGGGAATTGGTTTATTGTTCTTCATTTCGATATCTATTTGGTATTTTCCCAAAAGTATTTCTTTGATCAAAATACTTAGTTTTTTCACACTTGAGCCTATCTTCTATCCTATTCTATTAGGATCATTTGTTTGTGAGAAAAGAGAGTTTGTGGTCCTTGAAACCACTTGTTGTAAAACCCTTGCTTTGATTGGGTTGCTCCCTCTTTGGTAGAGGTTGAGGATTGTAGTTTACTCCCTCTTGTGAGAGGTGGAGTTGGTTGTTGTTTGCTCCCTCTAGTGAGAGGTGGAGTTTGGTTTGTATCCCTCTTCGGTAGAGGTGGTTGTTGTTGTTGTTTGGCTACGGGCCTACCCCTCGGTTGTGAGGCGGTGTTTGAGAGAGGAGTTCGGTACTCCCTTGTTGTACAAATCCTTCTCGGTGAAGGTTCCCTCAGTGGGAGTCCTCGGTGGACAAGATAGTGGATTAGAAATCCTTCTCGGTGAAGGCGGGGACGTAGAGCTAGGGGCTCGAACCTCGGAACATATCCTTGTATTTGCGTTTGATCCACTTGTCTCTAAACTCTCTCTCTTTACTTTTGTGCATAGCATCATTCATATCATCATATCATATTTGCTTGTATTGCCTTGCATATTTCATATTGCCTATTCATCTTATATGCTTGGTTGTTTGTGTGTGCCTCACTTGTACTTAACCACAAAAGCTTCATATAGCACCTCAACCCATATCTAGGGGAATCAAGAGGAGTTAGTCCAGAGCCCTTCACGGGGAATTCGGCTACACTTGTGTGTTGTACTAAGTGTGTTGCAAAATTTGTTTAAGCTTCCGCATTTAGCGCACTTAGTTCCTAGATTAGCATTTACACCTATTCACCCCCCCTCTAGGTGTTTTCAATTGGTATCAGAGCCTACGCTCCTGATACGTTAGGCTTAACATCCTAGGAGTGAGATCCTTTATTTGCTAATCTACCATTTGCATTTGCACATTTGTTTGCTTGCACACATATAGTTTGGACCCATGGACTTCATGACCCCACCTATGTTTGACCCTTCCAACATCATTGTTTGGAAGATTAGGATGTCCGTTTATTTACAAACCCTAGGACATAAGGTTTACCTTGCCATTACCAAGAAATCCTACCTTAGTGATAGCAAGCATATAGGGGCCAATGCACAAGCCCTTGAGGCCATTAGAAGCACGCTTTCAAAAGAATATCTTATGCATGTTTCTAATCTTGATTCCGCCTTTGCAGTGTGGAACAAGTTGACAACCACCGCCACCTCCAAGCTTCAATTGCAAATCCAACAAGAGGAGTCTAGTGGAGAATCCGATTCACAATGCCACATGGTCCAAGGGAATGACTCCCTTGAGGTACATTCGGAACCCCACTTAGATTGTGATGATAGTGCTAGTTCTTCATGTGATGAGAATATTGATCCCCATGTCTTGAATGAAGAACTATCCATTGTTTGTAAAAAATTGATTGAAAAGTATAAGATTTTGAAAAAGAAAAGTCTAGGCCTTGAAAAAGATAATATAAGTTTACATTCTAGACTTAACAATGTTTTGCAAGAGAAGGTTGAGGTCTATAATGAAAGGGATTCATTGAGATCTCAATTAGACCTTGCACTTAAAGAAAATAAAGTTTTAAAATCTAAAAATGATTGTGAAACTCTTTTAAAGAAAAATGAAAATTTGTCTTCAAAAGTTGACTTTGTTTTAAAGGAGAATATTGCTTTGAAAAATAAAATAATTTCTATTTCAAATGATTTAAATAGTTGTTTAAAGAAAAATGATGTTTTGCAAAATAAAATTGATGCACATGTTTGTCATGCTAGGGTAGTTTCACACACTTCACCTATTGCATGCCACACTTCTTCTTTGATTGATAATGATATAAATATTTTGAAGAAGAGTGTTGATTGTTTGGGCTCCACTTTGAGCCAATGTGTTGTGGGCCATACACGTTTGGAAACTTTGTTTCGAAAGAAATAAGTTCCAATTATGCATGCACACCCTCCACGGCATACACATGCTCCTCACGGACACCATCACACATTGTATGCTCATGTGTATACTTGTACACATTGTGGACGTAAGGGCCACCTTGCTAAATTTTGCTTTGATAGATTACATACTTCAAATTTAGCAACTAAATTTGTTTGGTTTAGAGAAGGTACTAATCCTCATGGACCCAAAAGACAATGGGTACCAAAGACCACCCCTCCTATTTTTGATGTAGGTGTGGGCTCTCACATGACGTGAGAGATGCCGTACCTTGGAGTGGATGCGTTCCGAGCTTCATGGAAATCAAATGGATGCATCACTTTCAAGGAAAGTTTGGTGGGAAGACCACCTTGGTTTGGAGACAAGGAAAGTTGCCTTCTAGGTTTTGGTAACGATCCCTAACTCCTATTTATTGTTTACATGCTTTTCATATCATATGTTTATAGCATGTTTTGATGTTTATTGATCATTATGAATATGCCATGTTAATTAGATTAGTGTTATACATGTTAGTTGTTTGAGATACCCATGTTTAATATGGACTTATATTTTTGTGTTCTCACATTGTTTGAACTAATTTGTATGACCTAGATCTAATGCATATGCATGTACATATTGATCATATATGATTTGTATTTCATATTTTTGATGTTTATAGATTTTTGAGAAAATACCATGATTATTGAATCCCTGACATACATGAATAGCAATTTGAGACACCCATATTTAAAATGGATTATTATTTTGTGTTCTCGTATTTGTTTAGCTATCATGTTTATCATAGGTTTAATAACATGTGAATTTTCTTAATAATCATGTTTAAAAATTTATCATGTATATCATGATTGGTTTACATTTTGTGTTGATGCTTCATGATTTGATTACTTGTTTAAATGTTAGTTTTCATTAAGACTAGGTATATACTTGTACATATAGTGGGCCACAAATAAATCTATATATGTTTGAGCTTGAATGCTTATTTGAACCCATTAGATGTGCTAGTATAGTCTAGTTTTGATGATCCATGCATTTTAAACTTGTATTCCCTTTTTGGAATTATTTTATGATTTTTGTTTAACTTCATGTATATGTCTATTCTATCCAAACTATTGTTTATACATATACATCCTTTTGAGCCACGTGCCTTAATGCATATATCTTTGTGGACTCGTTGTGTTTGGATATGTATGTATACCTTAGTTTGTATAGGACATACATATACCTTGAAGATTAAATAAGTTTTGATGACTTTCATGTTTTCATGTTTCAAGGAATATTGAGCTTAATGTCTATCTTTCATGATTATGATATTCACACTTTATTTGTACACTCACATTTTTATGTTTACTCATGTGTTGTTTTCATGAGTCATTATTATGCTTAATTGGATTAGAGTGTTGATTATCACGTGGATTTCATGTTTCATGAAAAATAATTTATTTTTATTCCTTGCTTGAAGGATTTCGTACTAGTTTACAAATTTTTCATATAACTAGTTACGGTATTCTTCGATTTGGTAGAGCTTTTCAAACAAACCTATTTTTCAAATCTATTTTTGAAAACCCCTACCTTCCACGGGCGGATGGATGGGCGATCATGCTCATGTATGTTTTATATTGAAAATCATTTTTAAACTTGAACATGATTGGGTGGTAGGTTATATGATGTATACACTTGATCATTATTGTTGTTTCAATTGGTATCATTGAAATTCTTTCAATTGGTATCAATTTTGACCTTTCTTGTATACTCATATATGTTTGTATATATGTATGTATGTTTTTCAATTTCAATAGTATCAATTTCGATTGGTATTAAAATTTCCATACATATATATATTTTTTTGTTTATGCTAAGCTTGAGCTCCATCTTTGTTTCAATTGATTCAATTTTCAATTGGTATCTTATTATAAGCTTATGCATGTGTTTTGTTGGTATTTCATAAAGGGGGAGAAAATTCGATTTTCATATTTCAATTGGTATTTGTATTTCCACTCCCTTACTTTATGATAGAAAATAAAATTTTTTAAATTGATATCATATACTTAAAAAGAAAAATACTTTCTTTTGATATCAAGATGTTTATTTGAATGTTTTAAAAATTGGTATATCAAAATTTTATTTTAAAAGATAAATACAAAAAGTTTTTGATTTGTATTGCTTATATGTAAGGAGAGCTTAACATCTCTTCTACATATAGATTCATGTTGAGTGTATCTTGTAATGAGAAGCTTGACATCTCTTCTTTATGTGATACACGTGTGTAGGGGGAGCTTCACATCTCCTCTTATGCATTACATATCATGTGTTATGTGAGTTAGGGCTTGTCATCCCTTCTTCATGTAATGCATGTGTGTAGGGAAGTTAACTAGCGTCTTCCTCTTCATGAATGTATATAGCATATACCTTTTATTGATCTATGTTTACTTTCAATAGGTATCAAGATGCTACTTTGACATATTTTCTATTGATACCTTAATTGATTGTCACCCCTATTTGGTTTTGTTTTTGTTTTAGACAAAAAGGGGAGAACATTGTCTTTATTTACCCCTTATTGATGATTGTTTCCTTGTATTAAAAAGGGGGAGAAGATTTTATTTTGTTTTGATTGTTTACCCCTTTGTTGATTATTGACAAAAAGGGGGAGAAAGATTTTGAGTTTGAGTTTGATATATGCATATTTATGTTTTGCATATATTAAGTTTAATTTAGTTTAATTTTAATTGGTATCTAGAGCATGTTTTGTTTTTGAACATTTCATTGGTATCTAGAGCCTTTTATTATTTATGCATTGTCATTCATTGCATATTTATTGTTTATTTGTTTATGCATGAGTTAAGGGGGAGCTTCTTTGAAGCTTAACTTTAATCCATGCATATATAACTCCAAGAGTTTTGTCATCATCAAAAAGGGGGAGATTGTTGGCCCGAAGGCCTTCCACCCTAGTTTTGATGATGATTAATTCATGTAGTTATGTTTACTAATAATCTTGTGATTTTAGTTACAGATCATTAATCAAGATATTAGTTGGTGATTGCTTCAAAAAGAGGAGTTTTGGAAGCCTTCACTTGGTGATTCCTGAGCCTGAGCGTCAAGATGATACATAGCCATGCTCGTTGGATCACGGTGTTTGGACCAAGTCGACTTGAAGATGAAGATCGTCAAGAAGACTTAGGTATCATAGATTTTAGTGTGTTTTAGATCCATGTGTAAAGCTTAGTATAGTTGATATGCTCAAGTGCACAACACACACAAGTTTTATGTTTTTGATTTGGTTTTCATGAATAGTAGATCAAAATAAGTTTAAATGGTTTTCATGTATATTAGATGTGTTCAATATACATACATGCTTCATATCTTATACAAACTTATTTTGATATGTCTATTCATGAGTTTTAGGAAAAATCGGATTTCCTATTGAAAAATCCAAGTTTGATAAAATACAAGTTTCGGTTTTTGGTAAAAATGTTAAAACACAAAAATAGTTTCATATGCTTGATATTTGAGTTAAAATGTTTATCACAGGTTTATATATCAATGCAAAATGTTAAAACTATTTTTGGGTATTTTTACAAAGACTTAAAAGATTTTTAGAAATATTTTTTACATATGTTTCTGTCCCAGAACAGTGGCTGACAGGCCAGGTCGACCGACCGCACGGGTCGACCGCACCAAAGGCCGGTCGACCCTTGCGGTCGACCGACGTGCACAGGCTTGTGCACGTTTGGCAGACACAGGACGGTCGGCCGGCCGACCGACCGGACCAGAGAGCTTTGCTCTCTGTATCTGGGCGGTCGGCCGACCGGATTGCCCAACGGTCATATTTCTGACCGTTGGCGGTTGGCCGGGCCGGCCGACCGCTAGCCTGTCAGGCTGCCAGATCAGCCTAACGGCTAGTTTTCTATTTGGCCTATATAAACCCCATTTCTTTGGGATTTTGGCCAAGATTTTTAGAGCTAAAATTTCCTGACATCTTCAGTGTTTTAAACAAGTTTTCAAAATAGTTTAAGTGCCAAAAAGCTTCATCTATTTGTTTTAAGTGTTTTGTTTTATTTCAAAGAAAACAAGTTTTTAGGAATTGGTTTATTGTTCTTCATTTCGATATCTATTTGGTATTTTCCCAAAAGTATTTCTTTGATCAAAATACTTAGTTTTTCCACACTTGAGCCTATCTTCTATCCTATTCTATTAGGATCATTTGTTTGTGGGAAAAGAGAGTTTGTGGTCCTTGAAACCACTTGTTGTAAAACCCTTGATTTGATTGGGTTGCTCCCTCTTTGGTAGAGGTTGAGGATTGTGGTTTACTCCCTCTTGTGAGAGGTGGAGTTGGTTGTTGTTTGCTCCCTCTAGTGAGAGGTGGAGTTTGGTTTGTATCCCTCTTCGGTAGAGGTGGTTGTTGTTGTTGTTTGGCTACGGGCCTACCCCTCGGTTGTGAGGCGGTGTTTGAGAGAGGAGTTCGGTACTCCCTTGTTGTACAAATCCTTCTCGTTGAAGGTTCCCTCGGTGGGAGTCCTCGGTGGACAAGATAGTGGATTAGAAATCCTTCTCGGTGAAGGCGGGGCGTAGAGCTAGGGGCTCGAACCTCGGAACATATCCTTGTATTTGCGTTTGATCCACTTGTCTCTAAACTCTCTCTCTTTACTTTTGTGCATAGCATCATTCATATCATCATATCATATTTGCTTGTGTTGCCTTGCATATTTCATATTGCCTATTCATCTTATATGCTTGGTTGTTTGTGTGTGCCTCACTTGTACTTAACCACAAGAGCTTCATATAGCACCTCAACCCATATCTAGGGGAATCAAGAGGAGTTAGTCCAGAGCCCTTCACGGGGAATTCGGCTACACTTGTGTGTTGTACTAAGTGTGTTGCAAAATTTGTTTAAGCTTCCGCATTTAGCGCACTTAGTTTCTAGATTAGCATTTACACCTATTCACCCCCCCTCTAGGTGTTTTCACATTATTCTAGAGACACAACCCGTAAACAATCCCAAAGCTCAGACTCCTGTCATTCTAGGACGACCCTTCCTAGCCACCGCAAACGCCATCATCAATTGTAAGAATGGATCAATGCGTCTAACTTTTGGAGATATGACAAAAGAGGTAAACGTTTTCTACCTGGGAAAACAACCTCGAGATTTGGATAATGAGTCGTTTGAAGTGAACTTAATCGAGGGATTAACAAGTGAACATGACATGAAAATTGAATATGAGTCTGATAGAGAATTTAAATTGGAGTCTGATGACTTCAACCTTGATCAAATCGTCGAGTACACAGTGGAGTGGGCCACAAATGCCACCCCTATACTTCCCTTGCACAAGGAACAACCATTGATAGATCAGGTTCCCTCTTCCGAGCTTAAGGTTCTTCCTAGCCATCTCAAGTACGAGTACTTCGGTGAGAAGAAAGCATTCCCCGTGATAATTGCGTCCCATCTTACAGAACAACAAGAAGAGGATCTTCTTGCGATATTAAGGAAAAATTGAGAAGCCATTGGTTGGACCATGGCTGATATAAAGGGGATTAGTCCATCTATTGTGCAACACCGGATTCATTTGACGGAAGATGCAAAACCAAAACGTGACCCACAACGTAGACTGAACCCAATCATGCAGGAGGCTGTTAGAGCTAAGATTTTGAAGCTATTAGACAATGGGATTATCTATCCCATATAGCCAATGGGTTAGTCCAGTCCATGCTGTGCCAACGAAGGCAGGGTTTACCGTGGTAGAAAATGATAAGAAAGAATTGGTGCAAACTCGACTTCCTACGAAGATTCGAGTCTGTATTGATTACCGAAAATTAAACGCTGCCACGTGTAAAGACCACTTTCCCCTTCCGTTCATAGATCAAATGCTCGAGAGACTAGCTGGACATGAGTACTACTGTTTCCTAGATGGATATTTAGAATATAATCAAATCCCTATCGCTCCCGAGGATCAAGACAAGACTACCTTCACCTGTCCCTTTGGAACATTTGCATACCGAAGAATGCCCTTCGGCCGATGCAATGCTCCCGCAACGTTTCAACGTTGCATGCTTAGTCTTTTTTCTGACATGGTGGAAAGATTTTTGGAGATTTTCATGGATGATTTCTCTATTTATGGCGATTCCTTTGAACAATGCTTGCACCATCTTAAGCTGGTTTTACAACGATGCATGGAGAAAAACTTGACACTCAACTGGGAGAAGTGTCACTTTATGGTCAAGCACGGAATAGTCCTAGGGCACGAAGTCTCAAACAATGGAATTGAGGTTGATAGATCGAAAGTGAAAGTAATAACAAAGCTCACTGAGCCAAAATGCTTAAAAGACATTAGATTATTTCTAGGGCAAGCTGGTTTCTATAGAAGATTCATTCAGGGGTTTAGCAAAATTGTTAGACCTTTAACGAATCTCTTAGGAAAAGAGTGCCCTTCAAATTTGATGAAGAGTGTCTACAAGCTTGGGAGGAGCTTAAGCACAGACTTGTCTCGGCACCGATAATTTCAGCACCAGATTGGGCTAGGCCTTTTGAAATCACGTTGATGCCTCCGATTATGCTATAGGCGTTGTTCTAAGACAGCGTACTGATAAAAGGCAACACGTGATTTACTATGCTAGTAGGACGCTTAATGAAGCCCAACTAAATTACACAACAACTGAAAAAGAATTTTTAGCAGTTGTGTTTGCGTTGGAGAAGTTTCGCCAATACCTACTAGGGTCTAGGACAACGATTTTCACTGATCACTCCGCCCTTAGATACTTGATGCAAAAGAAGGATGCAAAGGCTAGACTGGTTCGAAGGATACTCCTTTTGCAAGATTTTGATTTGGAAATTAAAGATAAAAAGGGCATTGAGAATGTGGTGGCAGATCACCTTTTACGAATTCCAAATGCACCAACTGAGACAATCCCAATCAACGATAACTTTCCTGACGAACACATCTTCATGATGTGTAAAGAGCCCTGGTATGCTGATATAGCAAACTACCTTGCAACTGGGCGAACACTTTCAAATTGGTCAGGTCAGGACAAACACCGCTTTATGAGTCAAATGCGGTTTTTCTTTTAGGATGAACCATATTTATTCAAATATTGTCCTGACCAGATAATTAGAAGGTGTCTTCCTGAGGATGAACATCATAGTGTTTTGATATTTTGTCACGATTTAGCTTGCGGGGGACACTTTGGTCCACGAAAGACTGCTGAGAAAGTCCTTCAGAGTGGGTTCTACTGCCCTACTCTCTTTAAGGATGCTTATACTTTCTGCAAGCTCTGTGCCAGATGTCAAATGACGGGTCGAATCACATGTAGAGACATGATGCCCCTTACACCGATCCTGGAGGTAGAGATTTTTGATTTGTGGGGCATCGATTTCATAGGACTCCCTCTGTCTTATAGCAACCAATACATTTTGGTAGCCGTAGACTACATTTCAAAATGGGCTGAAGCTATTCCGACTAGGATAAATGACAACCAAGTTGTCATCCAGTTTTTACGTGAAAACATCATTTCGCGCTTTGGAGCTCCCCGTGCGATAATTAGTGACAACGGGAGTCATTTCTGCAACCGGGCTTTTGAAGCCCTAATGCGGAAATACTCTATCTCTCATAAATTATTCACGGCCTATCATCCTCAGACGAACGGGCAAGTGAAAGTCACCAACAGACAAATTAAACTGATATTGGAGAAAACTGTTGGACAAAATCGTAAGGATTGGTCCATCAAACTCATTGATGCCTTATGGGCATATCGGACCGCTTACAAGACTGTCCTCGGTATGTCTCCATATCGAGTTGTATTTGGAAAACCCTGCCACTTGCCTGTGGAGTTAGAGCACCGTGTTATGTGGGCACTAAAACAGCTGAATTTGGACTTAGACAAAGCCGGTGATTTGAGAAAGCTGCAGATATCCGAGTTAGAAGAATTGAGAAATGATGCATACGATAACGCTCGGATATCTAAACACAGAGCTAAGCTTTTCCATGCTAAATCAATTCATAGGAAAAATTTTGTTTCAGGACAAAAAGTTCTGTTATATAACTCTAGACTCCACCTTTTTCCTGGTAAACTGAAAACCAGGTGGTCAGGCCCATACGTCATCCGGAATGTCTCCCCTCATGGTGCCATTGAAATTTTCGATCCTAAAAGTGGCAACATTTTCAAAGTCAATGGTCAACGCCTAAAGCCATTTTCATCGCAGAGTCTGAGTCACACAATGTTCTTGAACTGGGTCTTTGTGACCCAGTATATACGTGGCTATGTCATTTTACAATTTTGCCGGTGTCTCCTGTAAATCATCTTGGGACTTTTCTTGTAAATAAAAAAATAAAAAATAAATAAATAAATAAATAAATATATATATATATGAGAGGCCTTCGTGCCTTAACGGAGGCTTTTTGCAGGCCGCCAACGACGAAGCGTGGAAAGGGACCATTTCGCCCCGCGACGGACCTAACCCCAGAGTAGGTCTGCCATATACTTATTTGATGGCGTGGTTCGCCCTGCACTGTCCCTCTTTGATTGAAGCTGGCGAGGACCCTCCCGAAGGTGTTCGAATGGCGCTTCTCTGCCGATTCGAAGGATGTTCCTGGCAAAAGACTTACGTGGCTGAGGCCCGTAAATTGGTGCGTCGCTACGACGTCTATAGTCTTTTCTGCTGTTTCCCCCATATTCGGGATGCAGGCTATGATGAGGAGTTCAAAGATGCGGGGGAAGGGCAGCCATCGCTGAGCCGGGGTATTTTTGAGTGGCTGGTCAGCATTCGGCCCTCACATTTATTACACCGAAGCGGGGATACCTGCTACTTGGAGCCTTATGTTCCAAGTCGGTTTTCTCGACAGTTTGGATATGACCAACTGTATGTGGGCAACCCAAATCTCAATCTGGCTTTCATGGGTAGCCTTATTGATGGAGCCCGTGCCTGGCGATTCTTCATTACAGGCTGTACTGAGGCGCGGCTGCGTATGCCGTTGAGAACTCCTAACCTTCTAATGACCCTGAGCTTCTGCCACTGGTATGCGACTTCCAACTCCACACCCCTTGGATTCACTGTTAACAATTCTGGTGTGAAGTTAATTTCTCAGCGGCTGAAGCGGAAGGTCTCTGGGAGAAGGGAAGGTAAGAGGGTTCGCGTCCCGGGCATAGAAGAATTCGTTGCTTCTTAGTTATGATTTTGATTGATTTGAATATCGATGATTGAATAAATAGGAGTTCTTCATTAAAAAAAATGAAATTATGGACTTGAACCTCTCGGTAGACTCGATTAGATTGGAGTTGACTTGGGGGTTGAGGAATAGGCATTGATTGAGTTGACCTGACCTGATAGATCTTAGATATATACATATATATATATATATATATATATATATATATATATATATATATATATATATATATATATATCTGATATGTCACTGAGTTTTAGGTTCTTATGATTGACCTTGATAGAAGTGAGAGTGTGTGAGGATTTTTGATCGGACTGGAGTGTAGAGATTTGATTAGATGTATCAGAACAAGTAGTATTTGAGATTTGGATATATCGATGACTTGAGGATCAGAGTTTGAGAGCAGTTACATTTTGATCTCCGTTATTGGTAGGATCAGAGTTGATCATTAGGATGAGAGAATAGATTATTGATTTATTGGACTTGTGATTACTATACCAGATTACCTTGATAGGGTTTGATGTTTGAGGTTCATGAGGATTGCTTTTGAGATTATGAGTTGACAGATTAGTTATAGACATTATATCAGTGGATGTGATCTTGATCAGTTTAATATGAGATTGTATAATGACTAAAGGTGCAGGACTGTTACTGTATAAATTCATGTTACTGAAAGTTACTTGGAAAAGATTGTTTGACCGTAACACCCTGTACAGTCCTATTGTTCATCGTATACACGGTTACTGTTACCATTCATTGTTACTGATATTGTTCATCGTGTATACGATTACTGTTGTTGTTACTGTTACTGTTACTTTCACTACCTCGTCCCAGTATTCCTGTAACATGATAATGATTGATTTTAATTGAAATAAATAATAATGAAAATGGACAACTTATACTGGGATTGGGAAAATTGATGGAGGAGACAACGTCTGTATTTTGGGTGGACCTAGGATACAGGTTGCGCAGCCGACTGAGGGTACCACTGCAGGGTTCCTGGGGGATAACTGACATCTCATCTGTACTGTTATTGTTCCACTGTTTTCACAGTGAGATTACTGTTACTGTTACTGAGTACCTAGCGGTACGGCCTGGTTCAGCGCCAGGAAACTGAGGTCGTGGTCCCAGGTATGTACGGGACCCACCTAAAGCATAGACAACGTCTCCAACCAATCAGTTTCGACAACTTAGGACTTCGATTGACACGTGTGATAGGCGTAGTATGGGATGTGTCTATTACAGGTGGCAATTGGTGTTCGCTGACATAATAAATAATAATGAACTGTTTATAGTGTATTGTGACTGACCGTAATCACCTGACTATAAGTATATATATCTAGGTTAGACATATGATTGTACACATGACCAGATTTGTATATTGGACTAGTGACATATGCTAGGTTACACATCTAGACATTAGTTGTTCCCCGTTATCATGATATCAGTTATATATCATTCATAGTTTGTTATTGATATTGATTATTCTGTTATCTTTTTTTCAGATTATCATGTTATTATTGCTTACCTTGTTATTATGCACGAGCACTTTCTCTTTACACACACACACACTCATTAGGTCGCTTCTGACGACCCTGGATTCGCACGTCCAGGGTTTTAGACATTTTTTATATTATTCAGGTGATCGTGTGATCGTATGCTTCGTGAGAAGTTGGAGTTTCTCTCTTTTGATTCTGGTATTCTTGCCTCTTGTTATTTCTATTTCTGTACTCTTCTTGATTTATATATATCAGATTCAGTCTTTATTCTAGTTCTTTTTATATGATATCCTGTGTGGATGCTTATATGTAATATTGCAGTGATCGTTGATTCATCATAGTGTAAATTATATCTTGTTCAGGTCACGTTAGGCTTAGCGTGTATACATGGGGTATTTTCCTCGCGTATATACGTCGCCGACTCTCGTCACGATTCCGTTTTCACGTAATATTGGAAGCGGGGTGTGACAGAGTTTTCTTGGTATCAGAGCCAGGTTCGACATAAAACGGACTTGATTCTTAACGATAACTTGAACGAGCTAAAATTACACTGCAATATACATATAGGATTCATACAATAATATTGAGTCCACTTAGAATTGACTGTCCTCCCTTTGGAAATCCATCTCTCTGATCTTTTGATCTCTCTGATTACATCTTTTCTTCTAGAATAATCTTGGTATTATCTTAATTCCTATTCTTCTTGTCAGTTCTATTTTCTGATCTTATCTCTTGGAATTGATCACTCCATGTTGAAGCCAATAGCAAAGATCAGAGCGCGCATCGGAATCGTGGTGGATTTATGATGTGCAGAGAAGTGATGTGGAGCTTGCTTGTCTTCTCCTTTGATTTGGAATTCTTTTTACCATTCCCAGCTTTATGGGAATTTCGAGGACGAAATTTTTATAAGGTGGATAGAATGTAATATCCCTTATCTAATAATACTCTATTTTCCTAAGTATTTATCTGGTTCCTCTGATTTTTATTATTTGTTATTTATAAACTTGATTTGCGACTTATTAGTATTATTGGATATATAAAATTATTTTAAGATATTAACATTGGCTTTACATATTGTTACCATTATCTCTTATCTATATTTTTACTATTTATTACCATTATTTCTATTATTATTATTGATAAAAGCTATTACGTATTAAAGTTATTATTAGTATTATTATTATTAAGTATGATTATTATTCTCTGGTTATTATTATTGATATTATTATTTTGTTAATAATACTATTATTATTTGATTAACTATTATTACTATTTAGCATTTTTTTCTTCCCATGAATCCTACCCGTTACCCATTTGATCCAAACCCGTAACCCAAATATCTAATTCTAATAAACCAAGTCTAATCCCAACTAAATCTTTAATCCTAACACCAAATCCCGATTCCCAACTGCATAATCCTATCGTAATCCTAAGTTAAAACCCAAATCCATCTCTATCTACAGCCTTTCCCCTACCTTCTCCTCACGGTGGAGCCCTCTCGTAGCCAGGTGCACCAAACAACCCCCTGGACTTCTCCACCCCTTGTGCGAGTTCATCAACTCGGAGCCATGGGGCGCACCTCCCTGGCCTTCAGGTCGAGCCCCCCGTACTTGCTGCGCCTGCACCCTCCTCTATGCAGCCCATAGCACTGTCGAACCCATCACCAACCATCCACATCATCTTCCCTGGTGAGCTCCGTCGCACCTTGCCATACCCTCAATGGCTCGGCAGCCAGGCTGCCTCTCTTCCTCGCTTCCCTCTCCGGCGAGCGACGGCCGACCCCCACGGAAGCCCAGCAGCAGCCCCTCCTTGCCGCAACTCCTCGAGCCCCTCCCATAAGATCCCGAGCTCCACATCTTCTCAGTCGGAACACTCCCTTCCCCTCGCGAATTGGAACCTGAACCCGTGGCCTTGCCGTCTTCCGCTTCCTCCCTCTAGCCTGTGCAACTGCCCACCAAGAGCCGGGCAGCGTCGAGATCCGCCGGAGCTCCAGCACCTGCTTCCCCTCTCTTCGGCTGCGTGAGCTCTCTCTCTCTCTCTCTCTCTCTCTCTCTCTGTGTGTGTGTGTGCGCGTGGCTGTGTAAATGTATGTGTGTGTGGGGGTGAGATTATTTTCCCCTCTCTCTATGCAATTGAGTGTGTGTTATATGTGCACTGTGTTGCGTATTTATTTAGATACTGAGAATATATTTATGTGTGGGGGGAAACTTAGTTGTGGGTGTTGGGGGATTGTGTATATAATGTGAGTATATATGTACATAGGTACGTATGTGGGTGTACTCGTGTGTGTGTGTGTGTGTGTGTGTGTGTATGCACGTGTGGGTGTTAAGCATGTATTTATGTTTATATATATGTGTTGGTTGCGTGCTACAGTGTTTCGGACCCATTCGGCGAGATCCGAATCCAGCTATAGAAGACCCGGACCCGATCCGGATTTGGGCTTGTTGTGGACCCAATACATAAGCAATTTGAAGACCACTCCATGGGATGATCCGTAGATCAGTACCGGTTCGTACAGTGAAGACCAGACGGCAGTTCGGTTCCAAAATCGCGTCATTTCATGTGAGTGTTTATTCTTTTGTCATTTTCTTCTTTACCATTATTGTGTTTTATTCGTATTATTTCATGTGTCTTTATATTATATTTTACTAGTTTAACTTGTTGTATCACTTCATGAGACATTATTAATTGTTCACCTTAATTGTGTAATTGATATAAGGTTATATCAGTATCATTCCATGTGTTGGTAATCGTCGTTGTTGGCTTAGGCCTAGTATTAATATACCGTAGACCGAACTTGACCTTGTAACTGACCCAGTGGTGATAAATCTTAGAATATAATATATTGATCTTGAGGATGAGTAATTGAGATTAGAGATTCATATCTTATATATAGTATTGTCGGACAAATTATTTGGTGACTGTTCCGATTAGAATTCTTTTGGATATTGAGGATGTGTTAGACATTGATTGGCCACTAATATTGCACATTTATTATCATATTCCCATACTTATTATAGAATAAACTCTGCATTTTTCTAATTAAATGTTTGATTTATTTGTAGGCCCGTTCCTAAAGGAGATGAAGAGAAACGAGCCCAAAAAGCCCACCAAATTCTGATTTAATTCAGAATAAATTCGAAATCAGAGAATCAGGGCAGATCTTGGCAAATCAGAGAGGTTGAAAACCGGTTGAAATGGATCTTCCCAAATCAAGTGGTTAAAGCCAACAATCAAAGATCGTTTCGCCAAATCCAAAAGCTGAAAGGAGAAATCCAGTTGAAGATAAAGTCAAAACATGAATCCAGGAGTTACCACCCCCTGGCTGTGGCCACCTGGCCACAGCCAGGCTGCGGAAACGCGGCCAAACCCGCGTTTCTGCGGCCTTATCATGTTAGTTGGGGGAGCGTTTGCTCCCCCTATCTTCTCACACCTCTCCCCTCTGGGTTTTTGCCTATAAAAGGCAGGATTTTCACTGAAAATAATGACGACCAAGCAGAGATAGGATTTAGTCCAGTTTTTCATTCTTTGTAGTGTAGGTTTTTGTTTTTCTTTTCATGTAATTTTTAGTTTTAATTTATGTAAATCAGAGGAGATCAGAGTTTCATAGGAGAACGAGAACGAAGCTTGTGCTGAGAGTGACACCGGTGTAAGATTTCCTTCTTTTCTCTTATTGTTATAAAATCGAATCTGTAGTTCCCTTTTATATGTATTTTGTTTTTGTGTTCTTCTTCTTCTCCTCTACTTTTCTTCTTTTGGTACAATTGTTATCCAAGTGAGTCTAAAAGCATCGAAAGAGCCTTGCCTTTGGGAGTGCCACCGATAGCCCATGACGATGGATTTTGAGTTTCATTCTGTATCACTTCATACTTGCAACGTCTTGATGATATAATGTGGAGGAAATGGGAATCAACTCTTATGGGCTATACGTTGATCGCCTCACTTCAAGGTAACATCATTGCAAAAGTAATAAGTAGTAAAAAGTGCATATTTATCACCACATTTACTATCATATTTCCCTATTTACTCTTTTAATTATGCACTATTACTAATGTTTTATTATTTAATGTGTGCAGGTCTTGAGAAATTAAAAAATAAAGAAATGAAGCCTGAATGAAGCCCAAAAGCCCAAAAAGCTCATATGCAAAAATTGTAGTAATTTAGAAGTTTCTACATTATCAAACCTAATCTAAACTTGAATTTTAAATTCTTTATTTAAAATCTAAGAGAGGAAAAGGAAGGATAAGATAGAACTCCTAATTGCTAAAAGAGGAGGAAAAGGATAAGATGAGATGAAGTTCTACTCAGCCAGGTTGCTTGCACCACAAGATGAAGATAAAGGAGAGAAAAATTCGGATTCAGACTGTATACGTTTTAGTATTCAGATTATAACTTTTTCTACAGATATTCAAATCCTATGATTCAAGATTCTTCAGAAAGAAGACTTGAAGGACTACAACTCTTATGTTGATCAAACTTTTCAATTCAGTCAGCAGATAAGCCATATGCGGTGATCAACATGATAACAAGTTGCAGGACAGATTTGAACTTCTAAGGATAAGTCAAAACAAGTTTGAAGATAAAATAAGAATTCAAATTCAGAGATATTTTGCTCCTCTTATCTTCATATGCTTCTTATCCTCTGGTTTTCTCCTATAAATACCCCTGCATAGCAACAGAGGAAGAGCATATCTCAGAAGCTCAAGGGCAGATCCAGAGACGGGAGCTTAGGGTTTTTCTTTAGATTTTCTCTCTAATTTGTAGTTTGTAACTTAGATTTTTTTTTTAATGTAATTTTTACTTTTTCTTTATGTAACTGAGAGGAGAGACGAGTTTCATGGAGGAAGGAGATCAAGCTTGTACTGAGGTGACATCGTGTAAGTCTTTTCTTCCATTGTTATAAGAATTGAATCGAAGTTTCTGTTTCTTCTTTACTCTTGTTTTTGTTTACTTTTCTCTGATGTGTTTGTTCCAAATGAATTCGATAGCCTCGAAGTTGCCTTCTCCTTGCAAGTGCCCTTGATGGCCTATGGTGATGAATAACCATTCTTTGTTAGTTTAGCTCGCCCTTCTATTCGTAGTGTAGATCGTGAATGGGGAAGATCCTATACGCCATGCTTGATTGCCTTCAAAGACAAGGTAAGTCGTCGCAATGAATCCAAGGTATATGAGCGCTGAAGAGGTAAGTAA
The DNA here is from genome assembly GCA_038442645.1 of Agave tequilana. NCBI lineage: Eukaryota > Viridiplantae > Streptophyta > Magnoliopsida > Asparagales > Asparagaceae > Agave > Agave tequilana. The sequence continues at coordinate 310,173 of JAVJIF010001940.1, read as the reverse complement.
TTTTTAGATTATTTTTCTTTTCTTTTATTTCTTTAGTTTAGATCACCAACACCAACAACACCCAATTCAATTTCTTGTATATAATCTATTTTCCATCTTCTTAATCTACCATCTTCTTCCTAATTCAAACACTTTGTAACCTAAAAGAGAACTTACTTAAAAAGCTTCCATCGCTAGTCCCTCCCTGTGGATCACGACCCGCATAGCCACTTGCTATAGCGGTAGAATTGAGTAACTTGCACATCTCTATTTTAAAGTTTTAAAATTCTATATTTTTGCGTGCAGGTAAAATCTCAATCAAATTTTGGCGCCGTTGTCGGGGAGGGACGGTAAGTTATTCTCTAAAAAACCTAATTATTGATTTATTTATTATTATTTTTTTGTTTGCAGGATCAGAGAACAGGAAATATAACTGCAGCAAAGGACATATAGCAACTCTGTGCCTCTACCCTAGAAGGCAGAGCAGTAGAGCCTACTACAGAGCCGCGCAAACGCGGCCATAGTCGCGTTTCTGCGGCCTGAGTAGTGAACTACTCACTGATTTTTCTGCAGGATGCTGGAAATTTAAAGCTATACTTGCTGTTCTGTTAATTTTTCTCTGTAATCACTCTGCACACTGCTAATTAATTAACAGTAACCTATTTGTTGAAAAATAAAAAAAATTAGACTCTTGCATCTTAGGCACGTGTCTATTTAATTTTTTAATTCTGTTGAAGAGTGCTGGCGACAAGGTACGTTTGCATTGCATATAGATTAGGAAACACTCTTAGCTGATTTACTGCTTTTTGAGTGATTACTTATCTACTACTTTACACGTACACAAAAAAATTTAAGGCATAACCCATAAATAACATAAGGTGGGGATTTCATCACCCTTCCTTGGCCCACAAATCATCTCCGTTGCACTCACAACCCTAACCCTAAATAAAAATTGACTAGACGTTGGCCCTAGGGACATCTCGGACTCAATTAGGAGATTATCCTAAGGGGGAAAGGTGTTGGAATTTGACTCAATCAGTGTCTAGGAAGGGGATTAAGGGCCGAAAGCCCGAAGATTGGTGGTTACTTAATTAAGGAACGTCTTTGACGGATAACCTCCTACCAATCTTGCCCTGACCTGGCTGATTAGCTTGTGGTCAAAGTCTGCATTATACCTCCCGTGGACAGTCTAACCAGTTAGGAGTCGTCTAGGTCATAGGTCTACCCTAACTTAGTTTAGAATTTTTTTCCTTTGTTTGCTTATTTGTTTCTTTGTTTGTGTTTTATTGTGTGATATGGCTTATAACAACAATTTTTTCAATTTTAATAATAATCCATATTACACACCAACCTCTTTTTCGGATATTACCAACCCGGCATATCATAACTTTAACCAATCTAGTGTGCCGGAGTGGTCTTATCTGAATGAATATAACTCATACCCTCCATCTTATGACCATAATTTCCACAACAATTTCAACTCTTCACAGAGTCCATGGGGATTCGCCTCCCCCGAGTCTAATTTTCAACCAACTTGTCCTCCTTATCTACCTTGTCCACAATCTTTCCAAGCTTCATACTCAGTTCCACCAGTTCAAAATAGAAAACCATCAATCTTGAAATGATGGAAATGAGTATGCATGAGTCCAAGCAACAATCACCATCAATCTTGGACATGATGATGCGTGAGTCCAAGCAATAATCACAAAATCTGACGGACTCACAATTTCACCACGATTGTCACAACAACACTTCATCTTTTCAAGTCCAATCACAACAAAATGATGAACCAATCGACTATGAAAAGATGCTTGAAGCCATGACTCAGGCTAGAATCGCTCGTGATCATGAATAGACATGATGGTTCAAACTTTACGTTCTCACCGTTCGGCCATTTCTGATGTCGCTAACCACTTATTAGAGCTGAAGAGTCACGTTGCTTTGGAAAACAAGATTCTATTTCAGTACAATCATTTGAACTTGCCCAAACTCTAATTTTTGAAAATGACAGTGATAGTTTGGCAAGTTATTCATTTCTTGAAATAGAACTTGAGAATGACTATGATCCTGACCCTCAACTTGGTTATTCAATTCTACTTCCTTATTCAATAATGACTCCGGTATCTTCACCTGATTTCAATTTTCTCGAGTCAATATTGGATCCTGTGCCAATTCATAATGAAATTGAATCACCCATCTTTTATGATCATCATATTGAACTTGACCATTTTCATACTTTTGAAAGTCCCATTGACAAATTGGTCAGTTCTCATTTTTATGATATTGAACTCAATGAGAGATGTGACCTAGATTCTCAAATTTGTGATCCAGTTCAAATTCCCGAATCGACTCCTGTTTTGTTACCCGATTTAAGTAATATTTTAGAGTCAGTTTTGATTCCCACACCAGTCATTCTTGAACTTGAATCACCAATATTAAGTTACATTCCATTGTGGGAAAATAAATGTGGACTAGAGTTTCAACTTCTTGATTTGGACCCACTTCTTGAACCAAGCTCGACTCCTGAACCTTTACTTGACTTAAGTCACTTTCCTGAGTCGGTATTAGTTCCCGTACTTCCTCAGTCCAAGTCAATTATTCTATCTTTTCACACTCCATTTTGGGACAAGGCGGTTGACAAAATTGACTCCGAAAATTATTATGAAATTTGGAAATTAGATGGGGTGAAATTTTTAAAAAATGTTCATACATACATCATTTTAGTGGGTTATAAAAGAGAGATTTCTGGTGGGTTCCTCCAAACTCCACAAAAATTCGATTGGGCCGCATTTCGTGGACCAATTAGACCACCACCGGAACCACCACCTTAAGGTAATATTTTCCTTTCCTTTCTTCTTTTTCATGCATAAGTGCATTCATTCATACATTGAGGACAATGCATGAGATAGGTGTGGGGGGAGGATTTACTAACATACTAACATAGGAAGATACTAACAAAAAAAATTCAAAAAAAAATTTAAAAAAAAACTTTTTGAAAAGAGACAATATTTTGACTTATCTTTTGAAAGAAATCTAAGTTAGTCTTAAGAATTAGGAAAATCATGATTAGGATTTCTAAAAACTTGGTCAAAATAAATCAATGTTGAATTTTTAGGTATAGGAGGAAAAATTGAATAAGTAATTGTCTTGATTTTTACCTTAATGAAATATGCATACCTAATACACTTACACATACAGGATTCTAAGACAAAGACTCTTGTGCCCTATAAAAAATAATACTTAAAAAAAATTTGAAAAAAAAGAAGAAATTCACTAATTAAGCTGGATACATGTGCCTCAAGAAGCATCAGTATTCACGCCTAAAGGTGATTTTATAAATAAAGTCCTTAGTTTTGTGGCCTAGTTCACTCGAATCCTTAAGTCCGTGGGGTGTTTTCTCACCCGGTGCCCTAAAACCGACCGGTTTGGGAGCCACCGACTTTAAGTTCGCTACATGGGTGGATTAGAAAGCCTAAGAAAACTAAGAAATATTACTTATATATGTACTAACACATCTAATAGTCAATTAGTTAGGTATGAGGGCCTCAAGAAGCCTTCATGCTTACACGAAAGAAAATTAGATGAGTTATACATATTAAAAAAAAAGGAGAAAATAATAATAAAGAGGCATGAGAGTCCAAGTTAAAGAATTCCTAATAAAGATTCACAAGGATGCATATGACTTTTGGTAACGAAAAAGACTATACAAAAATTCAATTTTGATTCTTACCTAAAATAGATAATAATTTATTATATAAAGACTAAGTTTAAGAATGAATAAAAATGATAATCCTAAAACTTATAGACTACTTAGTCTCTTCAAACATATTTCAAATATTTTCCTTTTTTATGGATTTTGTGGGTGTAATCCGCTGAAAACCCTCACGAGACAACACTCGTCCTCTAGGGTAACCTAGAGGTTTAACGGCTTGTTGCACATGCTAAGTGCAATGTGATGCCTACAAAAGTGAGTTAGGATATATTAGTTTTTCTTCTCTTATTCTTTTTTATTTTTACTCGAGGACGAGCAAAAAGATAAGTGTGGGGGTGTGATAAGTAGTAAAAAGTGCAATTTATCACCACATTTACTATCATATTTCCCTATTTATTCTTTTAATTATGCACTATTACTAATGTTTTATTATTTAATGTGTGTAGGCCTTGAGAAATTAAAAAATAAAGAAATAAAGCCAGAATGAAGCCCAAAAGCCCAAAAAGCCCATATGCAAAAATTGTAGTAATTTAGAAGTTTCTACATTATCTAACCTAAATAAACTTGGATTTTAAATTCTTTATTTAAAATCTAAGGGAGAAAAAGGAAGGATAAGATAGAACTCCTAATTGCTAAAAGAGGAGGAAAAGAATAAGATGAGATGAAGTTCTACTCAACCAGGTTGCTTGCACCACAAGATGAAGATAAAGGAGAGAAAAATTCGGATTCAGATTGTACACGTTTTAGTATTCAGATCATAACTTTTGTTACAGATATTTAAATCCTATGATTCAAGATGCTTCAGAAAGAAAACTTGAAGGACTACAACTCTTATGTTGATCAAACTTTCCAATTCAGTCAGAAGATAAGTCATATTCGGTGATCAACATGATAACAAGTTGCATGACAAATTTGAACTTCTAAGGATAAGTCAAAACAAGTTTGAAGATAAAAGAAGAATTCAAATTCAGAGATATTTTGCTCCTCTTATCTTCATACGCTTCTTATCCTCTGGTTTTCTCCTATAAATACCCCTGCATAGCAACAGAGGAAGAGCAGATCTCAGAAGCTCAAGGGCAGATCCAGAGACGGGAGCTTAGGGTTTTTCTTTAGATTTTCTCTCTAATTTGTAGTTTGTAACTTAGGTTTTTTTATGTAATTTTTACTTTTTCTTTATGTAACTGAGAGGAGAGACGAGTTTCATGGAGGAGGAGATCAAGCTTAGGTGACATCGGTGTAAGTAAGTCTTTTCTTCCATTGTTATAAGAATCGAATCGAAGTTTCTGTTTCTTCTTTACTCTTGTTTTTGTTTACTTTTCTCTGATGTGTTTGTAATCCAAGTGAATTTGATAGCCTCGAAGTTGCCTTCTCCTTGCAAGTGCCCTTGATGGCCTATGGTGATGAATAACCATTCTTTGTTAGTTTAGCTCGCCCTTTTATTCGTAGTGCAGATCGTGAATGGGGAAGATCCTATACGCCATGCTTGATTGCCTTCAAAGACAAGGTAAGTCGTCGCAATGAATCCAATGTATATGAGCGCTGAAGAGGTAAGTAATTTTTAGATTATTTTTCTTTTCTTTTATTTATTTAGTTTAGATCACCAACACCAACAACACCCAATTCAATTTCTTGTATATAATCTATTTTCCATCTTCTTAATCTACCATATTCTTCCTAATTCAAACACTTTGTAACCTAAAAGAGAACTTACTTAAAAAGCTTCCATCGCTAGTCCCTCCCTGTGGATCACGACCCGCATAGCCACTTGCTATAGCGGTAGAATTGAGTAACTTGCACATCTCTATTTTAAAGTTTTGAAATTCTATATTTTTGCGTGCAGGTAAAATCTCAATCAAAAAGATTCAAGGTAGGTATTTGGCCAAAAGAAGTAATTTTTAGTTTCTTTTCTTTTCTTTTATTCTTTAGTTTAGAACACCAACAACACCGACTTCTTTCCATTTTCAATTTCTTTGTAAATAATCATTTTCCATTTTTCTCCACCTTCTCATTCTACCACTTTCTTCCTCACTTAACTTTAACCTAATTTTTATCTTTTTCTTTTAAAGAACTAAAGAAGAATTTTAACCAAACTTTGTATCTTAAAACAAGACTTACTAAAAAACTTCCATCGCTAGTCCCTCCTTGTGGATCACGACCCGCATAGCCACTTGCTATTGCGGTAGAATTAAGCACTTGCACTCTTTATTTTAAAGTTCTGAAATACTGTATTTTTGTGTAGGTTCAAGCTCAATCAAATTTTGGCACCGTTGCCGGGGAATGGTGGTAAGTAATTCTCTTTAAAGTTTACATTTTTTGGTTAACTTTCTTCTTTGTTTTTTTACAGATTTTAACAAGGAATTCTTGCTGCAGTGGACACATAAGTGGCCTTGGACTCTGCTCGAGAAAGCAGAGCCAAGAAGCCCTCAGATTTGCTACATTCCAGTGGCAAAACTGAGTGAACTACTAACCTGTATTTTTACAGGTTGACTAAATTGAAAATCTGAATTTCTATAGCATTTATCTCCTTGTTTGACTCACTGTATATACATTTTTAACACAACAGTAAAAAGTTGATTGTAAATGCTAAAAATGATTTAGACTTTGCATTTAGGCACGTGTCTATTTCATTTCATTTTCTATTTACTGTTGAAGAGTGCTGGAGCCAAGGTATGTGTGCATAGCATTTAGTATAAGGTTCATTCTTGTATGAAATATTGCTTGAGTGTTACTTTTTTCTATATACTTGTACACTGCACTAAATTGATTTAAGGGCTTGTCCTATAAACAAGATAAGGTGGGGAAGTCATTACCCTCCCTTAGCCCACAAACAATCTCCTCACTCACTAACCCAAGCCTAACTAAAAATGAATAGACGTTGGCCCTAGGGACATCTCGGACTCAATTAGGAGATTATCCTATGGGGGAAAGGTGTTGGAATTTCACTCCTACCAAATCAGTGTCTAGGAAGGGGATTAAGGGCCGAAATCCCGAAGGTTGGTGTTACTTAATTAAGGAACGTCTTTGACGGATAACCTCCCACCAATCTTGCCCTGACCTGGCTGATTAGCTTGTGGTCAAAGTCTGCATTATACCTCCCGTGGACAGTCTAACCAGTTAGGAGTCGTCTAGGTCATAGGTCTACCCTAACTTAGTTTAGAATTTTTTTTCTTTTCTTTGTGTGCTTATTTGTTTGTTTTTTCTTCTTCTTTGTTTGTGTTTTATTGTGTGATTTAGCTTATAACAATAATTTTTCTAATTTTAATGGTAATCCATATTACACAACAACCTCTTTTTCGGATATTACCAACCCGGCATATCATAACTTTAACCAACCTAGTGTGCCGGATTGGTCTTATCCGAATCAATATAACCCATGTCCCCAATCTTATAACCATAATTTCCAGAATAATTTCAACTCTTCACAGAGTCAATGGGGATTCACCTCTCCCGAGTCCAATTTTCAACCAACTTGTCCTCCTTATCCACCTTATCCACAATATTTCCAAGATTCATACTCAGTTCCACCAGTTCAAAATAGAAAACCATCAATTTTGGAAATGAGTATGCGTGAGTCCAAACAAAAATCACAAAATCTGATGGACTCACAATTTCACCACCAATTCCAAAACAACACTTCATCTTTTTAACAAAACGATGAACCATCAACTATGAAAAGATGCTTAAAGCCATGACTCAGGCTCAAAACGCTCGTAATCATGACATAGATATGATGGTCCAATCTCTACGTTCTCACCGTTTGGTCAGTTCTGATGTCAGTAACCATTCTGTTAGAGCCGAAGAGTTATATTGTTTTGGAACACAAGGTTCCATTTCAGCACAATCATTTAAAACTTGCCCGAACTCCAAATTTTGAAAGTGACATTGACAGTTTGGTAAGTTATCCCTTTCCTGAAATTGAACTTGAAAATGAATATGATTATGAACCTCAACTTAGTGATTCAATTCTACTTCCTGATTCAATTATGACTCCGGTATCTTCACCTGATTTCAATCTTTTTCCCGAGTCAACATTGGATCCTGTGCCAATTCATAATGAAATTGAATCGCCCATCTTTGATGATCATCATATTGAACTTGACCAATTTTATAATTTTGAAAGTCCCATTGATGAATTGGCAAGTTCTCATTTTTATGACATTGAACTCAATGAGAAATGTGACCTAGATTCTCAAATCTGTAATCCAGTTCAAATTCCCGAATCATTATTGACTCCTGTTTTATTACCCAACTTGAGTAATATTTAGAGTCAGTTTTGATTCCCACACCTATCATTCTTGAACTTGAATCACCAATATTAAGTCACATTCCATTGTTGAAAAATGAATGTGGACTTGAGTTTCAACTTCTTGATTTGGACCCACTTCCTGAACCAATCTCGACTCCTGAATCTTTACTTGACTTAAGTCACTTTCCTGAGTCGGTATTAGTTTTCGTACTTCCTAAGTCCATGTCAATCATTATATCTTTTCACACTCCATTTTGGGACAAGGCGGTTGACAAATTTGACTCCGAAATTAATTATGGAATTTGAAATTAGATGGGATTAAATTTTTAATAAAAATCCTTTATGGATACATCATTTTAATGGGTTATATTAGAGAGATTTCTGGTGGGTTCATCCGAACTCCACGAAAAGTCGATTGGGCCGCATTTCATGGACCAATCAGACCACCACCGGAACCACCACCTTAAGGTAACATTTTCCTTCCCTTTCTTCTTTTTCATGCATCTATGCATTAATTCATACATTGAGGACAATGCATGAGATAGGTGTGGGGGAGGGTTCTAACATAACTTTAAAAAAAAACATTTTTCTTTACTTTTAAAAAACTTTTTGAAAATAGAAACAATATTTTGACATATTTTTTGTAAGAAATCGAGTCAATTTTAAGGAATAGGAAAATCAAAATTATGATTTCTTAAACTTGGTCAAAATAAGATTATTTGTTTGATTTTTAGGGTTAGGAAGATAATTTATCAAAGTAATTTATTCTTGATCTTTACCTTAATGAAATATGCACACTTCATACACTTACACACTTAGGGTTCAAAAAACAAAGATTCTTATGCCTTATATAAAAAAAAGAAAAAAGAAAAAAAATAGATCTATGAAAGATGAACAAATCTAATTTTTGATTAGCTAGGTGCTTTGGCCTAAGCAAGCCTTAGTATTTATGCGAAAGATGATTAGATAAGTTTGAGAAAAATATATATATATAAATCCTCTGATTAAGCTGGGTATTTGTGCCTAATAAAGTATAAGTATTCACGCCTAAAAGGGGTTCAAATAATAAAATCCTTAGTTTTGTGGCCTTGTTTGCTCGAGTCCTTAAGTCCTTGGGGTGTTTTCTCACCCGGTGCCCTAAGACTGTTTGGTTTGGGAGTCATCGATTAAAGGCTCGTTACATGGGCAAATTAGAAAGCCTAATAGAACTAAGGAATAATACCACAAAATATATATATATATATATAAATAAATGATGCATAAGAGTTAGAGTTAAAGAACCCTTAGTCAAAATTTTCACAATCACAAGGTGCATATGACTTAGGGTAAAGTAATAGACTAGATGAGAAGTACAATTTGACTCCTTACTTTGATTGATAACAAATTTTTGAATAGAGACTAAGTTTAGGAATGAAAAATTCGGTTTTCCTATAACTTATAGATTACTTAAATCTTACAATTATATTTCAAATATTTTTCTCTTTCAAAATGCTTTTCGAAAATACTAACTCTTTGTTTCTCTTTCTTTATGGATTTTGTGAGTGTAATCCACTGAAAACCCTCACGAGACAAAACTCGTCCTCTAGGGGACCCTAGAGGTTTAACGGCTTGTTGCACATGCTCAGTGCAATCGAGTGACCTGCGAAAGTGGTCTAATAATCCTTAGTATAGTTTAGTTGTTTTGCTCGAGGATGAGCAAAAGATAGGTATGGGGGTGTGATTGGTCAATAATATTGCACATTTGTTATCATATTCTCATACTTATTATAGAATAAACTCTACTTTTTTTTAATTAAATGTTTGATTTATTCGTAGGCCCGTTCCTAAAGGAGAGTGAAGAGAAACGAGCCCAAAAAGCCCACCAAATTCTGATTTAATTCAAAATAAATTCGAAATCAGGGAATCAGGGCAGATCTTGACAAATCAGAGAGGTTGAAAATCAGTTGAAATGGATTTTCCAAATCAAGTGGTTAAAACCAACAATCAAAGATCGTTTCGTCAAATCCAAAAGCTGAAACGAGAAATCCAGTTGAAGATAAAGCCAAAACGTGAATCCAGTTGTTACCACCCCCCGGCTGTGGCCAACTGGCCACAGCCAGGCCGCGGAAACGCGGCCAAACCCGCGTTTTCGCGGCCTTATCATGTTAGTTGGGGGAGCGTTTGCTCCCCCTATCTTCTCACACCTCTCCCCTCTAGGTTTTTGCTTATATAAAAGGTAGGATTTTATCTAAAAATAATGACGACCAAGTAGAGATAGAATTTAGTCCAGTTTTTCATTCTTTATAGTGTAGGTTTTTGTTTTTCTTTTCATGTAATTTTTAGTTTTAATTTATGTAAATCAGAGGAGATCAGAGTTTCATAGGAGAACGAGAACGAAGCTTGTGCTGAGAGTGACACCGGTGGAAGATTTTCTTCTTTTCTCTTATTGTTATAAAATCGAATCTGTAGTTCCCTTTTGTATGTACTTTGTTTTTGTGTTCTTCTTCTTCTTCTCTACTTTTCTTCTTTTGGTACAATTGTTATCCAAGTGAGTCTAAAAGCATCGAAAGAGCCTTGCCTTTGCGAGTGCCACCGATAGCCCATGACGATGGATTTTGAGTTTCATTCTGTATCACTTCATACTTGCAACGTCTTGATGATATAATGTAGAGGAAACGGGAATCAACTCTTATGGGCTATACGTTGATCGCCTCACTTCAAGGTAACATCATTGCAAAAGATTCAAGGTAGGTATTTGGCCAAAAGAAGTAAGTAATTTTTAGTTTCTTTTCTTTTCTTTTATTCTTTAGTTTAGAACACCAACAACACCCACTTCTTTCCATTTTCAATTTCTTTATAAATAATCATTTTTATTTTTCTCCACCTTCTCATTCTACCACTTTCTTCCTCACTTAACTTTAACCTAATTTTTCTCTTTTTCTTTTAAAGAACTAAAGAAGAACTATAACCAAATTTTGTATCTTAAAAGAAGACTTACTAAAAATCTTCGATCGCTAGTCCCTTCTTGTGGATCACGACCCGCATAGCCACTTGCTATTGCGGTAGAATTGAGCACTTGCACTCTTTATTTTAAAGTTCTGAAATACTGTATTTTTGTGCAGGTTCAAGCTCAATCTGATGTTGCTTTATCGACAGACTATTTAACCGATACATGGAGATGTGTGAATATGATACCCTAGACGCTGATGTATGTGATGAGACTGACTTTTGGATTGTTTAGAGATATTATTTCTGGATTCTTGCATTGATGAGTTTGACTGATGTATTGATGACCTTATCGATATTGACTACTAGATATAGAGGAGAACTAGATTCCATGTTAATCGAGGATGTTACACTTCTTAGTTATGATTTTGATTGATTTGAATATCGATGATTGAATAAATAGGAGTTCTTCATTAATAAAATGAAATTATGAACTTGAACCTGTCGGTAGATTCGATTGGATTGGAGTTGACTTGGGGGTTGAGGAATAGGCATTGAAAGAGTTGACCTGACCTGATAGATCTTAGATATATATCTGATATGTTACTGAGTTTTGGGATCTTATGATTGATCTTGATAGAAGTGAGAGTGTGTGAGGATTTTTGATCGGACTGGAGTGTGGAAATTTGATTAGATTATCAGAACACGTAGTATTTGAGATTTGAATATATCGATGACTTGAGGATCAAAGTTTGAGAGCAGTTACATTTTGATCTCCGTTATTGGTAGGATCAGAGTTGATCATTAGGATGAGAGAATTGATTATTGATTTATTGGACTCGTGATTACTGTACCAGATTACCTTGATAGGGTTTGATGTTTGAGATTCATGAGGATTGCTTTTGAGATTATGAGTTGACAGATTAGTTATAGACATTATATCAGTGGATGTGATCATGATAAGTTTAATATGAGATTGTATAATGACTAAAGGTGCAGGACTGTTACTGTATAAATTCATATTACTGAAAGTTACTGGGAAAAGATTGTTTGACCGTAACACCCTTTACAGTCCTATTGTTCATCATATACACGGTTACTGTTACCGTTCATTGTTACTGATATTGTTCACCGTATATACGATTACTATTACTGTTACTGTTACTGTCACTACCTCGTCCCAGTATTCTAGTAACATGATACTGATTGATTTTAACAGAAATAAATAATAATGTAAATGGACAACTTATACTGAGATTAGGAAAATTGATGGAGGAGACAGCGTCTGTATTTTGGGTGGACCTAGGATACAGGTTGCGCAGCCGACTGAGGGTTCCACTGTAGGGTTCTGATTAGTCTCTAATTTTGCATAATTTCTATCACATCTTCACATTGATTTCATATTAAATTCTACAAATAAAGCTTTGCTTGCTTGATTCTAGGTCCATGGTGTGCAATGAAGAAGAAGACCCTAAATCACCATTTAATTGGTGATTAAAGGCCTATTAAAGATAGTCATTGACCTAGAGAGCTAATTCTGTCAAAATCAGGGGTTGCAAATAAGAAACCGAGCACAGGGCCTGACAGGGGACAGACGGGACCGCGCGCGTTTTGGACCAGGGCTTGTCCCCTGGCCCCCTCTTCCCTGATGGCTATAAAAACCCCCCTGGGGTTCCAGAGTTTGGGATATGCAGAGTTTTAGGAGTAGTTCATTTCCATTTTGTTGTTTAGGGTAGTGTAGTGTAGTTTTTCTTCTTCCTCCCTTGTATTATTCATTTCTTGTAGATCTTGTATTAGGGAGAGAGAGTGGTACATGTTGGGAAGCAAGAGTGCTTGTAATAGAAGGTGACAATTTATGAAAGGTGCTCTCTTACCTTATCTTTGTTTTCTTCTCTCTAATCTCTTTTACATGTGTAGCTAGTCTTTTCTCTCATGGCCACTAACTACTTACCACCAACTTGCTAACTTCTTTTATGATAATCCACATGAATCTAATAGCCTCGATTTGGCCTTGCTCTTGCAAGAGCCATTGATGGCTCATGATGATGGATCTAACACTCTAACTTCCTAACCACTAACAAGCTAACATTACTTTACTTCATGCTTGCTCTTATTGGGTTTTGATGATTTAAGTGTAACTTGCACTTGTTTGTTGAGTTGGGTTATGATGAGTTACATATGGGTCATGCTTTGAATTGTTCTTGAACCAAGGATTAGTGATGGCCAATGATACATGTGAGGCAACTATCACTAAGAGGTTAGCATGTTGGTGGAGCCATTAGTAGTTAGTAGCCGTGAGTTTTCTTTCCTTTTTCACTTTATTTTAGACATACAAACAAAACCACAAAAACTATTCTTTTCTATGTTTCTCACTTCTTCGTATTTCACCGTGCTTCTCTTTTCATTCTTTCTTTTCTTTTCTTTTCATTCTTTAAAACTTTGAAGAACTTTTTAACAAACACGTGAATCAACCGGTAAAGCTTCTATCGCCTCCCGTCCTTGTGGATTCGACTCGTTTTAGCCTCTATGCTATAACGGAAGTATCGAGGACGCCAAAGCACACACACTTTAAATCTTAACTTCAAAACATACACTTTTTGTGCGCAGTTTTTCCCCGGTCAAGTTTTGTGTGATTAATCTCTAATTTTGCATAATTTGTATCACATCTTCACATTGATTTCATATTAAATTCTGCTAATAAAGTTTTGCTTGCTTGATTCTAGGTCCATGGTGTGCAATGAAGAAGAAGACCCTAAATCACCATTTAATTGGTGATTAAAGGCCTATTAAAGATAGCCATTGACCTAGAGATCTGATTCTGTCAAAACCAGGGGCTGCAAACAAGAAACCGAGCACAGGGCCTGACAGGGGACAGACGGGACCGCGCGCGTTTTGGGCCAGGGCTTGTCCCCTGGCCCCCCTCTTCCCTGATGGCTATAAAAACCCCCCTGGGGTTCCAGAGTTTGGGATATGCAGAGTTTTAGGAGTAGTTTCATTTCCATTTTGTAGTTTAGGGTAGTGTAGTGTAATTTTTCTTCTTCCTCCCTTGTATTTTTCATTTCTTATAGATCTTGTATTAGGGAGAGAGAGTGGTACATGTTGGGAAGCAAGAGTGCTTGTAATAGAAAGTGACAATCTATGAAAGGTGCTCTCTTACCTTATCTTTGTTTTCTTCTCTCTAATCTCTTTTACATGTGTAGCTAGTCTTTTCTCTCATGGCCACTAACTACTTATCACCAACTTGCTAACTTATTTTATGATAATCCACATGAATCTAATAGCCTCGATTTGGCCTTTCTCTTGCAAGAGCCATTGATGGCTCATGATGATGGATCTAACACTCTAACTTCCTAACCACTAATAAGCTAACATTATTTTACTTCATGCTTGCTCTTATTGGGTTTTGATGATTTAAGTGTAGATTGCACTTGTTTGTTGAGTTGGGTTGTGATGAGTTACATATGGGTCATGCTTTGAATCGCTCTTGAACCAAGTACTAGTGATGGCCAATGATACATGTGAGGCAACTATCACTAAGAGGTTAGCATGTTGGTGGAGCCATTAGTAGTTAGTAGCCGTGAGTTTTCTTTCCTTTTTCACTTTGTTTTAGACATACAAATAAACCACAAAAATTATTCTTTTCTATGTTTCCCACTTCTTCGTATTTCACCGTGCTTCTCTTTTCATTCTTTCTTTTTTTTCTTTTCATTCTTTAAAACTTTGAAGAACTTTTTAACAAACACGTGAATCAACCGGTAAAGCTTCTATCGCCTCCCGTCCTTGTGGATTCGACTTGTTTTAGCCTCTATGTTATAACGGAAGTATCAAGGAAGCCAAAGCACACACACTTTAAATCTTAACTTCAAAACATACACTTTTTGTGCGCGATTTTCCCCCGATCAAATTTTGTGTGATTAGTCTCTAATTTTGCATAATTTGTATCACATCTTCACATTGATTTCATATTAAATTCTGCTAATAAAGTTTTGCTTGCTTGATTCTAGGTCCATGGTGTGTAATAAAGAAGAAGACCTTAAATCACCATTTAATTGGTGATTAAAGGCCTATTAAAGATAGCCATTGACCTAGAGAGCTGAAGGGAAAACCGCGCACAAAAAGTGTATGTTTTGAAGTGAAGATTTAAAGTGTGTGTGCTTTGGCTTCCTCGATACTTCCATTATAGCATAGAGGCTAGAACGAGTCGAATCCACAAGAATGGGAGGCGATAGAAGCTTTAACGGTTGATTCACGTATTTGTTAAAGATTCTTCAAAGTTTTTAAAGAATGAAAAGAAAAGAAAGAAAAGAATGAAAAGAGAAGTACGGTGAAACACAAAGAAGTGGGAAACATAGAAAAGAATATGTTTGTGGTTTTTAGAATGTTTTAAACAAAGTGAAAAATAAAGAAAACTCATGGCACTAACTACTAATGACTCCACTAACAGGCTAACCTCTTAGTGATAGTTGCCTCACATGTATCATTGGCCATCACTAGTCCTTGGTTCAAGAGCGATTCAAAGCATGGCCCATATGTAACTCATCAGAACCAACTCATCAAACAAGTTCAAACTACACTTAAATCATTAATACTATAGAAAAGTAAGCATAGAGTAAAGTAATGTTAGCTTGTTAGTGGTTAGGAAGTTAGAGTGTTAGATCCATCATCATGAGCCATCAATGGCTCTTGCAAGAGCAAGGCCAAAACGAGGCTATTAGATTCATGTGGATTATCATAAAAGAAGTTAGTAAGTTGGTGGTTAGTAGTTAGTTGCCATGAGAGAAAAGATTAACTATGCATGTAAAAGAAGTTAGATAGAAAACAAAGAGAGGTAAAGAGAGCACCTTTCATAGCTTGTCACCTTCTATTACAAGTACTCTTACATTCCACTCTTGTATCACTCTTTCTCCTAATACAAGATCTAAAATAAAATGAAAAATACAATGGGGAAGAAGAAGAACTAACCTAACTAAACTAAACTACAACAACATGGAAATGAAAACTACCCTAAAACTCTGTATATCCTTGCTCTGGAACCCCAGGGGGGTATTTATAGGCATCAGGGGAACAGGGGGCCAGGGGACAAACCCTGGCCCGAAGCGGCGCGCGCGCCGCGGCCGTACAGCCGCGTTTCCGCGGCCATAAAGTGGCCGCGCGCGCGGCGCTTTAAGCCGCGCGCAGTCCTTTTTGTCTCCTGTCAGTTCTGGTATCCGGTTTCTGGTTTGCAGCCCCTGGTTTTGACAGAATCAGCCTCCTAGGTCAATGGCTATCTTAATAGGCTTTTAATCACCAATTAAATGGTGATTTAGGGTCTTCTTCTCCATTGCACACCATGGACCTAGGATCAAGCAAGTAAAGCTTTATTAGCAGAATTTAATACGAAATCAATGTGAAGATGTGATACAAATTATGCAAAATTAGAGACTAATCACACCCCACTCTTATCGTTTGCTCGTCCCGAGCAAAACAAAAAACTAAGGAAATTATTACACCACTTTCGCAGGTGACGCGATTGCACTGAGCATGTGCAACAAGCCGTTAAACCTCTAAGTTTCCCTTAGAGGAGGAGTTTTGTCTCCTGAGGTTTTCAGCGGATTACACCCACAAAATCCATAAAGAAAGAAATCAAATGTTAGTATTTTGAAAACGCATTTTTTTGAAATAGAAAAAGTGTTGAAGTATTTTTGCGAAAATATAAGTGATCCAAGGTCAGAGGTTAACCAGAAATTGTTCTTTCTTAAACTAAGTCAAAATGAAAAAAAATCTTGTTATAAATTAAATTTAAGAATTTAAAATTGAATTGACTCTTTGATCTTTCATAAAACTCTTAGAAAAATATGCACTTTGTGAACTGTGAAGATTTTTGGGATATCGACTCAAACTTTCATGCCATTTATTTAATATATATTATTATTATTAATTTATTTATTTATTTTTTCTTTTTTCTTCCCTTAGTTTTCTTAGGCTTTCTTATTTACCCGGTAGTGAGCCTTTAGCCGGTGACTCCCAAACCAGATAGTCTTAGGGCACCAGATGAGAAAACATCCCTCGGACTTACGGACTCGAGTAAACAAGGCCACAAAACTAAAGGGGGTTATTTTATTTTTATTTTTATTTTTTTGTT
Organism: Agave tequilana; assembly: GCA_038442645.1. Taxonomy (NCBI): domain Eukaryota; kingdom Viridiplantae; phylum Streptophyta; class Magnoliopsida; order Asparagales; family Asparagaceae; genus Agave; species Agave tequilana. The sequence goes on along the minus strand of JAVJIF010001940.1, from coordinate 293,190 downwards.
CACCATTTTAGGTATGAATAATCATGCTTCCTGAGGCATAATTACCCAACTTCAATAAGTGATTTTTATTATCATAATTTTTTTATTTCATATATATTTTTTATGGCATTTTCAGTCTTTGTTTCAATCCCAAAAATTGTGTAAGCGTGAAGTGCATAAAAAATTCAAGATCAAATTATCTTTTCAATCTTACTTTCTTATCCTATAATTTAGATAAGATCTATTATTTTGACTCAGTTTAAAATTTCATAATTAGAGGTCTTCCTAATTCCTAAGATAATCTTAATTTTCTTAAAAATAAATCAAAAACTATTTCTCTTGTTTCAAAAAGTTTTGTAAAAAGAGAATTTTTTTAATTAAAAAAGTGTAAGAGAAAGAAAATATAAAACTTACTACGTTAGTAAACCCTCCCCCACACTTATCTCATGCATGGTCCTCAATGCATCGTGAATGTGTAAATACATGAAACAATTGGAGAGGGAAGGAAGATTACCTCAAGGGGGTGGCTCCGGTGGTGGTCTGATTGGGCCAAGCGTTGCTACCCAATCAAAATAGCATGGATCGTGCAGGAACCCACCAATGACCTCTTTAACATGACCCAATAAAAGAATGATTGATTGAATGGTCTTATTGAAAATTTTATCCCCATCTAATTTCAAATTTTCAAAATAATTATTAAGTCATTTTCTTCAACATTCTTGTCCAACAATGAAGTGTGATTTTGAGAGATAATTGATTTGGACTCAAATGGAACAGGAACAAAAACTGATACCAACTCGGGAAGTTGACTCAGATCAAGTCGAGAGTCAACAATGAAAGTTGAAATTGGTTCAAAAATAGGGTCCAGACCAAAGAATTGATGTTCACACACTGTCCCCATTAATGAAGTGTGATCATAAGAGATTGGTGTTTCCATTTCACGGTGGACTGGTACAGGATTTAATGTTGACTCCGGAATAGAGAAAAAATCTGGTAAAGATACCGGAGTCATTATTGAATCAAAAAGTGAAATGGAATTCCCTACAGGAGGTTGAGGATCACATTCAGGTTCGATTTCAATTTCAGGGAAGGGATAACTTGCCAGAATGTCCAAGTGACTTTCATAACTTGGAGTTTGGTCAAGTTCGAATGTGTGTTCTGAAATTGAATCTGGATTCCCAAAATGACATGATTCAAGGGTCCAATCAGTAGAGTTAGGGATATAAGGATTGGTCAATGGTTGACAAGAAAGATTTTCCTCGCTCTCATTGATCAGATCGCTCATTATTGAGTCTAACCTACTGACAGACAGGGTAACAGAATGTTGAGTCTGAATCATGTCTTCCATACTTTTTGTAATTGGTTTTTCTTGAATAGGTGAGTATGAAAGGTGATTTTGGAAATTGTGGTGAAATTGTGAGTCCATCGGATTTTGCGGTTGCTGCTCGAACTCACGCAAGGGTTCCATACTCAAATCCAGTATTGAAGTTTGTTTATTTTGAATAGGTGAGACTGGAAAAGATGAGTAGGACTCTTGAAAATTTGTTTGATATGAGGAGTCCAACATGTTTTGCATTCTATCACAAAAGACTTCCAAACGCTTTTCTAGCTCAGATTCTTCTTCAATTGGATCTCTAGAAAAAGATGATGTGGAGTTTGATATGGGAAGGATTGTGAATTGAGCAAATTTTGCATTTGTTGTAGGGACTCTTCTATACTCCTTTCCAATGATGATTTTTCTTCAATTGGTGGTTCAGGAAAAGGAGTATATGAATCACAATTGGGGAATGAATATTGTGAAAATTATGGACAAGATGGTTGAAAATTTGACTCGGGGTTGAAATTATTTTGAAAATCTTGGTTATAGGATTGGAGATATGGGTCATATTTAGTCGGATAATCCCAACTCGGTATATATGGTTGGTTCATGTTGTACATAGCTGGTTGGAGTTATCCGAGTCAAATGAGGTCGGAGTGAAATATGGATTTATATCATGATTGAAAGAATTATTGTTGTTAAAATCCATTTCACAATATATAAAAAAAAAACAAAACAAACAAACAAACAAACAAACAAACAAAGAAAAAGAAAAAGAAAACAAGCCTATGCTAGGGTTGACTTAGACCTAGACGACTCCTAATTGGTTAGACTGTCCACGGGGGGTATATTGTCAGAATCTGACCACAAGTTAATCGGCCAGGTAGGGGCAAGATCGGTGGAAGGTATCCGTGCCGGAGCAACGGGCCTAATTATGCCAAACCACCGTTCTTCGAGATTTCGCCTCTCAATCCCCAACCTTAAACACCGATTTAGCAAGAGTCAAATTCTAACAACTTCCCCCTTAGATCAATCTCCTAAATGAGTCCGAGATGTCCCTAGGGGCCAACGTCTAGCAATTTTTATTAGGCTTGGGTTGTGTGAGTGGGGAGGTGATTTTTGGGCTAAGGGAGGGTAATGACTTCCCCACCTTATATTGTATTGGGTGTTGCCCTTAAGTTAAATTTGTGCAAGTGTGCAATATAGATAAGCATGAACACAAAAAAACAAGTAAATCACTGAAGTGTTTTTCCTATACTATATGCAATGCCATATGTACACCTCCTATCACAACAACATAAGAACAAAATAGAGCATATTGGAATGAAAATTGACACGTGCCTAGATGCAAATGTCTAAACCGTTTTAAAGCATCTAATTTCTGTATTTTAGTTCTTACAATTATTTACAGTGCACAGGTATTATAAACAAAAATTAGCAGCAGAATATAAAAATATATAAGAATTTATCCGACCACACTTGAGCAAGTGTGGGCTTCTGCAATGCTAAAACTTTAACCTGCACACCAAAAAAACAAAGAAGAATAGTTAGCAAACTTGTGAAATCAAACCATTCCCATCCCCGGCAACGCGCCAAAATTTGATCGAGGGAAAACCGCGCACAAAAAGTGTATGTTTTGAAGTGAAGATTTAAAGTGTGTGTGCTTTGGCTTCCTCGATACTTCCGTTATAGCATAGAGGCTAAAACGAGTCGAATCCACAAGGATGGGAGGCGATAGAAGCTTTACCGGTTGATTCACGTGTTTGTTAAAGATTCTTCAAAGTTTTTAAAGAATGAAAAGAAAAGAAAGAAAAGAATGAAAAGAGAAGTACGGTGAAACACAAAGAAGTGGGAAACATAAAAAAGAATATGTTTGTGGTTTTAGAATGTTTCTAAACAAAGTGAAAAATAAAGAAAACTCATGGCACTAACTACTAATGACTCCACTAACATGCTAACCTCTTAGTGATAGTTGTCTCACATGTATCATTGGCCATCACTAGTCCTTGGTTCAAGAGCGATTCAAAGCATGGCCCATATGTAACTCATCACAACCCAACTCATCAAATAAGTTCAAGCTACACTTAAACCATCAATACTATAGAAAAGTAAGCATGGAGTAAAGTAATGTTAGCTTGTTAGTGGTTAGAAAGTTAGAGTATTAGATCCATCATCATGAGCCATCAATGGCTCTTGCAAGAGCAAGGCCAAAACGAGGCTATTAGATTCATGTGGATTATCATAAAAGAAGTTAGCAAGTTGGTGGTTAGTAGTTAGTTGCCATGAGAGAAAAGATTAGCTATGCATGTAAAAGAAGTTAGATAGAAAACAAAGAGAGGTAAAGAGAGCACCTTTCATAACTTGTCACCTTCTATTACAAGTACTCTTGCATTCCACTCTTGTATCACTCTTTCTCCTAATACAAGATCTAAAACAAAATGAAAAATATAATGGGGAAGAAGAAGAACTAACCTAACCTAAACTAAACTACAACATGGAAATGAAAACTACCCTAAAACTCAGTATATCCTTGCTCTGGAACCCCAGGGGGTATTTATAGGCATCAGGGGAATAGGGGGCCAAGGGACAAACCCTAGCCCGAAGCGGCGCGCGCGCCGCGGCCGTACGGCCGCGGAAACGCGGCCATAAAGTGGCCGCGCGCGGCGCTTCGAGCCGCGCGCAGTCCTTTTTGTCTCCTGTCAGTTCTGGTGTCCGGTTTCTGGTTTGCAGCCCCTGGTTTTGACAGAATCAGCCTCCTAGGTCAATGGCTATTTTAATAGGGTTTTAATCACCAATTAAATGGTGATTTAGGGTCTTCTTCTCCATTGCACACCATGGACCTAGGATCAAGCAATTAAAGCTTTATTAGCAGAATTTAATACGAAATCAATATGAAGATGTGATACAAATTATGCAAAATTAGAGACTAATCAGTCATGCTTTGAATCGCTCTTGAACCAAGGACTAGTGATGGCCAATGATACATGTGAGGCAACTATCACTAAGAGGTTAGCATGTTGGTGGAGCTATTAGTAGTTAGTAGCCGTGAGTTTTCTTTCCTTTTCACTTTGTTTTAGACATACAAACAAAACCACAAAAACTATTCTTTTCTATGTTTCTCACTTCTTCGTATTTCACCGTGCTTCTCTTTTCATTCTTTCTTTTCTTTTCTTTTCATTCTTTAAAACTTTGAATAACTTTTTAACAAACACGTGAATCAACCGGTAAAACTTCTATCGCCTCCCGTCCTTGTGGATTCGACTCGTTTTAGCCTCTATGCTATAACGGAAGTATCGAAGAAGCCAAAGCACACACACTTTAAATCTTAACTTCAAAACATACACTTTTTGTGCGCGGTTTTTCCCCGATCAGGTTCCTGGGGGATGACTGACATCCCATCTGTACTGTTATTGTTCCACTGTTTTCACACTGAGATTACTGTTACTGTTACTGTTACTGTTACTGTTACTGAGTACCTAGCGGTATGGCCTGGTTCAGCGCCAGGAAACTGAGGCCGAGGTCCCGGGTATGTACGGGACTGACCTAAAGCATGGACAACGTCTCCAACAATCAGTTTCGACAACTTAGGACTTTGATTGACACGTGTGATAGGTGTAGTATGGGATACCTCTATTACAGGTGCAATTTGTGTTCGCTGACATAATAAATAATAATGAACTGTTTATAGTGTAATATGACTGACCATAATCACCTGACTGTATGTATATATATCTAGGTTAGACATATGATTGTACACTTGACCAGATTTGTATACCAGACTAGTGACATATGCTAGGTTACACATCTAGACATTAGTTGTTCCCCATTATCATGATATCAGTTATATATCGTTCATAGTTTGTTAATGATATTGATTATTCTGTTATCTTTTATTTTCAAATTATCATGTTATTATTGCTTACCTTGTTATTATGCATGAGCACTTTCTCTTTACACACACACACTCATTAGGTCGTTTCTGACGACCCTGGATTCGCACGTCCAGGATTTTAGACATTTTTTATATTGTTCAGGTGATCGTGTGATCGTACACTTCGTAAGAAGTTGGAGTTTCTCTCTTTTGATTCTATATTCTTGCCTCTTGTTGTTTCTATTTCTGTACTCTTCTTAATTTCACGTATATCAGATTCAGTCTTATTCAAGTTCTTTTTATATGATATCATGTGTGGATGCTTATATGTAATATTGCAGTGATCGTTGATTCATCATAGTGTAAATTATATCTTGTTCAGGTCACGTTAGGCTTAGCGTGTATACATGGGGTATTTTCTTCGCGTATATACATCGCCGACTCTCGTCGCGACTCCGTTTTCACGTATTTTGGGAAGCGGGGCGTGACACATATCAAAAATAAAATAAACTATACTTTCAAAAACGTGCATTTTTGTGTGTGTGTGTATCTTTGAGCATCAAATCTATATTCTACTCTTTAACAAAGTAGATTTTTACAAGGTTCTAATAGACTATAAGAATCTTCAAGTTGGCTTCTCTGATAGCGACGTTGAGTGCTTTGAGCTACAATCCTGTACTTGATTACTCTTGAGTCATCATCACCTTCTTTTAGAGGAAGAAACCTATTAGATCTTCTTGAACTTGATTAGTACCAAATAACTTCATATGATTTGTTATCATTAAAACACAAAACCAGGGATTGTAACCTTTGGGCCAACAATCTCTTCCTTTTTGATGATGACAAAACATATGAGCTATTTAAAAATAAATATTGAAAAAACTCCCCTCAAGTTATACTAGCTATCAAGTACACATATTAACAAGTTATATGATAAAGGCATTGTAAATGAGCATGAACAAACTAATACCATTAAATACTAAATAGTATTTCTCCTCCTCTTTGTCATGCATCAAAAAAGGTAAGCAAAACAAATATAGATTTTTTTTTAATGATACCAATAAGGAAAAACTCATGAATGTATAATACAAACATTTAGTTCTCCACAAATAAAAAAGAATCTGTTGAAATCAAGTGGCTTAGTAAAAATATTTGCCAGATGAAAATCAGTTGAAACATAATCAATTTCAATATTACCTTTCTCATAGTGATCTCTAAAAAAGTGATATCAAATTTCTATGTGCTTTGTCTAATTTGAAAACAAAATTCGAATGTGTAGGATCAACAAGCCCGGGGGGTTGTTCAACATATACTTCCTCTTTAACAAAACCATTTAAAAATGCGCTTTTGACATCCATTTGAAAACGTTTGAAATCTTTAAAAGAAGCAAAATCAAGTGTAATTCGTATGGCTTCAAGCCGTGCTATGGGTGCAAAGATTTCCTCAAAATTGATACCTTCGATTTGGGTGTAACTTTAAACCACTAACCTAGCTTTATTCCTAACAACATTACCTAACTCATCCAACTTATTCCTAAAAATCCATTTAGTACCAATTGTTGGTCTATCATGGGGTCTAGGGATAAGGTGTCAAACTTAATTGCGCTCAAATTAATTGAGTTTTCTTGCATTGCAAGCAACCAATATGAGTTGCCTCAGCTTCAAGGTTGTTCTTTGGTTCTATATGAGAAATAAAAACAAAATGGCCACAAAAATTATGGAGTTTGGAGTGAGTAGTTACCCCCTTTGATACATCACCTATGATGAGTTCCTTGGATGACTTATAGCGTATCTCCAATCTTTTGGAAGTGTTCTGTTGGTGCCACTTCAACCTCTTAAACTTCACCTTGTTCATCAAGTTTTGGCTTATCTTTTTGGATAGGTGAGTCTTTCAAGGTTACTTCCTCCATGTCTTCACCTAGAGAATCAATCTATACAACATTCTTAACAAAAGTATTAGATTTTTCAAACTTAATATACATATATTCTTCAATTGTCAAAGTAGATTTATTGAATATTCAATAAGCCTTGCTAGTGTTAGAATAACCAGCAAAAATAGCTTCAAAGATTTTAGCATCAAATTTTCCTAAGTTATATTGGTATTTAAAAAAAATATTTGCATCCAAAAACTCTAAAGTAAGAAACATTAGGCTTTCTAAAATAGCAAATTTTAAAAGAAGTTTTGAAAGTATTTTTACAAAAATAAATTCTATTTGATATGTAACATGAAGTGTTTATGACCCAGCCTATAGATATTGAGGGAGTCCGTATTCACTAACCATTGTCATAAAATTTTTTTGAAGAGTATGATTCTTCCTTTTAATGACTCCATTTTGTTATGGAGTTCTAGAACAAGATAATTCATGCCTAATTCCATTTTCTTCACAATAACTGATAAAAGAATGGTTAATGAATTCACCACCTATATCACTTCTTATGCGTAAAATCAAAAAACTTTTTTCTTTTTCAATCCTTTTTCTTAAAACACTAAAATGTGAAAAGCTTGATCTTTATGTTCCAAAAATAAAACCCATGTAAAACGAGAAAATCGTCAACCAAAAAGAAAACAAAACGATTTCTATTTAAACTCTTGGTTTTAGTAGGATCAAAATAAATCCATGTGGATTAACTCTAATGGTCTAGATGTCATGATATCCTTGATTGGTTTAAAAGAAGACTTGGTTTGTTTTCCAAGTTGGCACGCATCGGTCCTTTTCAAACTTCAAGAAAGGAATAACCTTCATTGATTCCTTAGAGTTAATTCTAAATAGATGGTCAAAAGATATATGGCCTAATCTTCTATGCTATAACCAAGAATCCTCGTAAAAAGCATTTAAACATGTAGCATTACAATCTAAATTTAACATATTAATATTATATACATTATTTTCACGAAATCTGGAAAGAATGAAAGCATCAGTTTTACCATCTAAAACATTGAAAGAAGAATCATCAAAAATAATTTTGAAACCTCGATCACAGAGTTGACTATCAAGAGGTTATGATTGAGACCATCAAGTAAAATAATATTTTCAATTAATGGAGATGAACTAATTTTAATGTTACTTATACCGATAATGTTACCCTTTGAGTCATCTCTGAAGGTGACGGTGTCACCTTCATGATACCTTGATAGGGTTACAAAATTATTGATGTCTCAAGTCATATGCCTTGAGCAACGCTATCAAGATACCACCGCTCCCTACGTCTTGGACTCTTGGTGTGTACCTACATCAAATAATGAAGTTGTTGATTTTGATACCCATATTTTCTTGGGTCCTATGACGTTAGTACTTCGAACCCAAATATGATTATTAGAAGCATTTATACGATCAAAACAAAATTTAGCTAAGTGACCTTTTCGGCCATAATAAGTACATGAATAAACTCTACCATACATAAATGTATGATGTGTATGATTAGTATGTGAAACATGAGCATGCTTAGTGTATGGTTTAGACGTGTGAGCATATGTAGATGAATATATTTCTTTAAATAAAATTTCTTAGAAAATATGACCTCTAATATAGACTTATCAAACTCAAATTTCTTTAGAATATTTCCCAAAATGTTGATTTTAGTTTTTAAAATAGATATTTCATTTTCATCAATCATGGAAAAACTTTCTTTACATGAAATCTTGTATGCATCAAAATCTTTTTCTATAGATGAAAGAGTGGAAGATAAATCATCGTTTTCTTTAGAAAGAGTGATAAGTTTATTTTGAAGAACTTCATTTTTCTTTTTCATTTTTACATATTTCTTCTTTAGAAAATCATAATTATTTGAAAGTTCTACAAATGCACCTCCTAATTCATCCACAGTTAAATCACAATCATCAAGGGATGGTTCAGAAGTTACCTTAGGTGCGTTATTATTTGCCATGAAACGCATGTTTGTTGTGTCCACCTCCTCTTCAGATTTACTTTCTGAATCCCATATAGCTTTAAGAGTTTTCTTCTTATATGGCTTCTTTGATGTAGATGGTTTATTTGAGGAAAATGGCTTGTTTTTATTTCTGGACATTCGACAATGATATGTCCGAGTTTCTGACAGTTGAAACAAATGATTTTCTTTTCCTCCTTTCCTTACCATCATCTTTTACTATTGATCTTTGCCTTATACATCCTCCTTACATTTCTTACAAAGAGGGAAAGATTTTCATCATCATCTTCTTCTTCTTCAACGTCGAAGATGGTGGAAGTAGACTTGAAGCAAATCGTCTTTTTCTTTTGCGGCGTCGTTTCTTCTATAGCCTTCTTCTCCTTCTCATAGGTCTTAAGGTTACGATAAGACTGATGAGCTCTCTTTTTTGTCGTTTAGCTCCTTCAATATAGTAGCCTTGACTTTTCATGAAGGTAGAAGTGCACGAATGACCTTCTGTACTTTTTGATCATTATCAATGGAATCACCTAAAGATGCAAGATCATTAGTTATTTTAGTAAATTTTGTAACCATATCATCAATGGACTCATGTTCATGCATTGTGAAGTTTACATATTGGGGACGCAAGAGATCAATTTTAGCCCTCTTGGCTTGTGATGTTCCTTCATGAGTAACTACTAAGTGTGACAAAATCTCGTAGGCGGATTTGCATTGAATGACCCTATCTATGTCGTCATCGTTCAAGGCTTGAAGCAATGCATAGTGTGCCTTTGTATTGGCATCAAATTTCTTGGTGGCAATGTTAGACCAAGTATCCTCATCACCAGTGGCTACAGTAAAGGGTTTAGTCACCACCTTTGCAACCTAGTTTCCTAGGGATTGTAAAAACACGGTCATCTTAACCTTCCATATGAAAAAGTTAAGGTCATCAAACTTTGAAGGGGTCTTAATACCTTCGATCATTTTTACTATAGTAGATGAGAATAAAGATGTTAATGAAATAATTAGCAGATAGGATCTCTCTAGGGTGGTTAAGCTAAATTCTAGAGAGTAAATCTCTGATACCAATTGAAATTACACCTAGAGGGGGGTAAATAGGTGTATAGCTAATCAAATGCAAATTGTAATCAATTTAAGATGAATGATGCAATCGATCACTCAAAATAAGACTTGAAGCCAAATTTTCCGTGAAAGGCTCTGAACTTCTTCTCGTGGTTCCTCTTGATAATAGTTGAGGTGCTCATTTGCTATCTTTTTAAGATGAGTATTGATCGACAAAAATGAATAAATGATAAACAAGTAAATAGAGACAATAACCAATCGCAAACAAAAAGATTTGTTCCGAGGTTCGAGCCACCGCTCTACGTCCCCACTTTCACTATCGTGAAGGATTTCACTATTCACTATTACATCTTCTACAAAGGGGCCTTACAATAAGGAATTACAACCACTCAGAGTACACAACTCCCCAACTCAATTCTCTATACCAAAGGCAGCACGAAGTCAATTGAGATAACAAGCTCTTGGTGATCAAGAGATCATAAACACTCTCTTTACTACTCTCTTACAAAACCGTACCGAGTAAAATGAAATTTTAAGCTCAAGGATGTATGTGAGAGTGAAAATTAGAAAAAAGAGATTTTAAGAGCAGAAAAACTCAATTAAAACTTTGAAAATGAGAGCACAAAATAAAACTTTAAAACTTTTTCTCTTTGAAAGAAAAAACTAGATTTTCAAAGAATTTATTATTGTAAATATTCAATCCTAATGATCTTTTATATAGGTTTTAGAAAAATACTTTTAAAATTGTTTACCAAGTCTGAAAAGGAAAATTTTGACTCTAGGAATTCAAATCTCCATGTTTTAAAAAATATGTTAAAATACAGATTTCATATACTTCCTATTACTGCCAATTTGGTAGTATGTCAGTCGACCGCCCGGTCGTCCGGCCATTTTAAAAAATTTGACCATTGGCTGGCGGCCGATCGGTCAGTCGACCGTATCTAACCGAGGCTAACATGGTTACAGTCAGTCGACCGACATCAACCACAAAAGGGGATCGGTCAACCGAGAATGTGCATAAATGCACACTCCTTCTGCCAGAGGTTCGGTCGACCGTGCGATCGATCGTTCTGGCCTGTAATAGGCATGGTCGACTGCTCGGTCGACCGACCTAGGCCAAAAAAAAGGGTCAAGTCAGTTTTAAAAATCAAGAAAATTTTTAAATAATTTTTTTTTGAATGTTGGAAGAGAGAAGACATGTATAGCAATGAGATTCAAGTTCTAAGCTGAGATATAAATTTTTAAGGAAATATGGAACAAGTATCAAAACCAAACATATCAAAAACAAAATAAACTATCCTTTCAAAAAATGTGTATTTATGTGTGCGTGTGTGTATCTTTGAGCCTCAAATCTATATTCTACTCTTTAACAAACTAGATTCTTATAAGGTTCTAATTGACTATAAGAATCTTCAAGCGGGCTTCTCTGATAGCGACGTTGAGTGCTTTGAGCTACAATCCCGTACTTGATTAACCTTGAGCCTTCATCACCTTCTTTAGAGGAAGAAACCTGTTAGATCTTCTTGAACCCTGAAACACACTCTTGAACCTGATTAGTACCAAATAACTTCATATGCTTTGTTAACATCAAAACACAAAGTCGGGGATTGATCCTTTGGGCCAACAATCTCCCCTTTTTGATGATGACAAAACATATGAGTTATTTAAAAATAAATATTGAAAAATCTCCCCTCAAGTTATGCTAACTATCAAGTACAAGATATCAACAAGTTATATGATAAAGGCATTGTAAATGAGCATGAATAAACTAATACAATAAATACTCAATAAATACTTCTCCCCCTTTTTATCATGCATCAAAAAGGGTAAGCAAAACAAATATAGATTTTTTTTTTAAACAATGATACCAAGGAAAAACTCATGAATCTATAATATAAACATTTAATTCACCACAAATGAAAGAGATTCTGTTGAAATCAAGTGACTTAGTAAAATATTTGCTAGTTGATATTAGTTGAAACATAGTCAATTTCAATATCACCTTTCTCATGCTGATATCTAAGAAAGTGATATCGAATTTCTATATTCTTTATCCAATTTGAAATTAAAATCCGGATGTGTAGAATCAACAAACCCGGGGGGGTTACTCAACATATACTTTCTCTTCAATAAAACCATTTAAAAATGCGCTTATGATATCCATTTGAAAAATTTTGAAATCTTTATAAGAAGCAAAAGCAAGTGTAATCTGTATGGCTTCAAGTCGTGCTATGGGTGCAAAGGTTTCCTCAAAATCGATATCTTCGATTTGGGTGTAACCTTGGGGCACTAACCTAGCTTTATTCTTAACAACATTACCCGACTCATCGAACTTGTTCCTAAAAATCCATTTAGTACTAATTGTTGGTCTACCATGGGGTCTAGGGATAAGGTGCCAAGCTTCATTATGCTCAAATTGATTGAGCTGTTCTTGCATTGCAAGCAAACAATACGAGTCTTCCTCAGCTTTGAGGATGTTCTTGCTTTAATATGAGAAATAAAAGCAAAATGGCCACAAAAATTATGGAGTTTGGATCAAGTAGTTTCACCTTTGATACATCACCTATGATGAGTTCCTTGGGATGACTTGTAGCGTATCTCTAATCTTTTGGAAGTGGTTGTGTCGGTGCTACTTCAACCTTTTGAACTTTCATCAAGTTTTGGCTTATCTTCTTGGATAGGTGAGTCCTTCAAGGTTACTTTCTCCATGTCTTCACCTAGAAAATTAATTTCTACAACATTCTTAACAAAAACATTAGATTCTTAAAACTTAACATGTATAGATTCTTCAATTTTCAAAGTAGGTTAATTGAATATTCTATAAGCCTTGATAGTGTTAGAATAACTAACAAAAATAGGCTCAAAAGCTTTAGCATCAAATTTTTCTAAGTTATCTTTGGTGTTTAGAACAAAATATTTGCATCCAAAAACTCTAAAGTAAGAAACACAGGCTTTGTTAAATAGTAAATTTCAAAAGAAGTTTTGAAAGTATTTTTACAAAAAATAAATTCTATTTGATTTGTAACATGAAGTGTTTACGGCCTCGTTCCATAAATAATGAGGGAGTCCATATTCACTCATTATTGTTCTAACCATTTCTTGAAGAGTACGATTCTTCCTTTCAACGATTCCATTTTGTTATGAAGTTCTAGGACAAGATAATTCATGTCTAATTCCATTTTCTTCACAATAAGTGATAAAAAAATAGTTAATGAATTCATCACCTCTATCACTTCTTATGCACAAAATCGAAAAATCTTTTGCTTTTTTAACTCTCTAAAACATTAAAATGCGAAAAAGCTTGATCTTTATGTTCCAAAAGAAAACCTATGTAAAACGAGAAAAATCGTCAACCAAAATTAAAAAAAAATGATTTCCATTTAAACTCTTGGTTTTAATAGGACCAAACAAATCCATGTAGATTAACTCTAGTGGTCTAGATGTCATTGAAAGTACACCTAGATGGGGGTGAATAGGTGTAAGGCTAATCTAATGATAAATAATGCGGAATTGAAAACTAAATGTAACACACTTAGTGTAACCAAAGAGTGTAGCCGAATTCCCGGTAAAGGGCTCTGGACTATCTCCTCTAAATTCCTCTAAATAAGAGTTGAAGTGCTATATGAAGCTTTCTTGGTTCAATACAAGTGAGGCACACACACAATCAATACCAAGCATACAAATATGAATAAATAATATGAATCAATGCAAGGCACAATATAAAAGAGAGAGTTAGAGAAAGTGGATCAAACGCAAACACAAGGATATGTTTTGAGGTTCGAGCACCGAGCTCTACGTCCCTGCCTTTACACAGAAGGATTTTCACTATAGCGTCCACACAAGACTTCCCACACAGGGAACCTCCACTGAGGATTTGGGCAAATACAACTTGGGAGTACACAACTCCTCTCTCAACCAAATAAAACTTGTCACTAGAGGCAAGGCACAAAGCCAACACAAGATCAACCTCTCACTAGAGGGATACCAACAAACTCAATCACCTCTACACTTAGAGGGATGGCACTTAGCCAAACAAATATCAACCTCACACAAGAGGGATAAAGCTCCAAGCCACAACTCCACAATCACCTCTACACTTAGAGGGATTCCAACACAACCGCCACTATCACCTCTCACGAGAGGGATATCAACACAATCACCTCTCGCTAGAGGGATATCACAAATCATGGAGGGTTACAACACTTGGTGGTTACAAAGACCACAGACCAATTCTTTCTCACAAAACAAAAATCCTAATAGATAGGATAGATAGATAGCTCAAGTGTGAGAAAATAAAGAGTTTGAAAATCAAAATCACAAAGAAAAACTCTAGGGAAAAACTCTAGATAGAAATGTAAATGAAGATCAAATCAATTCCCAAAGACTTTTCTTTTCTTTGATTTTTCCAACCCTTTAAAACAAAATAAAGATCAAATCTTTAAACCCAAAACTCTTTTAAAATTTGCTGTTAAAACACTTAAGAAGATGGAAATTTTTGCTCTTGAAATTCTTGGTTAAAACCAGTTCAAATGTGGGGTATTTATAGCCCCGTAAAATTTCTGCCCGTTGGCAGCAAGAAAGGGCAATTTTATCCTTCCGGTCGACCGCCCGGTCAACCGGCCCAACGGTCATTTTTATGAATGTTGTGCCTCCGGTCGACCGCCCGGTCGACCGGGACTGGATACAACGAGCAGCAGCTCTCTGTCGGTCGACCGGCCGGTCGACCGGGGCCATTTCCAGATAGCAAAGCTCTCTGGACGGTCGACCGCCCGGTTGACCGTCCCACAAGCCCAGGCTGCGTGCACGTTCTGTGCACGTCGGTCGACCGGACCGATCGATCGAGTTCTGCTATGGTCGACCGGTCGACCGGCAGACAACAAGGTCACACTTTTAGGGATTAAAAACTTAGGTTTTTGACTTCAATTAAATCCCATAAAATCACATAAATTCCACAAAAATCAGTTCTTATTATATCTTTGAAATACAAATATGTGTGATAAAAATTCAATACATATTTCAAACTATTTGAACCATTTTTGTGTTATTGAAAATTTGCCTTAAATCAAAATCCGTATTTTTCAAAACTTGGATTTTGAAATGGAAAATCGTTTTCTTCAAAACACATGTAAATACAAAAATATGATATTGAAACAACTTTGAAGCATGTTGTATATGGATGGAATTCAATATACATGAAAGATATTATATCTATGTTTTTGACTTGAAAACCAAGATCGGTTAAACTGAAAAATCAAACATGAACTTTAAAACAAGTGTGTGTATGTATTGTGAACTTGAGCATATCAAAACTATCTAATCTTTAACACAAGATCTAAATCAAATCTTAAACTAAACAAACCGAGGTCTTCTTGTAGAGCGCCGTCTCCAAGTCGACTCGATCCAAACACGATCCAATGAGCTTGACTTCAACCAGTGCTAGATGCGATCTTGACGCGCGAGCTCTTGAATCACCATATGAAAGCTTCAAAATACCTTTGTTGAAGCTAATCACCTACTAATATCTTGATCAAATATTTGAAACTAAATATTACAAGATTATTAGTAAACTATAACTACATGAGTTAATTATCATCAAAACTAGAGTGAAGAGCCACTGGGCCAACAATCTCCCCCTTTTTGATGATGACAAAACTCATGGAGTTATATATGCATGGATTAAAGTTAAGCTTCATAGAAGCTCCCTCTTAACTCATGCATAGCAATAAACATAAAGATATTCAGTGAATGCTCAACATAAATATGCATAAACATGATATTTGATACTAATGAAATGAACATGCTCTTGATACTAACAAAAGATGCTCTTGATACCAATGGTAAAAGATAACAAATTAAACAAATATGCATATAGAAAATACTCCAAATTTCTCTCCCCTTTTTGTCAATTCATCAACAAAGGGGTACAAATACTAAAGACATAAATAATATATTTTTTTCTTTTGCATAAATCAAAACAATAAAGGTGTATATGCTATATACATTCATGAAGAGGAAAGACGTGAAGTTAACTCCCCATGCATACATGCATTTATATGAAAAGAGATGACTAAACCCTAACCACATAAAGCATAATATACAATGTATAAAAGGAGATGTGAAGCTTCTCCTACACACGTGTAGACATAGGGAAGAGCGGTCAAGCTCCTCAATATGAGATACACTCAACATGAATCTATATATAGAGAAGATGTTAAGCTCCCCTTGTATATAAGCAATACATATCAAAACTTTTGATACCAAATTATGATACCAATTAAAAATAAACAAACATTTTTAAGATACCAAAAGATACTAATTGAAAATATCTTGTAAACTTTTGATACCTATGGAAAATGAAACATCGTATGTTTTGATACCAACTGAAATATCTATGTATATTGTAAATCATAATACCAATTGTAAACATTTTGTAATTTTGATACCAAATGAGAATATTTTATAATTTTGATATCAATTTAAAAATGAAAACCAAATATTTTTATGTAAACATATCTTATTTCAATATAGATACCAATTTAAAATGAAATATGATACTAATTGAAAAACAAACCAACTATTTGGTTAAACAATTCATTTTGCAATAAAGATACCAAATTTTAGAATAAAGCCAATTTAATATTTTTGATACCAATATTGAAAATGTTAGTAAATTTCAAATTAAAATATTTTTCATTAAGAGCATAGGAAACCAAATAGAAAAATAATATACCAAATCATATCATTTTTCAACATAAAGAGTGGGAGTAAGATACCAATTGAAAATACAATCGATTGAAAATTTAAACATGAAGTTTTCTCCCCCTTTATGAAATACCAATGAAAGTGATGCATAAGCTTGTATAAAATACCAATTTAAAAATTAATAGTTATTTAGGAGAATCAAGCTTAGCATAAACATAATTTGTGCTTTAAGATGTAAAGATATAGTAAGTACAATCAAATCATGTATATATGTATGAAATGTAAATACCAATAGAAATTGATACTTTTTGAAGTTTTGAGGCATACATGTATAGAAAATCAAAGATGAGTAAACAACCATGAAAAAAATCAATTGGGATACCAATTGAAAATATGATGAGGATCAAGTGTATAACTCATACTACCTCCCTTTCATGCACATGTTTAAATAGATTTTCAATTAGGCTCACAAGGCATGGTCGCCCAACCAACCGCCCTTTGATGGAAGGGGGTTTTAAAAATAAGTTTGAAAATAAAATTAGCATAATTGAAAACTCTTCCAAAATAAAGAAATGCGTACTAGTTTTATGATAAATTTGAAAACTAGTACGAAATCCTTCAAGTAAGGAATAAAACAATAACATATTCATGAAAATATAAAAATTACATAATCAACACTCAAAGTCTATATAGCACATATAATCTCATGAAAACAAATCATGAGTAAACAACAAAAATAGAGTGTAAAAAGTCATGTAATCAACATCATGGAAATAAGGCATTTAAGCTCAAATAAGAAATTCCTTACCAAAACATGAAAATCATCAAAACTAAATCTACTTCAAGGTATATGTATGTTTAGTCAAAACTAAAGGTATACATACATATCCAAACACAATTGAGTCTATAAAGAGATTTTGCATGAAAGGCAAATGACTCACGGTTATACATGTATATTCAATAGTTTTAACAAAATTACCATATACATGAAGCTAAATACATATTAATGAAAAACATGTACAAAATAGGGAATGCAAGTCAAAATGTATGAATCATCAAAACTAAGCTATACTAGTACATCTAATGGGTACAAATGAGCAATCAAGCACAAACATATAATAATCAATTTGTGGGCTCATTAGTTGTACAAGCATACGCACAAGTTTTAATGAAAACTACATCTTAAACATGTAATCAAAACATGAAGCATAAAACAAAACATAAATCAATATGATTAATATGTACATGCATATGATTTAGAATTATGATATACACAATAGTTAAACTATAGTGAGAACACAAAAGTAACAATCTATTTAAACATGGGTGTATCTCAAATACTATATATGTATGTCACAAATCTATTTATCATGGCATTTAACATAGTAATCATAAAACTATGACATGCTAAAAATTAATCATATGAAAGCATGTAAACATAAATGGGAGATAGAGATCGTTACCAAAACCAAGAGGGTACATCTCTATGTCTCCAAACCATGGTGTCCTCCCACCAAACTCCCCTTGAAAGCGATGCATCCAAAATAGTTACCATTAAGCTCAGAACGCATCCACCTCAAGGCACCAAAACTCTCACGTCGAGTGAGAGCCCACACCTACATCAAATAAAATAGGAGTGGCTTTTGGTACCCATACTCTTTTGGGTCCATGGGGGTTAGCTCCTTTCCTAACCCAAACAAACTTATTTGCAAAATTTGAATCATGTATCCTATCATAACAAAATTTTGTAACATGGCCCTTACGTCCACAATGTGTACAAGTGTACACATAAGCATACATTGTGTTATGTGCATGAACGTGAGGAGCATGTGTATGCCGTGATTTATGTGCATGCATAGGTGAAACTTGTTTCTTGCGAAACATGGATTCCAAACGTGAGTGGTTCATGGCACATTGGCGCAAAGTGGAGCCCAAACAATCAACACTTTTCTTCAATACACAAATATCACTTTTAACACTTGAAGATAAAGTGGAGCATGCAATAGGTATACTATGTGATGGAGCATGGCAAACATGTGAGTCAATATCATTTTGTCAAAGAAGAATTTTTCTTAGAAACCAAATCTAGCTCTTTTGAAATAGAAGAAATTTTATTTTTCAAAGATTCATTTTCTTTTACAACAAAGTCAAGTTTTGAAGATAGAACTTCATTTTTCTTCAAAAAATGTCACAATAATTTCTATTTTTTAAAATTTCATTTTCTTTTAAAGCAAGTTCAAGTTGGGATTTCAATGAGTCCCTTTCATTAGAAATCTCTACCTTCTCTTGCAAAGTCAATTCAAGCTTTGAAAACAAATCTTTATTTTTTTTATTTAATCCAAAGCTTTTTTTTCAAAACTTTATATTTTTCAAGCAATTTTTCACATACAATGGAAAGTTCTTCATTTAAAGCATCGGCATCAACTAAATCATCACCGGAAGAACTAGCACAATCATCTAGGTGAGTTTCCGAATTTACCTCAAGGGAGTCATTCCCTTGGACCAATAACAATGTTGTTCGGATTCTCCTCCACTAGATTCCATCTCCACATGATTCGTCTTTTGGAGCTCAGGAGAGATCAACGTGTTCCACACTGCAAATGCGGAATCACAATGAGAAACCATCATAAGATATTCTTTATTAAGCGTGCTTCTAAGTACCGTTAGGGCTTGTGCATTAGCCTCCATATGCTTGATATTACCAAGATAGGATTTCTTGGTAGCGGCAAGTAAAACATGCAAGCATAGGGTTTTTAGGTACATGGACATCCTAGCCTTCCAAATAACAATATTGGAAGTATCACAAAGGAGGGGTCATGAAGTCCATGAGTGTAAACTATATGTGTGCAAATGCAAATCTAGATTAGCAACCAAGATCTCACTCCTAAGTGGTTAAACCTAATATCAGGAGCGTAGGCTCTGATACCAATTGAAAGTACACCTAGAGGGGGGTGAATAGGTGTAAGGCTAATCTAATGATAAATAATGTGGAATTGAAAACTAAATGCAACACACTTAGTGTAACCAAAGAGTGTAGCCGAATTCCCGATGAAAGGCTCTGCACTATCTCCTCTAAATTCCTTTAAATAAGAGTTGAGGTGCTATATGAAGCTCTCTTGGTTCAACACAAGTGAGGCACATACACAATCAATACCAAGCATATAAATATGAATGAACAATATGAATCAATGCAAGGCATAATATAAAAGAGAGAGAGCTAGAGAAAGTGGATCAAACGCAAACACAAGGATATGTTTCGAGGTTCGAGCACAGAAGGATTTCCACTATAGCGTCCACACAGGACTTCCCACACAGGGAACCTCCACTGAGGATTTGGGCAAATACAACTTGGGAGTACACAACTCCTCTCTCAATCAAATACAACTTGTCACTAGAGGCAAGGCACAAAACTAACATAAGATCAACCTCTCACTAGAGGGATACCAACAAACTCAATCACCTCTACACTTAGAGGGATGTCACTTAGCCAAACAAATATCAACCTCACACAAAAGGGATAAAGCTCTAAGCCACAACTCCACAATCACCTCTACAATTAGAGGGATTCCAACACAACCTCCACTATCACCTCTCACTAGAGGGATATCAACACAATCACTTCTCACTAGAGGGATATCACAAATCAAGGAGGGTTACAACACTTGGTGGTTGTAAAGACCACAAACTAATTCTTTCTCACAAAACAAAGATCCTAATAGATAGGATAGATAGATAGCTCAAGTGTGAGAAAATAAAGAGTTTGAAAATTAAAATCACAAAGAAAAACTCTAGGGAAAAACTCTAGATAGAAATGTAAATGAAGATCAAATCAATTCCAAAGACTCTTCTTTTCTTTGATTTTTCCAACCCTTTAAAACAAAATAAAGATCAAATATTTAAACCCAAAACTCTTTTAAAACTTGCCGTTAAAACACTTAAGAAGATGAAAATTTTTGCTCTTAAAATTCTTGGTTAAAACCAGCTCAAATGTGGGGTATTTATAGCCCCATAAAATTTCTGCCCGTTGGCAGCAGGAAAGGGCAATTTTGCCCTTCCGGTCGACCGCCCGGTCGACCGGCCCAACGGTCATTTTTATGACCGTTGTGCCTCCAGTCGATCGCGCGGTCAACCGGGACTGGATACAGAGAGCTGCAGCTCTCTGTCGGTCGAACGGGGCCATTTCCAGAGAGCAGAGCTCTCTGAACGGTCGACCGCCGGTCGACCGGCCCACCAGCCCAGGCTGCGCACGTTCTGTGCACGTTGGTCGACCGGACCGGTCGACCGGCAGACAGCCAGGTCACACTTTTAGGGATTAAAAACTTAGGTTTTTGACTTCAATTAAATCCCATAAAATCACATAAATTTTACAAAAATCAGTTCTTATTATATCTTTGAAATACAAATATGTGTGATAAAAATTCAACACATATTTCAAACTATTTGAGCCATTTTGTGTTATTGAAAATTTGCCTTAAACCAAAATCCGTATTTTCCCAAAACTTGGATTTTTGAAAGGGAAAATCGTTTTCTCCAAAACACATGTGAATACAAAAACATGATATTTGTAGGCTGTCTAAAAATGTCCAAACAGACAAGCCACTAAGAAAGCAGAGTTCCAGCATCAAGGCGCGTCGGCCCGAAGCCCGCGTCTCAGCATCAAGGCGCGTCGGCCCGAAGCCCGCGTCTCAGCATCAAGGCGCGTCGGCCCGAAGCCCGCGTCTCAGCATCAAGGCGCGTCGGCTCAACGCCCGCGTCTCGACATCAAGGCGCGTCGGCCCGAAGCCCGCGTCTCAGCATCAAGACGCGTTGGCTCAACGCCCGCGTCTCAGCATCAAGGCGCGTTGGCTCAACGCCCGCGTCTCAGCATCAAGACGCGTTGGCTCAACGCCCGCGTCCCGGTTGCAACTACCCGAAATAAGGGGCCTGTCACCGCACATGTAGCGGGAAGTGGCCCTCATTGTGGAGCGTTTTCAGGGGGCACGTTCATCCCCAGGGACCTCTATAAATAGCCCTGTTGGCATCAACAAAAAAAAAAAAAAAGGGCACACGCATAGAGAGATACACGCACAATCACCGGACGAAGGCATCACCAACAGAGAAGGAGAGAAGACTCTTCAGCAAGCTTACTGTGTACTAGCTGCTCTTTGCCTAGCTCCTCTTCTAGAGTTTTGGTAGACAGAGCCAAGTTACTCTCTCTACCGACCGAAGAGAAGATCCCCGACGGTCCAAACAGTCATCCGGTCAACGGAGAACAAGATTCACTCTCCACCGCCACACGAAGAACCCAGCATTAAACAAAGGGGGGATTCAAGACTCAACATCCTCCCTCCCTTGTAACCGGAAAGAAAGGAAAGTCTGGTTGTAATTGTTTCAACTGATTCAAGGAAATATTTTACACCCCGATTCTTCTCCCTAATCTCCTTCCGGGCACCTACAAGAGATGGCGACTCCGCTGGGGAATCTGTTTGTCACTGATGAACAAGCTGTGGCGCAGGATGATGTTCTCCGTAAGGGGAAGATGATCGAAACGCTCGTTGTCGAGTTCGACCAGGCGAAGTATGAAGAGTTCCTCTCTTCTGGCTCCAAGAGCCCAAAGACCGCGTCTGCCGTAGGGTCTCAACTGAAAAGTTACCCAAAGCCCAATCTGAGGCTCTGCCGGGTGCCGATGCCCACTGTGCCAAGACAAGGTCACACGCCAACGCCTCCCAGAAGGCCCGCGTGACCTCAGGCACTGCTGTTGCGATCAACCGCGTCGCACAGAACACACGCGCCAACGCCTCCCAGAAGGCCCGCGTGGTCCCAGGCACCACTGCTGCTGCGATCAACTGCGTCGCGCAGAATACCCGCGTCAACGTCTCTCAGGAGACCCGCGTGGTGAACACTCTTGGTTCTGAAAACCAGGAGGTTGTTGGTTTCTCCCCTCCTCCACGACGCAACCGGAATGCTGAGCGTCGACAGAGGAGACGCGCGCGTCAACTCCAAGTCGGAACCGTTGGTTGTCTGACTGGGGGTGGACGCGGCGTACAATCTGATGCCTTGCCCGCACCTCGTCCAGTGCGTGAGATCCGCGTTGGCGACCCAAACGCGAGACTCCTCAAGTTGAGTCCTCTGAGGACCAACTCATCAAACGCCAGGGTGAAACCTCCGCGTCTTTCCAAACGCAGGAAGTACGCACTCATAGGCGTGGGGCGCAGCAGCCCACTCTCTCTCAAGCAACTCTGCCCAAACGCATCAGGCAGCAACGCGAGACTCGCGCGCGCGCGTCATACAGCCGCGTTATGAGAGCCGCGTCCCTGAAGTCTGCGTCCAGGCTGAACAGCACATGACTGTCTCCCGTCTTCGACGTTGCGAGACCAGTCTCCTTAATCCCCCTCCCACGGATTTGAGGGATTATTTGACAAGGAAAAGAAGTGCCAATCAAGCTACTTCGTCATGCTGCTGTCAACAGCTCATCCATATGCTCTCTGGATGCCATTATGGATCAGGCATGCACCAGCAGTCCTTAATCAGACAGCTGACCCTGATTCCCCCGTCAGCCAAAAGAAGACGCTCCCACAGAAGGAGAACCTTCTCAGATGTTGAATACCCGGAGCTTACTGCAAACATGACTAGCAGAAGCAAGGGAAAACAACCAATGGTCAACTCAGAGGAATCTGACTCTGAGCCGGAGGGGGTGTATCAACACACTCGCACCCGGACGGGGGCCATTCCCCAATTGACTATAATGCCTTAGCCCGCGGCATTAGAATGGGTGATTCTCACTCCGCTGTAGTGGAGTCGCAGGCTTCAAACTCTTCCGTCGAGAAGGAGGCTTCCGCCTACATGGCAGACACTCCTGAGGAGACGGCCAGGCGTTTAGAACAGACGCAGAAGCGCCAGATGGATATAATCGCCTCTCAACAGAGATCCATTGACTCCCTCAAGCATATGCTTGAGAAATTGCTTGAAGAAAGAGCGAGATCTCCTCCTAGAAGGCCGAAGGGGAAAGGTAGAAAGGGAGGAAGCCCACCCTCCGAACCTTCCGATGAGACACGACGATCTACCTCGGATGTGTCCAAGCCCTCGTCGCAGGCAAGAAGCGACCCAGACCCGGAAAAGGCTCATGCTAAAAGAATGAGCCTGCTGGAGCAACGACTCAATGCCCTTGCCAGTCGTAAAGATCTCCAAGAGGCTGGAGTAGTCCGGCCCTATCCGGCCGAGTGGGACTTAGTCCCGTACCCTCCTAAGTTCAAGGCTCCAACTCTCCAAGCATTTGACGGGAAGGGGTCACCCAACCAGCACATCTACTACTTCAAATCCCAGACCGGGAATGTAGTAGATAACGACGCTATACTGGCGCGACTGTTCATAGGCACCCTGAAAGGGTTGGCCTTTGAATGGTTCATGAAGCTCCAGAAGGTTCAATCAAGAACTGAAGTGACTTGGAGAAGCTGTTTCTGACACGCTTCTTCGAAGATGATTCGAAAGTGATAATGCCCACCCTTTTAGCTACCAAACAGCGAAAGGGAGAGTCCGTTAAGTCTTTCGTAGAAAGATTTCGGAACATGGCACTCTGATGTCCAAGCGGCATGACCCTGGCCACCCTGGTGGAAACATGTCGTCATAATCTCCAGACCTCACTCCTTGCTCAAATAGGAGTTGCTGAAAGCCGCACCTGGAAACAATTAGTCCAGCAAGGTGAACAGGCTGAGGAGATTGTCGCCCGCGTCCGAGCGGAGGAAGGCAAGCCGCGGCCGGAAAGGTCAACAAGGCGTGCACGGCACCAGACACATCCCTCCAAACAAAGCGGAAGGATAATTTGGCAACAGAGACCAAATCTCCCGCCAAACCTCAAACAGGCAGGGCGAGTGGCTCTTCAAGCCAGCCACGCCCCAACAAGCAGTATTCCTTCAAGGAGGAACATGTCGATTCGCTCTTCAAGCTACTCAATAAGAGCAATCGACTGAAGCTCCCTGAAGTTAGACGCCCCAGAGGAAGTCGGCAAGACCGACAATCCCAACTACTGTATGTACCACAGAATGTTGGGACATCCTACCAAAAGCTGCTATGTCTTCAAGGACATCCTCCAGGCTCTGATTGACGCGGAAGTGTTAAAAACTCCGACCAGAGCAGAAGAAAGTGACGGCCAATGTGACGTCAGTTCTCCAGTTCGGGAGACAACCTCCTACACCTGCAGGGGTAACTCCTATTCCAAGGGGAGAATTAAGAGTGGTCAACACAGACCCTCACCAGCAACAGGAGAAGGGCTTGGTAGCCGTCCCTACACCTCAGGGGGGAAACCATGTGGGTCCACCCTGACCTCGTCGATGAACAACAATGGACTACTGTGACCAACAGAAAGTCCAAAGGCAAGGCAAAAGCTTCATCGTGCCATGTGATCTGCGCTTCCTCTCGAGAAGCGGATACTGATGTCCCTCATGACTGACTCAGAAGAGGAAATAATAGTCCTGGCCGCAGAGCCCAGCCAACCGATGGCGGGGACCGTTCAGGACAGGCATACTTGAAGCAGTACGGCGGCGAGACGGCAGCGGCTTCTTCGCAGCCAGCCGTAGAACCAGCCAAGCCCTCCACAAAACCACCTGTGGAGAAACAGAAAGAAACCCGATTTCTCGGGTTCTTTCAAAAGGTGCAGCGGAAGGATCCTCGACACCTTACCGCTTCGATGTCTTGGCTCAACTAGCCAACATCCCGGCACGCATCACCTTGTATGAACTCCTGAGGCTATCAAAGTCAACCAGAGAGGCTCTACAAGAAGCTTTGGCAAATGCTGAGGTCTTCATGACCCGCGTGCCAAGGGAGGAAGATGTAGAGGATTGCCTCCACGCCTCCCCAAATGCTCACTGCATCACCTTCACAACAGATGACATGCAGGTTAAAGGGAAGCATGACCGACCCCTATACTTCACAGGATATATCGGGTCGTCCGAGGTAAATCGCATCCAGGTAGACCCAGGGTCCGCGCTGAGTATCGTACCTCGCCGAGTCATGCAATTTCTGGGCATTCCTACCCATCGTCTGAGCCCTACCCAGACAACTATTTACGGGTTTAATGCCAATAGCTCCCGTCCGATGGGGAAGATCAAGCTCAAATGCCAGATCGGGAGCCTCAAGTCAGAAGTGACATGCTACGTCATTGACACTGACACTTCCTACAACCTGTTGCTGGGATGACCATGGATTCACCGTAATTCCATCGTTCCCTCCACTCTCCACCAAGTCATGAAATACATTGACGAGAGTGGACAAGTTCAAACGTTGATTGCCGAAAGGCATCCGTTTAAAGGGTTGAAAATTATTTCACGGACTCCCTCCTATATCAGGATCCTGAGGAGATTAATGAAACCCCGCAACCAGAGGAGCTAGATTCTGGTAATGAGGCTGACATTGAGCCTGAGAAAGAAGAGTGCCTGTGGGAGTTGGAACCCCTTGTAAAGAGCACTAATAAGCTCGATGTTGATAACACCACCGACGATGCGGGTGGTTGGTACATTAATGAAGATTTAGATTTTGCGTATTTTCCCGTGTATGTTTCCGATTCAATACCGTCGGATACTACTACCGACGTGGACGATGACCTCTGGTCGGCAATGGATGCTTTGACATCTTTGCATGTACCGGTGAAATCATCCTTCGGGACATACCAAGATAATGGTAATGCGCAAGAATCTATATTTATGGTTCCAGCCAGACGAAAAGGCCAAAGACCAATACTTTTTGGCCGAATCTCGTCTGAACTGATGCCTCACGAAGAATTGGAAGGCGAGGATGAATCCCCTCAGTTCAATCATTATGAACCGAAAGCGCTCAGAATGATGAAACGCATGGAATATGACCTAACCAACAGGCCCGGACTAAACTTCGGTAAAGGAAGGAGAACGCTGCTCCGGTCCTTTGTGCCAAAAGGGAAAGCACCTGATTATTATCATCAGACGCGCCGGGGGTTGGGCTATGTATCAACTCCAGTCCCATCAGCCTCTGATTCTCGAGAGTCGTCAGGTCACGATTGCTCTTCAGACACGTCATCGTGGGAGTCAGATGTCAGTGTCGGCAACATCTTCAAAGGGCTTTCAGTAAACATGGTCTCAACAGGCCATCTGGAAGATGAAGATGAAGAAATGATCCAAGCTGATACAGATCCATGGATCAAACATTTAAATGCTCTTTGGGATACCCGCTTTGAACAGCGTGAGCCACCCACAGAAGACAAGGTTGTTCAGATCAACCTAGGAGATGAGGCCAACCCCAAGCCCATTTTCATAAGTGACGGCTTGTCACCTTCGGAAAAGGAGGATCTAATATCTCTTGTACAAGAGTATATAGACGTCTTCGCCTGGAATTATGAGGACATGCCTGGACTTGATCCTCAAGTGGCTATGCATCGCCTCAACATCAATCCGGACATGAAGCCTGTTAAACAACAGCAGCGACGGTTCCGTCCAGAGATATTGGAGGCAATTCAATCAGAAGTCAGAAAGCTTATTGATTCTGACTTCATCAGGGAGGAACAGCATCCCGACTGGGTAGCCAACATCGTCCCCGTCACCAAGAAGAATGGGAAGATCCGGATCTGATCGACTTCCGTGATCTAAACGAGGCCTGCCCCAAAGACGAATTCCCATTGCCAATCACGGATGTCATGATTGACAATACTTGTGGATTCGAGCGAATGTCCTTTATGGACGGGTTCTCAGGATACAATCAAATCAAGATGTATCCCGATGACGAAAAGCACACCTCCTTCAGGACACCTCTAGGGGTATATTGCTACACCGTCATGCCCTTCGGACTGAAGAATGCAGGGGCAACATACCAAAGGGCTATGAATGCCATTTTCCATCAGCAGATACGCAAAACGGTGGAATGTTATGTCGATGACATCGCGGTGAAAAGTCGCATTAAAGGAGATCACATAGCTGATCTGAAGGTGGTCTTCGACATCATGCGGGCTCATCAATTGAAGATGAATCCCACCAAGTCCTTCCTGGGGGTAGCCAGTGGCAAATTCCTAGGGTTTGTTGTGACTTCCACCGGAATCCATTTGGACCCGGAAAAGATCCGCGCTATCCAGGAGATGCAACCCCCGAGAAGCCTCAAGGAGCTCAGGGGATTACAAGGACGATTGGCATACATCCGCAGGTTCATATCCAACCTTTCTGGGAGATGCCAACCCTTCACCAAGCTGATGAAAAAGGGCGCTTTCATTCATTTGGGACGACGCTTGTCAAAAAACATTTGAGGAGATCAAACACTACCTCACCCAACCACCAGTTCTTGCAGCTCCGGTGTCCGGAAAGCCTTTCTTGGTATATGTTCGAGCAATGGATCATTCCCTGGGAGCTCTACTAGCTCAGAATGATGATCAAGGACGAGAACAAGCAATCTACTACCTAAGTAGGACAATGGTCGGAGCCGAACATCGGTACAACCCGATCGAGAAGGAATGTTTGGCACTAGTGTTCGCCATTCAGAAAATGCGACACTATCTGGTAGGCCAGACTATAAATGTCATATCAAAAGTCAATCCTTGAGGTTACTTATGACAAAGCCTTCTTCACTAAATGGCCGGCTGGCAAAATGGGCCATGTTGCTATCCCAGTATGATATGCACTTCCTGCCGCAGAGAAGCCATTAAGGGACAAGCGGTGGCGGACTTCCTAGCTGAGCACCCAGATCCAAGGGCAGCCAAACTCTATGAGGATCTCCCAGACGAGGTCGCCGAAGTTTGCCTGACTCAGACGTTGTCGAAGGGCAAATGTGGCAACTTTTCTTCGATGGAGCATCAAGAACAAGCCCAAAGGGACACTCAGTAGCGGGGGTGGGAGTAGTACTCGTCTCCCCACAAAATTATGTGATTCCCGAGCTATCTCGTTAACCGAGCCCTGCTCCAACAATGTGGCGGAATACAACGCTCTTTTGATTGGGATGCAATTCGCCGATGAGATTGGCGTTAAAAATCTCGAGGCGTACGGTGATTCTAAACTCATCGTCAGCCAAGTTCGCGGAGAGTATGAGGTCAGACATGAAGATCTGGTACCCTATTACAATGCGACAATCCACATGGCCGAGAGGTTTTCAAACTTCTACATCGACCATGTACCGCGCAGGCAAAATGCGCATGCAGATGCACTTGCATCCCTTGCTGCCTCCTTAGCCCTTCCAGCTGGAGCAATGGAGAAAGTATTCGTCTATAACCATGACTTATACTGTCCAAAATTTCACTCGGAGACTGCCCAGGGTCAACGGGAGATCATCACGACAAGGAAACACTTGAAGTGTCAACCAGTCTAGAGCCTAGAGACTGGCGATTCCCCTACATTGATTTTGTCTTATACGGCATCTTGCCTGAAGACGCTAAGGAGGCGGCTGCCATCCGAAGGAAAGCCCCCAAATTCTACTATAATGCGATTTCGCGAACATTGTATCGTCGATCGCATGACGGGATCCTGCTCTGATGCCTCTCATCAAAAGAAGCCCAAGGAGTATTGAAAGAAGCCCACGATGGTACTTGTGGAGCTCATCAACCTGGCCCGAAATTGGCACATCGACTCCAAAGGATGGGTTACTATTGGCCCAAGATGATTGCCGATGCTGTCGCTTATGCTAAGAGATGTCACGCCTGCCAAATACACGGCGATTTCATCCATCAAGCACCAGGGTACCTCCACTCAACAACCTCTACTTGGCCGTTTGAAATGTGGGGGATGGACGTGGTTGGCCCTATCAGCCCACCATCATCGAAAGGACATCAGTTCATTCTAGCGATAACCGATTACTTCTCAAAGTGGGCCGAAGCTATCCCTTTGAAAGAGGTAAAATCTTCTAACGTGATCAAGTTCGTGAAACATCACGTTATTTACCGCTTCGGTGTGCCTCGGCGTATCATCCATGACAATGGACCCCAGTTCATCAGCCAGGCTTTCCAGAGATTCTGCGCGAAGTTCAGAATCCAGAGTGTGTCCTCAACGGCATACTATCCTGCTGCTAACGGTCTTGCAGAAGCCTTCAACAAGACTATTGGCAAGCTTCTCAAGAAATTTGTCTCGAAAAGTCAACGGGACTGGGACGAAAAGCTGGGTGAATGCTTGTGGGCCTATCGCACAACTGTGCGAACCCCAACTAAGGCCACGCCGTTTTCCTTGGTATACGGATGTGAAGCCGTGCTTCCCCTGGAGATCCAAATTCCATCTCTACGCGTCGCCTTGACAGCGGAGATGACGACCGAGGAGAAGCATCGACAGCGACTCCAGGAACTGGAGGCCTTAGACGACAAGCGTCTGCAAGCCCAACAGCAAATTGAGCTCTACCAAGCTCGAATCACCAGAGCCTTCAACAAGAAAGTTAAAATGCGAACTTTCAAGAAAGGCGACCTTGTCTTAGCCGTCCGAAGACCCATGGTCATGACGCACAAGACAAAAGGAAAATTCCAACCCAAATGGGAAGGACCATTTGTAGTAGAGTCAGTCTACTCAAATGGATCATATCGCCTCATAACCTCGAATGGCGATACACTCATGATGCCGATCAATGGCAAATTCTTGAAGAAATACTATCCTTAATAGTACTCTTCCTCTGATCAAGTTAAAAGTACACCTCTGATCAAACATCCGACGCACTTGACGGCTAAGGATAGAGGAAAATGTTGGCCTTTAAGCCCGACATAAATCCTCGACAACTCATCATGCTGAGGGGAATAGCATGACTAGCCCAGCTCAAACGGTAGTTGGTAAAGGCATGTCAAACCCGTTGACAGCTGAGGATTTGCTAAAAATCCTAAGGGACACGTTCCCATTTGATCGACGCCCTCGACGGCTAAGGATAGAGGAAAATGTTGGCCTTTAAGCCCAACATAAGTCTTCGACAACTCATCATGTTGAGGGGAATAGCATGGCTAGCCCAACTCAAACGGTAGTTGGTAAAGGCATCTCAAATCCGTTGATAGCTGAGGGTTTGCTAAAAATCCTAAGTGGACTTGAGTCCACTCTTTCCTCCAAAATTCCTTACCAATTCTCATCCATAGAATGGTAGGACCACAAAATGCAATCATTACTACGTTAACACTATACCTCTGGTAATGAATACTCTTTGTCGAGTATAAACTTTGCTTGTTAACTCTGCATAGAGTAACAAACTCTCAAATTTGCCAAGTTAACACTATACCTCTGGCATTTCAAATTCCACTTGTCAATTCTCATCAATAGAATGACAGGTCCTCAAATTGCTCTTATCACGAGCCAATTCTTGTCAAGTTAACATTACACCTCTGACAAACTACTGTTTAAGTTAACATTACACCTCTAAGCAGTACATCGAGTGCCTGTCAAGTTAATATCACACCTCTGATAGTCACCTTTCTTCAGACTTCCGTATCGAAGCTGAAATGGACGATGCCAAGTTAACAATACACCTCTAGCATCTGAGTCATCGCTAAGTTCAACAATACACCTCTGGCATGACCTTTCCTCGACTTCCTTGTTCAAGCCGAGATGAATGATGCCAAGTTAACACTACACCTCTAGCATCCGAGTCATCGCTAAGTTCAACAATACACCTATGGCCATAACCGTTCCTCGACTTCCTCGTCTAAGTCGAGATGACCAATGCTAAGTTCAACATCACACCTCTAGCATTACCTCACTGTTAAGTTAAACATTACACCTATGACAGTGACATTCTGAGTTAAGTTAATATCACACCTCTGACTCACATCCTTGTCAAGTTAACATTACACTTCTGACAGGACTACTTCTAACCCGTTAAGTTAATATCACACCTCTAACGGTAAAAACCTTCCTAGATTCCCCGCGAGTCTAGTCTCATTTGATACTCTCCCGACAGAGTATCAAGTTCATTTAGAAACATTGTTGGTTAACATTACACCGTTAACAATGTTTCCGTCAAACTCCCAGCTGATCTTAAATCAAGTTAATCCCAAATCCTTGATAAAAGTTCATCTTCCCTGGGGGTACGAACTCCACTTGTCACTTTCTTTTACAAAGTGGCAGGTCCACCAAAAAATCATCCATCCCTGTCAAGTTAATATCACACCTCTGACAGTATCATGAAAACTCCTGAAATAGGATCTTTCCTTACAAATCTTGACTTATTAAGATTACCACTATAATTTTGATAAGTCAAAAGATTCCTTGCTTCTACGTGTCTAACTGAAGACAAAAAGTTAAGACAATGAAGGAGGCAAAAAGAAAAGTGTCACTTTTATTTACATATCCAAGCATATGAAAGTGATACAAAACGCTCTCTTATACAATAAGATGAGTGTTACAATTAAGGAGTACAAAGAAGTCCCTCTCTCTCTCAGAGGCCGTACTCACTCCTTGAAACCGCATCTGATCTCAGGTGCACAATTGGAGCCGATTGCGCCATGGCGATGACGCAAAAGTCGAAAGCGCCCTAGCTGACCAAGCTAAGAGCAATGGTGTTCTTGAGGTCCAGCGGCAGCAGAAAGTCCTGCAACCCTTCATTCATCACCATCCCTTTCCCCAGCAGGCCATCCAACGGAGTGTCCTCGATGTCACTTCTGGAGTAGGGAGAGGAAGAGGATCTTTCCGCCACCGCAACCGCCGGAACCTCCTCGCCGTCATACTTGACCTGACCATCTCTTGCCATCAGACATGGTTGGTGCAGGAGATCTGAAGAGACCTTGGCGAGGGTTGGGTCCTCGTCAGAGACATAATATATTCTCTCATAGGTGACGAGGACCATAATATATTCTCTCATAGGTGAACATTGAACAAGCTCGCCGGTTGAAGCATTCTTCCGGGGGACCAGCGAACCTGCAAAGAACAAATAAAAGAATCAGAAAATCTGGAACTTAGTATACTTTAACAAAAGAAAACTAAGTAACAGACGCGGCAGTCTTTAGAGACTTCAGACGCGGGTCAAAACTGTGCCATGCGCAGGATTCAAACGCGGCTTTATCTTGCGTCCGCGCCTAAAAGCACAAGACGCGAAAAAGTGCAAACGCCGAAAATTGCCATCTCTCTGCTGGGTGAACAGGAGTTGCAAGATTCAGGTCGGAAACTTTGAATTCATCCAAGGCATTGGCTATAAAACGCGTCAAGACAATGGCTGTAAAACGCAATGAGCAACGCGCGCGTCAAGCGCCCGCGTTCAGAGGAGTTCAAATCAATGGCGCAAATTCCAGAAAAGGAATGCGCCAAGACTTCTTTCAGATGGTTACGCCAAGGTGCAGGCCTGGATAGGCTATAGATGTCATCAGGGTGACATACCAGCAGGGGCCTCTATCCAGAGCTGGCCTTTCCGCGTCCAAACGCAGGTGCACAAGATGATCCAAGAGGCTTTTCCTCCTGAAGAGACCAGACACAAGCCTGAGAGCTTTGGGTCATCTTCATCCACAGAGTCACCATCACCCATGGAGACAGATCTCTGTCAGAAACTCTAAAGAAGGAGAGACTTTTCTCGGAGCAAAACAAATGAAAACAGTCTAAGTTGGAATGTTGAAGAGGGAGAGGGTGCACTCTATTTATAGGCAGTCCCTAATAACTGTCATTAATGGTGCATCAATCGGAACCGCCGCGCACAACCGTCAAAGCCCAATCAAAGACTGACGCGTGGAACGCTGCTTTGGAAACCGTCGAGAGCACCGGTTTTTCAACCGCCAGCGTCGGTTTTGCATTTAAGGGCATTAACGCCCGAGCCCAATGGGGAGTCGACGCGTGGACAACTGCCTTGGGAAGCAACGGATGACCCGGAACCCTAATCGACAGTGAAGACGTGACGTTCAAAGATCTCCTAAAATCTTTTAAGTCAAATTGCATTAAACGCAGTTGGGAAAGCCGCGTCCCTTGAGCAGACAAGGCTGCGTCTCTCGTGTCTGCTCGACCCGCGTCTTTCTTAGCAAGACAGATTCGCGTTATTCAGAACCGCGTTTCGCCTGGTGATTGACGCCGCGTATCATCAAAAGGACCTAGCGAAATATCAGTTCCTATGAAATGATGACCGCGTTCCACCCTGTTATTGACGCTGCGTCTCACTCCATGGACTGACGGCCGCGTCTCACTTTATGGATCAATACCGCGCCTCATCTTTTGATTGACGCTGCGTCTCATGAAGAAGACCGCGTATCAATCTGTGATTGACGCCGCGTCTCATCAAAAGGACTTAGTGAAATCTAAAGTTCCTAGTGAATGATGACCGCGTCTCACTCTGTGATTGACACTGCGTCTCATCAAAAGGACTTAGTGAAATCTAAGGTGGACTGACGCCGCGTCTCATTAAAAGAACTTAGTCCTATCTAAGTTTAGTATTCGCAGCCAGTGATCAAGTTGGGTTCATCCGCAGCTAAACAAAGAAGGCGGAGCCAAAAACTTCACAAAAGCTTTTATTATATCAAAAAATGGTAAAAGTGGATACAAACACTCTTGATAAATAGAGTGTCCTTTTTCTTTACAAAAAAAAAAAGAAAAGAAGGCTAAATGTCCTGGTTCGCCAAGGAACGGATTTGTTCCTTGAGACGGTGAATCTCGTGTTGGCGCGTCCTTTCAGCTTCCATAATAGCCCGGTCCCGCAGCTCCTCTTCAGATAAGAACTTCTTGCGGCCAGCTGCGCTCGCAGAGATTCCACCCTGGAAGAATGTAGAGACAGACTCTCTTCAGCTCGCGCCTTAGCAGCTTGTTGCTCCTCAAGCTCCTCTTTGATGGTAATGAGCTTCTTCTCATTGAACGCAAGCACAGCTTCCGCCTTGGCAATGGTGTCCCGAGCCTTGGCAATGGTGTTACGAGCACTGATGATGACTTGCTCAGTGCTCTGCATGGTAAGCTCGGATTCCCTTGAATCGGCGGTTAGTCTTTGACATTCAGCCTGGGAATATTCGAGGCTGCGGGCCTCTGCAGCAATTTGTGCCTCCGCCTCCTGTCGCTCTTGTTCTTGAGCAGCTAGGAGCCTAGTCAAGGTGGCCTGGGCCTCATCAAAGGAGCCAGCATTTTCCAAAGACTCCAGCTCATGCAGGTCATCTCCCAGTTGCTTCACCACCCGCAGACATGCCTCGGCAAGTGAGGGGCCTCCCGTTAATTCGATGTTCACGGCCATATTTTCGAGAAGCTTCTGGGCAAATTTGAAGGAGCTGCTCCCACGTAAGATGAGATCAATACATGATCCCATCGAAGCGAAGAATTGTTGCACCATCTGACGTGCCAGTTCCCCTATGTCTTCACCACCTGGGAAGCTTCCCGACCCCTTTTCTGTCACAGAATAGGGGACATAAGGCGGATCTTCTCGCACAAGAGTCGTGCTGGCCGTCGATACGGCAGGAGCAAGATTGGCCAATGGCGCTTCCGGAGGTACTACCTCTGCAGGAGCCTCCACGACCAATGAGGGAGTAGTAGGCACAACCTCCTCAGAAACCTCCACCGAGACTTGAGCTGTATGGCCTTCTGGAAGGGTACCAACCATCGGACTCTCCACCTGAGCCCCCTCAGTCCTCTCTGCAAGTTATCGCAGCGTCAGCCACAATGATGGAAAAGCGAAACATTTAAAACGTTAGAGCTGCCTTACCAAGTTGGAGGTCCAGAGGTGCCGAATCCTGCGGGGTAGAATTCTCCCGGTTTCAGCAGTAACCTCCTCGCCCGGCAGAGCGAGAGCCTCCTCAGCCTCAGTGGTTGCTTCCTCTTCTGGCAGAGTGAAAGGCTCCCCAGTTTCAACAGCTGCCCCCTTTGAGGGTATCTCAGCAGCCGAGACCTCGATTCTCTCGGGCTGGGTCAACTCTTTCACCATCTCCTCGATACGCGAGGAGGTTGTAGCGTCGGCGTCTTCGGCTGGCCCTGCAGCATAAAAGAAGAATGTTAGAACATCCTCTTCAATATGCAAAGAGAAAATTAGACAGAAGATGAAAGAATACCTTCAACAGGGATAATCGCTAGCGGTAATACGGTCGATGGCTCGCCCCCATATATTTCCTCCTCCGAGATGTGGAAGAATTTGCTCTGATCAGGAAGAGCGGGTTCATCGCCATAGTCGACCTCGTCTCCAAAGGTGCTTTCCCCCGATAACGAAGAAGACGACAGCGCAACGCGAGGAAGCTCCGCAACAGGAGCTTTACCTCCAATCACCCCAGTGGTAGGACTAGGGTCAACTGCCCTAGGACTGGAAATGAAGACGCTAGGAGACCCCGGCTGCCGTGCCTCACCTCTCCCTTCATGAGCAGAAGGAAGCTCGGGCTGAGCTGAGAATCCCGGAATTTCAACATCCTCTTCACCCATTATGTCGACCTCAAGCCGCTCATCATCTTCACCAGCGGTGAGTTCGTCAACAAGCTCCCCCTCCTCCACGGTCTTGCGGTGCGACCTAGGAGCACGGACTAGGGTGGGGAAATCTTCATCTTCTGACGGTTCCTCAACCCTGACAAGGACGTCTTCAGGATGAGCCTCAACTCCAGTAGAGATGCCTTCAGATTGAGAGACTTCGGCTGTTAAGTCCCTCCGAACCTTCTTTGGGACAGGCCCAGCAATAGAAGCAGAGTGTCGACGACGCTTGCTCACCGTCTGTTTAGACCTCCTTGCCCGCGGCTCCTCCCTCATTGCTGGTGGCTCAGCCCTTGTCGCTCGCGGCTCTGCCCTTGTCGGTAGCGGCTCCGTCCTCACTGCTTGTGGCTCCCTCCTCGATCGTCTTCTGACCTCCTTATGAGCCTTCAGATACTGGTCGATAAGCTTCGAATGTTTACCGGACTCTGACCTGGCCTCGAGATGTGCATTGATGCTCTCAAGGCATGAAGACTCCGGAACAAGGTCTGGTGTCTGGCTGGCTTGGAAGTACCAAGAGCAGAAGCTGAAGCTCGTGCGGCACTTGGGCGTCTCGATGGGCAGACGGAATGTTGCTCCCGTCCCTCCAGCCACACTGTAGTACCAGGCCCGAGCACCCTCGAACAGGTTCCCTTCGAAGGCGAGCTGAGCATTGGGGTTCCCGACATAGAGTTGATCGTAGCCGAACTGTCGGGCGAAGCGACTCGGCATATACGGCTCAATAGTGCATGAAGTCCCTTGCCGGAACAGCACATATCCTGGCCGGATGTTGATCAACCACCAGAAGAGTCCCGCAGACAGTTACGAGAAGCCATCCCGACCAGCGATATCAGCGAACAACTCCCCGAAAGCCGCACCAGAAACATCTGGAAAGCAGCGGTTGAGCTGGTAGTTCGTGGCGCAGGAAAGACACTTCCTAATATAATACAGGTAGGTGTCACGCCACTCCGAACGTTCCAGCCGCTGCACAAATGGGACATGACCCGTGCTCCCACGCGCCGCCGTCATCAAAGAAGGGCAATGCATCACGTACCAAGCCATGAGGTACGTGTAAGGCAGTTCAATCCGAGGGTTAGGGCGCTTCACCTTCGGATTCCCCTCTGAGTCGACATATGGCTTTCCATGGGAGTCAACAGTCTTCGGGGGCTCGCAGAAACTCTTGGCTAACGCCCGTAGCCCACTCTGAATACCGGCCGCTACGGCCGGAAGAAGAGCTATGGGGCTACCATGAGCCAGGAGCACCGCCGGGTACACCACGTCGGCGACAATAACTTCGTGTGGCAGCGTGGGCACCACACAACGCTTCAACCACAGCATCAAGAAGCCCGCCAACAGTGCTCGACTAGAGATGGGAGTCCGGGCTTGATGGTGAAAGCTTTCAAAAACCAGTTCAGGGTCGAAACCGTCCTCGTTCGACTCCGTGGTGTAGAAGCTGTTCGGAGCCTAGTCGATCCTGTCTTCAATTTCCCTATCGGAGCTGGGAGCCAGTCGGGTTATCGGGAGGTCTTTATTGTTAACGTTGTTGAACAGATAACTAGCCCAAGACAACTGCTTGACTCCTCCTGACCTCCAGGCAGTTTTCTGGCCGCAGATGTGGAAGTGGCACATCACCTCCCAGTAGGTCTCATATATTGCGGGAAACTTTTTCCAAAAAGTGGAGCTCCTTAGTGGTAGGGACATATTCCTCATAAGGAATGTCCCCTGACGCCAGCCCCGAGACCTCATGCAGCTCGTGCAGTGCCAGGCCCATCTCTCCAACCGGGGTGAAGAATGTCCCCGTCAGAGAGTTATATCGCTCCAGAACTCCGAAGAAATAATGAGAGCTTGGTGGGATACCCCACTGTACGGCCCTGACCGCCGGGTATAGTCCCACACACTCTAGCAGCTCTTTAAGATCGGTGAGGACAAAACCCACCATCCTGCCCCACCAAATATTCCCCGTAGAATGGATCCACCCATGCGCACGGAACTCAGTGGGATAGTCACCCTCCGCTTCCATAAACGAGTTAAGGAAGGTAGCGGCAAGCTGTGGTATCTCCCCGACCGGAACATCGGTCTTGCGCGCGCGGGGAACAGGCCGACAGTTGACCTGTCATGACTATCATGGCGGTTTACCTTCTGGAAGACAAAGTCACCAAGGGTGATTTCGGGGACACATTGGGAAACGTCCCATTCCATCTTCCGAGGGATGAACATGTGTTGGAGGTAGGACAACGGGAACATCCTCTCCATATCCGGAAGAAACAATCTTCCACCCTTTATCTGACGGAGCCATTTGCAAGTTCCTTCAGACACACGATGACCGTCATCATGAATGCGATCTCCGAAGAAGAAGGCAGGCTTCTCCAGCCTGACTCCATCATCCGTTTTGAATGCGTCATCGGTCATAAGCGCCCAAAAGGTTCTCCTGTCGACATTAGAGAGCCTCTCCCTGCGATCCGGCGACCGGTCAGCAGTCAATGGGACACTCATTCTTAGCACGAAGGTCAAGCCATGGTCAGCACCACCTACATGTCCAAAGTGGCGCGTCTTGGCGAGTGAGCCAGAAACATGTCGCACTGCAAAAGAAAAGGACACTTAGTCAGATACTTCAGCAAAAGTAAGGAAAAATGCTAAGTGTTCATGACCCAAACGCAGAAGAGAAACTGGACGCAGGAATTATCAAAATTCGCGTCCAGACCTGCGAATCTGCGTCCAAACGCAGAAGAGATACTGGACGCAGAAGTTATCAAAACCCGCGTCCAGACCTGCAAATCCGCGTCAAGTGGCACAGAACGCAAGGATCAAATCCGCGTTCTGCAAACCAAGACCGCGTCCAGATCCTTCACAGTTAGGAAATCTCTAAGTGAAGGACCCGAAGTGCAGAGTTCACTGGTGTTAGGTCATCAAACCCGCGCCTCGGTTATCAATTCAAAGACCGCGTCCGAGACTGCGTCTGAGAATCAAACCGGTTCATATTCTGTGTTAAGAATTTTTTTTTTGGGGTTCTCTAAAACTTCCAGCAACGGTGAAGCTTAGCCAAAATGGCATCTTTACCTCAGAAAACATCCTGCACGGAGGAAGCGCCCCCTTGGGCCTCGGCAATGGTCGCCTTGGAGGACGACGCGGTCGGCTTGGCCTTGGGTGCCATTGGTGATCAGAGGTCAATGAAGAAGATGAACAGTAATGGAGAAGAAGAACTCTCTTAAATCTCTGAGTAAGCGCGTTTGGAGAAGAAGACAAATCTCTCTAACTGTGGCCTTTTATAGGCACAAAGATTCGCGAAGATACGCGGCGTCTGGCCCGATAGACGCTGCAGCGAGTCGCCACGTGACGCGTGTAACCAGATCATTTCTGAATAGAGAAGATCATGCGTCGTGACCCCGCCGCGAGTCATCATTCGACACGTGGAGCAGTTTATTTAATGAACCGGGAAATCTGTGCGCCTAACGGAGAAAACCTCTCCGGTTCCCCAGGCCAGCTGGCGGCGTAATCATGACATGGCACAGATTCGCGCCCAAAGAACGCGCCTCTCCGATGGACATGCCCCGTCAGCATCACCATAAATGCCCCAGAAAGTCGCGTTGTGTCCAGAAAATCGCATCTGCATCCAAAAGACGCGTCTATCCAAAATTCGCGTCCTCCCAAGCAGGCTAAACATCGCGTCTACCTCATGGAATATTAGTCGCGTTCCTATCACCAAAAAGACGCACCCCATGGCAGTCGCGTCTTTAAGGCAGTCTATGCTTTTCAAAAAGAACCTGCGTTCGGCTTCTGCAAATCAGTTCAACAGTACACTGGCACAAGCAGAAGGCCAACCACTCCTGGTCAAAAGCGCACTCGTGACAGACTAAAAGCAATCGGGGAGGTCTAGACTGTGCATCTAGACACTCAACATGATCAACTCTGGTGGCTTCAAAGAGTTCAACAGTACACTCACGAAGACCAAATCCAGATAAGATCAAACCCGAAGCATCAACAGTCTAGTCACGAAGGCGAACTCAGCTAGAGTCCAAAGTATTTCGAAGTCCGTCCCAGTTAACTGCGGAATATCGAAAACTTTGGAGGGGGTTCTGTAGGCTGTCTAAAAATGTCCAAACAGACAAGCCACTAAGAAAGCAGAGTTCCAGCATCAAGGCGCGTCGGCCCGAAGCCCGTGTCTCAGCATCAAGGCACGTCGACCCGAAGCCCGCGTCTCAGCATCAAGGCGCGTCGGCCCGAAGCCCGCGTCTCAGCATCAAGGCGCGTCGGCCCGAAGCCCGCGTCTCAGCATCAAGGCGCGTTGGCTCAACGCCCGCGTCTCGACATCAAGGCGCGTCGGCCCGAAGCCCGCGTCTCAGCATCAAGACGCGTTGGCTCAACGCCCGCGTCTCAGCATCAAGGCGCGTTGGCTCAACGCCCGCGTCTCAGCATCAAGACGCGTTGGCTCAACGCCCGCGTCCCGGTTGCAACTACCCGAAATAAGGGGCCTGTCACCGCACATGTAGCGGGAAGTGGCCCCTCATTGTGGAGCGTTTTCAGGGGGCACGTTCATCCCCAGGGACCTCTATAAATAGCCCTGTTGGCATCAACAAAAAAAAAAAGGGCACACGCATAGAGAGATACACGCACAATCACCGGACGAAGGCATCACCAACAAAGAAGGAGAGAAGACTCTTCAGCAAGCTTACTGTGTACTAGCTGCTCTTTGCCTAGCTCCTCTTCTAGAGTTTTGGTAGACAGAGCCGAGTTACTCTCTCTACCGACCGAAGAGAAGATCCCCGACGGTCCAAACAGTCATCCGGTCAACGGAGAACAAGATTCACTCTCCACCGCCACACGAAGAACCCAGCATTAAACAAAGGGGGGATTCAAGACTCAACATCCTCCCTCCCTTGTAACCGGAAAGAAAGGAAAGTCTGGTTGTAATTGTTTCAACTGATTCAAGGAAATATTTTACACCCCGATTCTTCTCCCCTAATCTCCTTCCGGGCACCTACAATATTAAAACAACTTTGAAGCATATTGTATATGGATGGAATTCAATATACATGAAAGATATTATATCTATGTTTTTGACTTGAAAACTAAAATCGGTTAACCGAAAAATCAAACATGAAACTTTAAAGCAAGTGTGTGTATTGTGAACTTGAGCATATCAACACTATCTAATTTTTAACACAAGATCTAAACCAAATCTTAAACTAAACAAACTGAGGTCTTCTTGTAGAACGCCGTCTCCAAGTCGACTCGATCCAAACACGATCCAATGAGTTTGACTCCAACCGAGTGCTAGATGCGATCTTGACACGCGAGCTCTTGAATCACCATGTGAAAGCTCCAAAACACCTTTGTTGAAGCTAATCACCTACTAATATATTGATCAAATATCTGAAACTAAATATCACAAGATTATTAGTAAACTATAACTACATGAGTTAATCATCATCATAACTAGAGTGAAGGGCCTCTGGGCCAACAATGATATCCTTGATTGGTTTGAAAGAGGATTTGATTTGTTTTCCAAGTTGACACGCAACACAAATGCGGTCCTTTCAAACTTCAAGTAAGGAATACACTTCACTGATTCCTTAAAGTTAATTCTAGATAGATGGTCAAAAGATACATAGCCTAATCTTCTATGACATAACCAAGAATCCACATAAAATGCATTTAAACATGTAGCATTGCAATCAAAATTTAACATATCAATAATATATACATTATTTTCACGAAATCTGAAAAGAATGCAAGCATCGGTTTTACCATCTAAAACATTGCAAGAAGAATCATCAAAAATAACTTAGAAACCTCGATCATAAAGTTAACTAATACTTAAGATGTTATGCTTGAGACCATCAACTAAAAAAAAATTTCATT
The DNA here is from genome assembly GCA_038442645.1 of Agave tequilana. Lineage (NCBI taxonomy): Eukaryota > Viridiplantae > Streptophyta > Magnoliopsida > Asparagales > Asparagaceae > Agave > Agave tequilana. Next base: position 251,262 of record JAVJIF010001940.1, on the reverse strand, counting down.
CAATAGAGATGAACCAATTTTAATGTTACCTATACCGATAATGTTACCCTTTGAGTCATCTCCAAAGGTGACGGTAGTACCTTCATGATACCTTAATAAGGTTACAAAATTATTAATGTCCCAAGTCATATGCCTTGAGCAACCGCTATCAAGATACCACCGCTCCCTATGTCTTGGAGCCTTGGTGTACCTACATCAAATAATGAAGTTGTTGATTTTGGTACCCATATTTTCTTGGGTCTTATGACGTTAGTATTTCGAACCCAAAAATGATTATTAGAAGCATTTATACGATCAAAACAAAATTTAGCTAAGTGACCCTTTCAGCCATAATAAGTAAATGGATATACTCTATCATACATAAATGCATGATGTGTATGATGAGCATACTTAGTGTGTGTGGTTCAAAAGTGTGAGCATGTGTAGTATGAATATGTTTTTTTTGAAGAATTTTTCTTAGAAAACATGGACTCTAATCTAGCCTTATCAAACTCACATTTTTTTAAAACATTTCCCAAAGTGTTGATTTTAGTTTTTGAAATAGAAATTTCATTTTCATCAATCATGAAAAACTTTGCTTTATATGAAATCTTGTATGCATCAAAATCTTTTTGTGTAGATAAAAGAGTGGAAGATAAATCATCCTTTTCTTTAGAAAGAGTGAAAATTTTATTTTGAAGAACATTTTTCTTTTTCTTTTTAGATATTTCATCTTTAAAAATCATAATTATTTGAAAGTTCTACAAATGCACCTCCAAATTCATCCATTGTTAAGTCACAATCATCAAAGGATGGTTCAAAAGTTATCTTAAGTGTGTATTCATTTGCCATGAAACACATGTTTGTTGTGTCCACCTCCTCTTCAGATTCACTTTCTGAATCCCATGTAGCTTTGAGAGCTTTCTTCTTATATGGCTTCTTTGATGTATATGGCTTGTTTTTTATTTTCAGACATTCAGCAATGATATGTCCGGGTTTCCGACAATTGAAACAAATGATTTTCTTTTCCTCCTTTCCTTGCCGTCGTCTTCTATTGTTGATCTTTACCTTACTGTACATCCTCATTACATTTCTTACAAAGAGGGAAAGATCTTCATCTTCTTCTTCTTCATCGTCTTCTTCTTCATCATCATCGTCGGAGATGGTGGGAGTAGACTTGAAGGCAATCGTCTTTTTTTTGTGGGGCTGTTTCTTCTCTAGCCTTCCTCTCCATCTCATGGGTCTTAAGGTTGCTGATAAGACTGATGAGCTTCATCTCTTCTTTATCGTTTAGCTTCTTCAATATAGTAGTCTTGACTTCCCATGAGGGTAGAAGTCCACGAATGATCTTTCGTACTTTTAATCATTGTCAATGGCATCACCTAAAGAAACAAGACCATTAGTTATTTTATTAAATTTTGTAACCATATCATCAATGGACTCATGATCATGCATAGTGAAGTTTTCATATTGGGAACGCAATAGATTAATTTTAACCCTCTTGACTTATGATGTTCCCTCATGAGTGACTACTAAGTGTGACCAAATATCATAGGCAGATTTGCAATGAATGACCCTACCTATGCCGTTATCATTCAAGGATTGAAGCAATGCATAGTGTGCCTTTGCATTAGCATCAAATTTCTTGGTGGCAATGTCGGGCCAAGTGTCCTCATCACCAATGGGTACACTAAAGGATAGCTTTTTCAACCTGGCTTCTTAGGGATTGCGAAAATACGATCATCTTAACTTTCATATGGGAAAGTTAAGGCTATCAAACTTGGAAGGGGTCTTAATACCTTCGGCCATTTTTACTATAGTGGATGAAAATGAAGATGTTAATGAAATGATTAGCAAAAAGGATCTCTCTAGGTGGTTAAGCCAAATTCTAGAGACTAAAGCTCTGATGCCAATTGAAATTACACTAAGGGATGAATAGGTGTATAGCTAATTAAATGCAAATTCTAATCAATTTGAAATGCATGACGCAATCGATCACTCAAAACAAGACTTGAAGCCGGACTTCCCGTGAAGGGCTCTGAACTTCTCCTCGTGATTCCTCTAGATAAGAGTTGAGGTACTCAATTGTTATCTTGTTGAGATGAGTGTTTGTAACGCCCCGATCCCGCAGGTACGGGGACGTTATGGCGACGTACATACGCGAGGTGAAAACAACCTCACGCGTACGTTAAGCCTCAGTACAGGGAATCACCTCCATAGACATAATGGTTCCAGCAGGAAATAAGTACAAGAATACCTGCAGAAAGGGGTTAGTGATCATAATAGATATGAAAAAGAGGGACAAATAGGATAACAGAAATAAATCACTAAAATACCTATGAATAGTCCCGATAAGGAATCTCCCATGTGACTCCAAGGCACCTCTGAAGCTACGGTAACTCGGATATCTAACCTGGGCATGCAAACCCAGGGTCGTCAAAAAGCGACCTAGTGAGTGGTAAAATGAAGGAGGCAGTAATATAAACAATAGTAATACAAGCATGATAATAATAGGTAATACATCATATTGTACTGGTGATATCATATAATAAGGATATATATGAAGAATGTCATAAGCAGTAGAAATAGATAAACATGTAAGCAGTAGAAATATATTTATACATTTGTCATCTTTTAATATCGTCATTAAACCGGTTATCATCGGGTCATGTCTATAGTCGTCTAGTGGTGACGTGATAGACGTGTATAGGCAGATGGGCCTATACAGTGTAATCACTATACGGTGTGGTGTATATACAGTAGTGATGTCTGCTATACAAAAGCATAATATATGCAATGCAGAACATGCGTCGTATGCCATGCAATGCAGAACATGCGTCATATGCCATCACAGACAGTATAACATATGCCAGGTAAAGTAACAAGTATACAGGTAACATGATATCGGATAACATATGCCAGGTAAAGTAACAAGTATACAGGTAACATGATATCGGATAAAGTAGCATGAACAATAACAAGATAGCATACAGGTACCAGGTATGTCATGTGATTTATACAATAGTAGCAAGCATACAGGTACCAGGTATGTCATGTGATTTATACAATAGTAGCAATCAGTACCACCTGGTATTTTAATCAATCTCTTCCAGTGTCCTATACTACTGGTATTTCATACTGGAGCCCGCACTCCAGTCGAACCCATCCGGACATGGCCTATGGGTACCATTATCCAAACGAGAAAGTGATCAAATAACACGTGTTCCCGACGTCACTATTGTATATACTGTTTTATTATGTTAATTGGAAACCCATGGTCGAAGAGTTCTTATCGGGTAAGTGTATCCCGTGCATACCCGGGATCACGGCCTTTATCAAACCCCTGGCTGCTAAGACCAGGGCCCTCCGCTAAGAGGGGAATAATAATCAAGTAATGAGAGCTCATGGAGCAATTGGTAAGTAGCACTACCGTCCCCTGCAGTGGGAGAACAATATGGATCCAGTACATCACCCGATAAGATCTAATCAACCGTCGAGTCTCCCCCATACCCCAGTTAAATTTATGATCTGATATGTCAAGTATATAATGAATAAATACAGTACATGATACGGGTAACATGATAACTGGACCTGAGCTCTGTTGATAGCATAGAACAATATAACGAGAAACGGAAACAATATAACAGGAACAATATAACAGGAACAATATAACGGGAAACGGGAACAATAGATGTGGGATTCCACTTGTCGCATATCAACAGCTCTCATGTCCAGTAACGGAAAATCCATATCAGTAACAGGACACAATCATATAACATGAATACGGTAACATGAAACAATAATACATGTAATATGCACGGTGATCCATATGACAAGCATAATTAAATCATGTATGCACGTGTAACAGTGATATGCCGAGAATCCATTTAATGATGATAACGGTATAGGATATGACGGTATGCCGTGAAGTCGTGTACATGAATACGAAAGTGAGACGTGTCATAGTATCTGTGCAATATGTACAAGTAACACCAATGAGCAGTGTCTAATATCATGTACAGTGAACTATTGTATCAGTGTAAGGATGATAACATATGACATGCGGTATTTATCATGTGTGGCCATAATCCATGTAACAGTACATGTAATAATGGTAGCCCGTGTATCCTATAATATCATGTCCTGTGAATTATAGTGACAGTATCTAGCATGCATGTCTAGTGACAGTGTCATGTCATAGCGTATCTATGGAACCGTATGCAGGTAACGTTACTGTGATACGATACATGACATGATAGTGTCCAAACATATGGTGACATAGGGGGCCGGATGTCATTGGTCCATGAACATGACCTAATAGGTATCCAGTGTCGCACTCTACGTCTATTAGGTATCAGGCATATTCTAAGTACAGTGGTGATGACAGTGTTTAATATTGTCTACAGCTTATTTTACCGGTATCATGTTTTATTTAAATAAAGCAACCAAGTTCAATCAATATGATAAAAAGACAATTTATAAAATGAAAATACTCACAAACTGGCTATGGGACTGTCGCTCTCTTTCTCACGATCGCAACGGATCCAGAATCGCCCAAATCGGAGTCCGGATGCTCCCGATATCGCCCGAATACTAAATCAGAACAAATAAGGTTAAATATGTAATAAAAATATTTAAATGCAAATAAGAAATATTAGCAGGGAGTTTTCTGCAAATTTACCTTTATTTAATTTGGATGCGGGTATGGGTGGTAATCGGGTCGGGTTTGGATCCAATACCCAAACCCGGGAACTTAAGTTTAACGGGTTAATGGGTAATGGGTATTTGGGTTCGGGTTTAGGGGAGAATTGGGGGTTCGGGTTTTCACCCGAACCCGAAATAGACAACAGCAGCGGCAGCAGCGTGCCGCTGCTGCACGCCATGGCCGGCCAGCTTCGCTGGCCGGCGGCGAGGAAACCCCGCCGGCGGCGGATCTGGCCGCCGCCGCCGCCGGCGGCGGTCAGCACAGAGAGAGAGAGAGAAAAAGAGAGAGAGAAAGGAAGACTGGAAAAGAAAGAGAAGAAAAGGAAGAAAAAGAAGAAAAGAAAGGAGAAGAAAGGAAGGTGGCAGCGGGCTTGGCTTGGGGCGCGGCCGCCGGCGTTGCGCCGGGCAGGGGGCGCGGCAGCGTGGCCGGAGGCGGGGGTGGAGCCCGGTGGCGCGCCGGCCACCGGGGTGCGCCGGCAGCAAAGACGACGGCGGATCTGCCGTCTGGGGGGGGGAGAGAGAGAGAGAGAGAGAGAGAGAGAGAGTGTGTGTGTGTGTGGAAGAGAAGGAGAGAGTGGGATTGTATAAGAAAGAGAGAGAAAGGGAGAGATTTTATAGGGGGAGAGAGAGCCGGTGGGAGAGAGAGTCAAAGGCGGTGGAGGGATGCTTCCAGCGAATTGGAGAAGAAGAGGGAAAAGAAAAGAATAAAAGAATGTTTTATATTAATTACTTAATATTATTTTAATATGATGAAAAATTGACTAGTTCCGAACGATCCCCAAAAATTACAGAAAATAGAGAATATTATCTGGAGACGTAAGATGAAGACGGTTTGTCGAAACTCAATCCGGTTTACAAATTAAAAATTCTGGAGTGTCTCGCCGATACGGGCGACACCGGTTTGACCGGATTTTCGATAAAACCAGAAAAATCCCCAAAAATACCCTAACGTAGATAATACGATTCTAAGACACACAGTGAAAGCCGATTCTCAAAATTCTACTCCGTTTGTGAAATAAAAATCGAAAGGCCAGTTATCAGTATCAGTCGACACCGACTACGGAGATTTTCCAAAATAATCCGGAAAAATTCCAGAAAATCCTGAAAAATCTCAAATATTAGAAAATAATTTTTGAAACTGAAATCAGCTCAATCGGACTACAACGGAGATCAAATCAATTTTGTACGTCGTATCGCGTACCGATACGGTGATACGTATACCGGGAAGCAGGGGGTTATAGTGTTGATCAACAAAAATGAATAAATGATATACAAGTAAATAGAGACAATAAGGCAATCACAAACATAAAAGATTTGTTCGAGGTTCGAGCCAGCACTCTACGTCCCCGCCTTCACCACCGTGAAGGATTTCACTATCCACTATGGATCTTCTACAAAGGGACCTTACAATAAAGAATTACAACTACTCGGAGTACACAACTCTCCAACTCAATCCTCTACACCAGAGGCAGCGCAAAGCTAATTGAGATAACAAGCTCTTGGTAATCAAGAGATCACAAACACTCACTTTGCAACTCTCTTACAAAACCTTATTGAGTAAAATGTAAATTTGAAGCTTAAGGATGTATATGAGAGTGAAAATCAGAAAAGAGAGATTTTAAGAGCAGAAAAAATCAATTAAAACTTTGAAAATGAGAGCATAAAAGAAAACTTTGAACTTTTTCTCTTTGAAAGTAAAAACTAGATTTTCAATAAAATTTATTGTTGTATACAATGACCCTTTATATAGGTTTTAGAAAAACACTTTTAGAATTGTTTACCAGGTCTGAAAGGGAAGAATTTGAACCTAGGAATTCAAATCTCCACATTTTAAAAAACATGTTAAAATACAGATTTCAAATTCTGGTCGTTATTGCCAATCTGGCTGTCTGTCGATGACTGCCCGGTCGATCAGCCATTTTAAAAAATTTGACCGTTGGCTGGCAGTCAGACTGGTTAGTCGATCTTGTCTAACCGAGGCCAACATGGTTACAGTTGGTTAACCCATCGGTCAACCGCAAAAGTGGATCGGTCGACCGGGAATGTGCACAACATGCATACCCCTTCTGCCAGAGGTTCGGTCAACCATGCAGTCGACTGTTCTGGCCTGTAATAGGACGGTCAACCGTCCGGTCGACCGACCTAGGCCAAAAAACAAGGTCAAGGTCAGTTTTGAAAATCAAGAAAATTTTTAAATAATTTTTATATGAATTTTGAAAGAGAGAATACATGTATAGCAATGAGATACAAGTTCTAAACTGAGATATAAACTATTAAGGAAATGTGAAACAAGTATCAAAATAAACATGTCAAAAACAAAATAAACTATACTTTCAAAAAATGTGCATTTTTGTTTGTGTGTATCTTTGAGCCTCAAATCTATATTCTACTTTTTAACAAACTAGATTCTTATAAGGTTTTAATCGACTGCAAGAATCTTCAAGTGGGCTTCTCTGATAGCGATATTGAGTGCTTTGAGCTGCAATCCTGTACTTGGTTACCTTTAAGCCATCATCAACTTTCTTTAGAGGAAGAAACCTGTTAGATCTTCCTGAACCCTGAAACACATTCTTAAACTTCATTAGTACCAAATAACTTCATATGCTTTGTTATCATCAAAACACAAAATCGAGGATTGTAACCTTTGGGCCAACACACATCGATCGACCGTCCGGTCAACCGAGCCACTAGTTCAGCCGACCGGTTGGTCGACCGCCAGGCAACCCAGAACTGGGTTATAGGTTCAGAAAACTTGGCTTTTAAATACCTATAAAATCCCATAAAATTCCCTAAATTTCACAAAAATAGGTTCATATAAATATTTGAAGTACAAATTGTGTGATCAAAATTTAACACATATTACAAACTATTTGAACTATTTTTTAGGTGAAGAATTTAAGTCTTAAACCAAAAACGGTTTTTTTCAAAAACCAAACTTCTAAAAGAAAATATCAATTTTCTATAAACTTGTAAATACAAAAATAAGATATTAAAACACATTTTGAACCATAGTGTGTATGGATAGAATCCAATAAATATATAAATGATATATCTATGTTTTTGACAATAAATTCAAAACTAAGTTTTGATAGAAATAAAATTTAAAACATATGAACTAGATACCCATAAAAATAAGTTTTCTACACATATGAAGCATAGATGTATATGTATGAAATTTGACATACAGATAAACCATGTAAACTTGTTTTGATTCTATCTATTCATGAAACCGAAAGATATATTCTTGAAAATCCAAACCGGTTAAACCGAAATCAAAACTTTTGAACTTGTGTGTATATACTTGAGCATATCAAAACTAAACTATCCTTATACAAGATCTAAACAAAACTAAACAAACCTAGATACAAGTTTTCTCTTCGATCTTCATCTCCAAGAAGACTCGATCCAAACACGATCCATAAGGCTTGACTCCTCTTGAGTACTTGATGCGATCTTTAGGCGTAAGCTCTTGAATCAACATATGTTAGCTCCAAAACTTGACTTTGAATCTTTTGTTGAAGCTAAACACCTACTAAGATCTTGATCAATATATGAAACTTAATAAACACAAGATCATTAATAACTTAACTTCATAAGTTAGTCATTATCAAAAATAAAGTGAAGGGCATTTGGGCTAACACTTGGCCCTAGGAACATCTCAGACTCATTAGGAATTGATTTCAGAAGAAAGTTGTTAGAGTTTGACTCTAGTCAAATTAGTATCAAAGGTTGGAGATTAAAAGGCAAGATCTTCAAAAACCAGTAGTTTGACATAATTAAGGCTCGTTGCTTTGCACGAATACCTCCCACTGAGTTTTGTCCCTACCTGGCCGATTAACTTGTGATCAGGCTGCTGCAATATACCTCTCCTGGACAGTCAACTAGTTAGGAGTCGTCTAGGTCTAAATCTATCTTAAATATACTTAGTTGATTTTTTTCTTTTTCTTTGACTGATTGTTTGGTGATCTTATTTGTGGTATATTATGCATGCAAGTGTGGTGAGAGACCTGTTGGGTCAAAGGCCTATCTTTCTATTTTTTATGATGATTAACCCATGTAGTTATAGTACTAATGATTTTGTATTTATTAAGTTTCAGATATTAAATTAAGATCTTAGTTATTGTTTAGCTTCAACAAAAAAATTCAAGTCAAGTTTTGAAGCTAACACATGGTGATTCAAGAGCTTAAGTACAAAGATCATACCTAGTACTCAAGACGGAGTCTAGCGCAAGAATCAAGTTTGAATCAACTACTGAAGAAAACGATCTACAAAAAGACTTGAGTTTAGAGTTTGTAAGTTTAGATCTTGTATAAAGGTATAGATTAGTTTTGATTGCTCAAGTTCTCACACACAAAAGTTTGATGTTAGTTTTTCAAGAACAAAAGATTTGACTTTTGGCTTAACCCATTTTTAATTTCATGAATAGATTTCATCAAAAACAAGTTTACATTGGTTTATATATGCATTGGATTTCATCAATATATATTGATGCTTCAAATATGTTTGAAAAACTTGTTTTTGTATTTATGAGAGTTTTTAGAAAAACATGGTTTTCTATTTACAAGTTTAATATTTGGAAAATATGTTTTCAAGAAATATATTTCTTAATCTCAAAAACAAATTCATATATTAGTAATGTGTGTTGATTTTTGGTCACACATATTTATACTCTATTATATTTAAATGAACTTATTTTTTGTAGAATTTATAGAGATTTATTGGTATTTAAATTGTATTTAAATAAATTATTTTAAAAATACCACGTTTTTGTCTCTGACTGTAGATAGCTAAATAGAGCTTTCGACAGCTCAATAGTGTTATCGATAGGCCCTGAGAAGGAGCAATCGATAGGGTTTTTACAGAGATTGAGGTTCTTTGTGTTTCAAAGCTGGCTGTCGACAGCCCACTTCAACTGTCGACAGCTATACGCGCTGTATCGGTCAGCTGTCGACAGTTGTACGTGCTGTCGATAGGTGAGCTCCTCAACAGCCAAGACTATGGTCATTGTACACTGACTGTCGACAGTTCAATAGACAGCTCTACTGTGTCGTTTAGGCCAAACTTCAAATAAAACTGAATTTTTTATTCAAACTGTTTGTCTTATTCTTAGGTATATTTTATTTTTTAGGACTTTATTAGTGTTTTAATGTTTGGTTTAGCTTTTTAATGATATTTACCTACTGCCTATATATATAAGTCATTATAGAGAGTTTTAGACAAGAATTTTGAAGACTTTGAAAAGATTTTTGATTGAGAAAATTTGTGTTCAAATTTCGAAAAATCAAGAAAACAAGTTTTTAGAAAATTCAAGTTTCAAGATTCAAATTTCTATTTCTTCAAGAAAATTTCCCAAATGTTTTCTTAAGAGCTTTATTTTTATCACAAACTTGAGCTATCATTTTTATCTATCCTTATAGGATTCTTGTACTTTGTGAGATTTCTAGTTTGTAGTCTTAGTGATCACCAAGTGTTGTATTCCTCAAATTGTTTTGGGTTACCCTCTTGTGTAGAGGTGTGTTTGGCTTTGTGCCTTGGCTTTGTGCCCTGGCTTTGTGCCCACCTCTTGTGTAAAGGTATATTGGCTTTCTGCCCACCTCTTGTATAAGAGTTATTTCCTTTGTGGAGTTCTTTTATGGAGCTTGATGCTCGTACCTCAAAACATATTCTTATGTTTGCGTTTGGTATCTTTCAACTCAAATCTACTTGTTTATATCTTGCAGATATTATTGTTTATTAATATATACTTGATATTGTGCATATACTTGTATTTATCCAAGAGAGATATTGAAGCACCTCAACTCTTATAGAAGAGGAATCTTGAGGAGAGGTTCTAGAGCCATTCACTAAAAATTTGTTTTACTCTTTGGAAAGCATTTGTGTTAGTGTAAAAGTTTTAAGTTCCACAATTGATTAGCACTTCACCTATTCACCCCCCCCCTTTAGGTGAACTTTCAAGACCCAATTACATTTTGGTTAAACAGAAGCATATCACCACTGAAATCATATCCAGTCATGGCACAATATCATCTTTGCAGGATAGGTTCTACCCCATTAGAACTTCCCTTCCATCCTGCATTCGGCTCCCTGAAGTCAGTGGCAACAACTTTGAACTTAAACCTCAATTCATTTGCACTCTTCCCAAGTTCATGGTCTAGAGTCTGAGGATGCGTACTTCTTCATAAAAAATTTAAGAAAGTATGTCTTATGATGAGAATACCTCGGCTCGAAGACGATGCTGTTAGGTTACATTTCATTCCCTTTTCCCTTAAGGACCTAGCCAAGAAATGAATTTATAATTTATCGGTAGATTCTATCATGTCATGGAATAATTTCATCAAGGTCTTCTTGAACAAGTTCTATCCTATCCACAAAACTGCCCTGATTAGGAAGAATATCATGCAATTTAAGTAAGACTTGAGTGAACATTTTTGGAGGTACTTTGATTATTTTAAAGATGTCCTTGCCCAATGCTCTCATCACGGTATAGAAAAATAGCGGCAGTACCAAATTCTCTATGATTCTTTCGATTACCAAACGAAAACTCTTTTAGAAACCATGTGCCAAGGGGATTCCTTCAAAAGGATGAAAATCAAGAGTGAAAATTATTCGAGAATTTAGCGGAGAAGAGCATCCAATGGGAACCCACTCCAGACAAATTTAGGAATAGTAACCCCATTCTTCAAAAGGAGATCTTTATTCCATCGAATCATCAATCGCTGCTGAGGCTAAAATTGCCAGCCTAATGAGAAGACTGGAAGCCCTAGAATCAAGGATCCGGCTCCAGTAAATCAAGTTAGCCCAACAAAATTCCCAACTCTAGGCTGCACTTATTGTCCAGCGATGAACCATATATTTGAAGAGTGCCCAAATTTTCTTGCTTAGCAAATATTACCCGAGCACATGAATGCAGCCTTGTTAAGGCCCCACAACAATCCATACTCGTACATATATAATCCCGACTGGAGAAATTACCCGAATTTCTCATGTAGCCAAATCAAGCATGACCATCCTAGGTCCAATTTTTCCAATCACTTCCAACCTCCCAACTATTAACAAAATTTTTCTAATCAAATTTCACACCCTTCCTCTCAAAATCCTCTGGCTGAAAAGAAATTAACCGATTTGGAGAAGAGTATGAAAACTTTGATTAAGTCCCAAACATCCTTCATGCAAAATACAGGACAACTGTTGAGCAGCCACACTCAATCCATATTTAGGTTAGAGATTCATATGAGTCACTAATTAGCTCACTAAGTGAAAGACCCAAGGATTCTTTACCTAACCAGCCGTTAACAAACTCTATAAACTCTAGTCAAGAGCATTGGCTCAAGATCAACAGAAAAATCAGCGTAATATTGTTCATACATTGAGGTCCGAAAAAAAATTGATAACCAAGAATCGATGCCATTAACTTCAATACAGCAGAATTCAACACAAGCATCCACTTCTCTAGTTCCAGTCCCTCCAATTCTGACAAGTCTGAAAAAGACAGGTCAGCCGATCAGGTGCAGAAACCTATAGTCCCAATTTCAAATAGGCTTAAGAATAATAATAAACAAGCTGCACAAATGGTGAAAATACTTGAAATGTTCAAGTAAAGATTAATGTGCCCTTTCTTAATGCAATCCAATAAATCCCATCCTATGCCAAATTCATTAAGAACATGTGCACCAAAAAGAGAAAGACTAATATGCCTAAGAAACTCTTCTTAGCTACTAGTATTAGCGAGCTACTGTCTGACCCGATCCCCATCAAATACAAGGATCTTAGTTGTCCTACTATTACTTGCACAATAGGACAGACTGAAATCAGTCATTCACTTCTTGATTTGAGAGCAAGCATCAACTTACTCCCCTTGTTAGTATACCAGCAACTCGGATTGAGCGAGCTTAGTTTGAGCCAAGTTACCATTCAATTGGCTGACCGGTCAGTGAAAGTTTCCAAGGGAGAAATAACTGATGTACTTATGCGGGCTGGGGAGTTTATCTACCCCGTAGATTTTATTGTTCTTGAGACCCAACTAATATCAAATCATAAGTCTCAAACTCCCATCATCCTAGGGTGTCCATTCCTTACTCTACTAATGCAATCATCAATTGTAGGAACGGATCCATGAGGTCAACCTTCGGAGACATGATTAGAGAAGTCAATGTCTTCAATCTAGAAAAATAAACCCATGACATGAATGATCAAACTTTTGAGGTGTACCTCATTGAGAACTTAACAAGTGAGCATAGTGAGAAAATAGAACTAGAAGCTGAGTGTGAGTTCAAGTTGGAATCTAAGGATTTCAACCTTGAATAGATTGTCAATTCTGCGATGAATTGGGCATCAAGCCCGATTTCACCAAATCCAGAGCCACAAACTTGACTTCTTCCTCCATTGAGCCTTCCCCTTCTATAAAATTGAAAGCCTTGTCCAAACATCTAAAGTACGTCTACCAAGGCGGACAAGAGATCCTTCTAATCATCATCACGTTCATCTGACTGCAGGGCAAGAAGAGACCCTTATGTTAGTTCTTAAAATACATAGAGATGCCATTGGGTGGACCATGACTAGCATCAAGAGATTGAGTCCAGCTATAGTTCAACATCACATTCATCTAATTGAAGAGGCGACATCAAAGAGGGACCTGCAGCGTAGGTTAAACCCTATAATGCAAGAAGTTGTTTGTGCCGAAATCTTGAAACTTTTAGATAACGGGTTAATTTATCCCATTTTTTATAGAGAAGGTCAGCCCAGTCCACGCGATTCTGAAGAAGTCCTGTTTCACCGTGGTAGAGAACGAGAACAAAGAGTTGACATAAACACGACTTCCTATCAAGATTCGAGTTTACATTGACTATCAAAAGTTGAATGTTGCCACTCGTAAGGACCTTCTCTCTTCCATTCATCGATCAAATGCTTGAATGTCTAGCTGGCCATGAGTATTACTATTTCTTGGATGATTACTTGAGGTACAATTAGATTCTTATAGCTCTGGAGGACCAAGTGAAGACCACGTTCACCTGTCCATTTAGGATCTTTGCTTATCGCCGAATGCATTTTGGCTTTTGCAATGCCCCACGAATGTTTCAACATTGCATGTTAAGTCTATTCTCCGATGAAATAGAACAGTTCTTAGAAATATTCATGGATGATTTCTCCATTTATGGAGATTCATTTGATCAATACCTCCACCATCTTTACTTGTCTTCCAGTGATGTGCTGAAAAGAGCTCGACACTAAATTGAGAGAAATGCCACTTCATAGTAAAATATGAAATTACCATGGGACATGAATCTCTAGAAAAGGGATTGAAGTGGATAAGGCAAAGATAGATGTCATGCTAAGCTTCCTATGCCCAAATGTGTGAGAGATATCTTATCTTTCTTAGGACACATCAGGTTCTATCGAAGGTTTATTAAGGACTTTAGAAAGATTGTTAGACCCTTGACTAACCTTTTAGTTAAGGACATGCCATTCACTTTTGATAATGGATGTCTTATTACTTAGGAGAAGCTTACGAAAGAACTCATTTCTGCACCAATCATTTCTGTCTCAGATTGGTCAAAGCTGTTCGAGATCATATGTGATGCTTCAGATTTTGCCACTGGCGCTATCTTAGGACAGGGAATTGATAACAAGCAACACATGATCTACTATTCAAGTAGGACTCTAAATGATGCTCAATTGAGCTATACTACAACCGAGAAAAATTTCTTAGCTGTAGTGTTTTCCTTACAGAAATTCTGACCATACCTACTTCGGTTAAAAACCATCATCTTCATCGATCATTCTACACTTAGATACCTCATGCTTAAGAAGGATGTCAAAACCTGACTCATTCATTGGATCCTTCTTCTTCAAGAATTTGATTTCGAGATTCAAGACAAAAAGGGCGTAAAAAACATTATCACTGATCATCTCTCACGTATCTCCAAGTGTTACAAAGGGTTCTATTGGCCCATTTTGTTCAAAGATACCTTTGAGTTCTGTAAGATATGCCCAGATGTTAAATGATAAGGAGAATCTCGAAATGTAACATGATGCCCCTCAACCCAATTTTAGAAATATAACTTTTCGACATTTTGGGCATTAACTTCATGGGTCCTTTTCTTAGTTCATTTAGGAACTAATGGAGTTGTTGTAAACTATTTGTCTAAATGGGTTGAACTCATTCCTAGCAAAATTAATAACAACAAGATTGTTGTCAAGTCCTTAAAAAAAACATTTTCTTGCGCTTCGGAACCCCTCATGCTAAAATCAGCAAAAGTGGTACTCATTTCTGCAACAGATCTTTTGAAGCTCTTATGTAGAAATATGCCATCACACTCAAGTTGTCCACATCGTACTATCCTCAAACTAGTGGGTAGATAGAGATCTCCAATGGAAAAATCAAACTTATCTTGGAGAAGACTGTGAGTCAAAACTAGAAAGATTGGTCCACTAAACTAGTAGATGCCTTATGGGCCTACCTGACTACTTTTAAAATAATTTTAGAGATATCTCCTCATAGGTTAGTCTTTAAAAAGGATTGACATCTCCCTGTTGAACTTGAGCACTGGGCCTTATGGACAATTAAGCAATTAAATTTTGATCTAAATAAGGCCGTGAACATAGAAAACTACAAATTTTCAAACTAGAGGAATTGAAAAACGAAGCCTATGAAAATGCAAAGATAATGAAAAATAGAGTTAAGGTCTTTATAGTAAATTTATCATGAGGAAAACTTTTGTCCTGGACAAAAACTCTTACTTTACAACTCTAGGCTTCATCTTTTTTTAGGAAAGTTGAAATTGAGAAGAACAGGGCCATTTATGAAAATCGTGTTTTTACATGGGGTGGAAGAGATTTGTGACCATAAGAACGAGAACAAATTCAAGGTTAATGGTTAACGCCTTAAACCGTTCTAGAAATCGGTGTCTGAAAATAAGACGACGATGGGTCTGTTTGACCTAATGTATCGATAACATCATCTTTTTTACATTTTATTTCATATATTTATGCATTCCATTCATACATTGGGGACAATGCATGAGATAGGTGTGGGGATAAGCACTAACATTTAACATGATTTAACATGCTAAAAAACTTTTTAAAATGGGAAACAATATTTTGATTTATTTTGTAAAAGAATTAAGATAATCTTAAAGATTAGGGAAATCATAATTAATATTTCTTAATAATTAGTCAAAATAAGATTACTTGCTTGATTTTTAGGTTTAGAAAGAAAAATTGAAAAAGTAATTTGGTGTTAATTTTTACCTTAATGAAATATGCACTTTATACACTAATAAACTTAGGATCCAAAACAAAAACCTCTTGTGCCTTATAAAAAAGAGAAAGAAAAGAAGAAAAAGAAAAATATATATATATAAAATCCTCTGATTAAGCTGGGTAATTGTGCCTCATAAAGTATAATTATTCATGCTCAAAAGTAGTTCATATCACCAATAAAAACCTTAGTTTTCCGATCTTGTTTGCTTGAGTCCTTAAGTCAAAGTGATGTTTTCTCACCTGATGCTCTAACACCGTCTAGTTTAAGAGTCACCGGTTGAAGGTTCATTATATTGGTGAATTAGAAAGCCTAATAAAAACTAAGAGATAAATATCACCATAATCAAAACAATAAGGTAGAAGAGTTAGAATTGAAGAATCCCGAGTCAAATATTCACAATCACAAGATACATATGACTTAGAGTAAAATGATAAATTAGGTGAGAAATATAATTTTAATCTTTACTTTTAATGATTGCAAGTTTTTGCATCAATACTAAGTTTAGGAATAAATAATTTGATGAACCTATGACTTATAGATCACTTAAGATTTTTTGCAAATGTTCGTCAAATATTCTTCTCTTTGAAAAGGAATTTTCAAAAACATTAACACTTTCTATTTTTAGATTTTGCGGGTGTAATTCACTGAAAACTCTCAGGAGACTACAACTCCTAATCGAGGAAAAAACCTAGAGATTTAAAAGCTTGTTGTACATGCTCAGTGCAGTCGCGTTACTTGTGAAAGTGACTCAATAATCTCTCAGTCTTTTGATTTTTACTTGAGAATGAGCAAAAGATAGGTGTGGGGGTGTGATTATTAACATATATTACATATTTTATGTCACATTTTCATATTTATTTTCATTTAAACTCTGCTATTTAATTATTTAATTGTTGAATGGTATACAGGTTGTAAATAATGGAGAATGAGAAGAAAAAGCCTGAAATATTCTAAATAATTTGGATTTTCAAGGAAAATATTCTCTAACTCAAGATTAATGAGGATATTATGAAGATCTAAGAGACCTTGATACAATCTTTTCAGAAAAACTGAAGACGACTGAATAGGGTGATTTCGTGCTTAAAGTGTTGATCCAATGCCCAAAAAATGTCGCGTTTCTGCGGTATTTGCCGCATTTTCTCGACAATATTTCGGTCGTTGGGTCAGCAATTTCATCCTCATCCTCCACACGCTTTTGCCACTCTTCTCCTCCAATAAATTCAGCATTAGAGCAAAGAAGAAGGTACAGAGAAGAGAACTAGGTTTTAGAGTTTTTATTTTATGGTTAAAATTTTTTTAGTCAGTTGTTAATCAAGTGTAATCTTCATTTTATTTTCTTTCATTTGTTTTAGTTCAGTCCAAAAAAGAGAAAGTGAAAAGGGGAGTTGATTTTGTAATTGAAGTAACATCAAGGAAGGATTTGACTTTTGAAAATCATTGTCTCGATCTTATTTGGTATGTTTGCACAGTTCATTTACTTCTCTCTTTGTTTAAGTTTACTATAAGTAGCTAAACGATTTTTCTGGGCTCACTACTCTATCCCGTTTACTCCTCTTCTTCTTGATTGAATTTTTTAATGAAATCCCAATTGATTCATTTGCATGCCTAGTACAAGCCTTGCATGCTGTGAGTATTCTTAAAGGCACATGTGGATGAGGATGGGTGTTGATTTTTAACCTTCATTTTGAAAATAATTTTTAAACTTGTTTTTATTCCATACTTGAACATCTTGATGGTTTAACATTCAATTTAAGAACGGTTCTAAAAAGAAGTTGAATTTTCCAAAATATATATCATTTGCTTTACTTGAATGCTTCTGAAACTTAAGTCTTAGTTTTTGTTGATGATCTGATTGAGGCACGGAACTTTCAAGAGAAGAGTAAGTAGTTAAGTAGTAGATTAGTGAGCCCGAATTCCTCTTCCTTATAAAAAACTCATTTTTCTTTGCTCGGATTTTCATCACTTTTTCTTAAACCCTAATTCATCCTCTTTTAAAACTTTCTTATTTTCTTTTTCTAAATTCTTAAACCAACTTCTCAACCAAACCATATTCTTTCTTTTTCTTTCTTTTAAAAAAACAGAAACACAACTTGATTTTTGAAACAAAAATACTGAAAGCTTGCATCGCATTCCTTCTCATGGATATGACCGGCTAGCCTTAGGCTACACAGTACACTTTAATGCAATCACCACACATGATTCTTCGCTTTCATTTCTTTACTTCATGAGGTACATTTGGAAGTTCTCGATGTGAACCGAAAATAATTCATCGTTATCCCTAATTACTTGATGAGTTATAGGGTCATTATAGAGTCCGGGGCGAGTAGGGAGATAAAGGTACTTAACCGCTTTCGTGATCTGCGTAATCCATTTTGATCTGCTGCTGGATGGGGGAGTTGCTGCCATGTGGCGAGACTCTTTGATTAGAGTCAGAACGCTTCCAGGAGATGGTATGCCTCTGAGTTGTGGATGAAAGATGTCTTCAAATATGAGGTGGCAGAGGCTTCGGAATGAGTTACTGAGAGTCGGTTCATATTCCTGTCATTAGACACGTGTCGTAAACCTAACGCGGGTCAAATTTTGAGCACTACATATGTCCCCTCTGCTTTCACACTTGTCGGACTTCGTAGAGGAGAAGTAAGGGACTAGAATTTGTTGGCAGACTCCTTTAATCTCTTCTTTCTATACGTGCGGTCAAGAGATCATCTGGTGTATCTCTTTGTATCATTAAGGATACTTGGGTTTAATTTGATGTAACACTTCTGGCTACCAACTGTCATTTTGTCCTGTCAGAGATCGATTTGAATCCTCATATCATTATGGTACCAATTTGATTCCAGTGTCATAATGGCTTAGTTGCGACAATTAGCCTATTGTCTCCTCGATTGGGTGATCTTTTTGGGTTGTGGGATAACTTTTCAGGAACTTGAGTGTTTTCAAGACTTGCATTGATGGCTTTGAACTCATTCTTTCGTCTATAGAATGAAAGAGATTTGGGGGAAGTGAGATCATCTTCAACTTCAGTAAGCTTTCAAAATTCACCAAAAGTATGGATTCGTTACAGCTTCTTCCATGGGCGATTCGCCATGCTTTCTTTCTTCCTTTTCATCAGATGAAGGAAAGAAAAGGAGAGAGGACAGGAGGAGAATAAAGGACACACTCTTGCTCTCCAGGTGTCTGGCCGATTGTGTCACATTAGTACCCGTGAATGACATGTTACAGCATTTAAGTTACTGTGATAAGGTGTTGCTATTGAGGGTGATAAGTAGGATTCTTGCTTCAATTTGATCGGGTGATCTGGTTTTCAGTTCGCTCGATCTTAGGCAAGCAAGCTTCGACCTTAAGGCTTGGAGCCTCTTTCCTGATGTAGTGTATGGGGAAGAAGGAGAAGAAGCTCATCGGCTGGGTGTGCCAATGAGACACTTCTCTTCCCGAAGTTTAGAGCTCTCCTTGAGGAGATATGATACCATCGCCTTCTTGCATTCCTTCCTGGCTTTAGTCTGGTCGGAAGTCGTTGCCTCCCTCTCGGAGGGCTTCCTGAGTGTCCATCTCATCCTTCTTGCAAATGTGAGGAGGTTGGTGTAGCCGGTTTTGCTGCCTTATAGTCATAGGGAGTGGAAAGGAGAATGTGTTTAAAGTTGAACATCCTCTCCGTCCCTTGCCTTGTCATGTGTAGCCTCTTGGTCTTCTCTTAACTGATGCCGGGATCCTCGAAAGGGGAATTACTTCTTTCAATAGGTGTTCCCGTATAGATGTATCCTCGGAGTTCAAAGGTGAGACAAGACTGGTGGGATGGAGGATCGGAGCGTTTGAGTTTGGATCTTTTGTTTTTCTTTTCAAAGATGTAATCACAGAGATGTAAATGATTTTTTTGTATTGCCCTTGTTATATGTAACACAAAAAATATAATGAATATTTTTGGAATAAAAATGGTTTATGTTTAGATCTTGCTTAGTTTGTATTTATCATAGGCTTTTGGAATTGATATGGCCATACCTCTCCAAAGTGTTGATCTATATCTCTGATAGGGTCAGTTAGGAACGGAGTGTCTTGGTGAGTTTCCATTGTTGTTTTTGAGTGGGGGTGATCTCATCAGCGGTATCTACAAACTTCAGAACCCGAGTGAAGGTGATCCTAATAGTGTAGTTGGTCCGTAGTCATCTCGGGTAAACCTATCTGTGGAGTGACGAGTCTGAAGGACTCTGAGTGAGGGTGAGACTCATCAGCAGAGTGGGTCTGCAGTCGTCTCCGAGTGGGGGAAAGAGCGGAGTGGTGAACTTTGGACTCCAAGTAGGGGACAATCCCAGCAGTGAAATGAGTCTGCAGTCATCTTAGAGTGAAGGTAAGACTCATCAGCGGAGTGGGTCCACAGTTGTCTCCAAATGGGGGTAAGACTCATCAGCGGAGAGACAGACTCTGTAGGACTCTGAGTAGAGGTGAGACTGAGTAGGTCCGCGATCGTCTTTGAGTTGGGGTAAGACCCATCAACGGAGCAACGAACTTTGGACTCCGAGTGGGGGATAATCCTAGCAGCGGAGTGGACCCGCAGTCATCTTCGAGTGGGGATAAGAACCATCAGCAGAGCGACGGACTTTGCAAGACTTTGAGTTGGATAAGACCCATTAGCAGAGTGGGTCTGCAGTTGTCTTTGAGCAGGGGTAAGACCCATCAGCGGAGAGGCAAACTTTGGTCTCCGAGTGGGGGACAATCTCAACAGTGGAGTGGGTCCGCAGTCGTCTCTGAGTAGGGTGAAACCCATCAATGGAGCAATGAACTTTGGACTCCAAGTGGGGGGCAATCCCAGTAGTAGAGTGGGTTCGCAGTCATCTTCGAGTAGGGTAAGACTTATCAGCAGAGTGATGGTTCTGCATGACTCTAAGTAGAATGAGACCCATCAGCAGAGTAGGTCTAAGTCATCTTCGAGTGAGTGTAAGACCCATCAATGGAGCGGCAAACTCTGTAAGACTCTGAATGTGGGTGAGACCCATCAACAGAATGTGTTCACTGTTGTCTCCAACTGGGAGTGAGACCCATCAGCGGAGTAACAAACTTTAGATTCTGAGTGGAAGACAATCCCAGAAGTGTAGTGGGTCCACAATCATCCCCGAGTTGGGGTAAGACCCATTAGCGGAGCAGTGAATTCTGCAGGACTCTGAGTAGAGGTGAGACCCATCGGCAGAATGGGTCTGCAGTCATCTCTGAGTAGGGGGTAAGGCCCAAAAGCGGAGTGACGGACTCTGTAGGTCTCTGAGTAGGTGTGAAACAGTTGGCCCAAAGGCCTATGACTCTAGTTTTGATGATGATTAACTCATGTAGTTATATTCTAATGATCATGTATTTAATAAGTTTCAGATATTTGATCAAGATCTTAGTCGGTGTTTAGCTTCAACAAAAGATTCGAAGTCAAGTTTTGGAGTTAGCATGTGTTGATTCAAGAGCTCGCACATCAAGATCGCAACAAGTACTCAAGAGGAGTCTAGCTCATTGGATCAAGGTTTGGACCAAGTCAAGAAGGAGAAGAAGATTTTCAAAAGAAGATTTTCAAGACTTGTGTCATGCTTGTAAGTGTTAAGATTTTATATTTTAGATAAAATGTAAATGATAGATTAGTTGTGAATTGCTCAAGCTCATATATACGCACATATAAAATTTATAAAATAGTTTTAGTTTTAGAAAATATCGTTTTGATTTTTTAGCTTCAAAGTATACATTCTTATGTTTCATGATTAGATTTCATCAAAACAAGTTTATATGTGTTTTGGATTTCATCCATGCACATTGTTGGTTTAAATGTTTAGAAAAACTTATTTGGTGATTCTATATCATATGTTTGAGTTTTGTATTTATCAAAACTTATTTTAGAGCTTATTGTCAAAAACATAGATATTTCATCTTATATGTGTATTGGATCATATCCATACACACTAAGCTTCAAAAGTATTTAAATTATCTTATTTTGTATTTGAAGAAGTTTTGAAAAAATCATTTTTCAAGTTAAATATTGATTTTGAAAAATACGGATTTTTGTTTAAGGCAAAATTTCTATATTACAAAAATGGTTCAAAAAGTTTGTAATATGTGTTGATTTTTAATCACACATATTTGTACTTCAAAGTATTTCAAAGAATTTATTTTTGTAGATTTTATGTGATTTTATGAGATTTTATAGAAGTTTTTAAAGTTTTAATACCCAAGATTTCAGACTTGGCCTTCTGACGGTCAACCGACCGGTCGACCGAGCCAGAAGTCGGTCGACCTGGCGGTTGACTGATGTGCATAGAACGTGCACAGTCCTTTGGCTTGAGGGCCAGTTGACCGGGCGGTAGACCGTCCAGAGAGCTTTGCTTTCTAGATCTGGCCCCGGTCGACCGGGCGGTCGACCGGCAGATCATACCCAGTGCGGTCGACCTGCAGGCCCCAATAGTCAAAAATATGACCGTTGGCCGATCGACCGCCCGGTCGATCGGCAGGTCATTCTGACCTGCAGTTTGGCCCCAACGGCTAGATTTTTTTGTAGCCTATATAATGGGGTTGTTTTTGGCTGTTTCATACAAGATTTTGAGAGGGTTTTAAAGCCAGTTTTTCTCATCTTTCTTAAAGGTTTTCTTTACTTGTTTTAGGGCTAATACTTCTATATCAGAAGGAGCGTTTTCAAGAGTGTTTTTTAAAAGAGATTTCTTGAGCTTTTCACCACAACTCTATCTTATTTTTCTCACACAAACTTGAGCTTTTCATTGCTATATCAATCCTCTAGGGATATTTGTTGTGAAAGTTATTTTTGTGATCAAGAGAAGTGATCATAAGATTTCATCCTTGTATTGTGAGTTGTAGAGGCTGTGGCCTCAATGAAGAGAGCTTTGTGGTGATCAAGTGAAGTGATCACTAAGTGTTCCGTCGTGTGGTTGGAGGAGTTGTAAGAGATGCGGCCTTGGCAAGCTAGTGTGCTTGCGTGTGTTGTTCTTGCGGGAACAAGAGAGGGACTAGTGAGTCCAAAAGTTCTAGTGTGAACTCTTTGTAGGGGTTGCGGCACTGAGTGATCTTGTGAGATCATTTCTAATGGAAATCCTTCATAGTGTTGAAGCCGGGGACGTAGAGCAAGGGTGCTTAAACCTCGAAACAATTCTCCCGTGTTTGCGATTGCTTTCTCTCACTCACTTGTGTTTATATCTTGCATGCTTATATTGTTTATCTCTTTATATGCTTGATATACTTGTGCTCAATTGATATATGCTTGGGATTGTTTGCTCACACTTGTATTCAACCAAGAGAGCTATAGTGACACCTCAACTCTTAATCTAGAGGAATCCTAAGGAGATAGTCCAGAGCCCTTCACCAGGAATTCAGCTACACGATTGTTTTATACCTTGTGTATTTAGCTTAATAGTTTTCATTTGCATAAATAGTTTTTAATTCTGTATCATTCATCATTGATTAGCTAGTACACCTATTCACCCCCCTCTAGGTGCATTTTCAATTGGTATCAGAGCTTGGTGCTCTTAATTTGAGTCTAATAACCTTGAGTTAAAGATCCTCTTATTTTAGCTAATCACAATATTTGTTTACACACACATATAGATTTCATGACAACTCACATATTTGATATTCTTAACATCCAAACTTAAAAAGTTAAGATGTCAATGTACCTCAAAGCACTAGAAATTCATATTTATCTTACCACTATTAAAGATTCACATTGTTTAAATGGCAAACATTTTGAGGCTAACACAAAAGCCATTTATGCCTTAAATTCAACCCTAAATGATGAATATTTATTTAGGGTTTCTAACTTTGATTTGGCTTTTGTAGTATAGAACACACTTGTATCCCTTGGTGAACAAAAGCAATACTACATAGGGAGTGACTCGGATGATGAAAGTGATGGTTCCAAATATGCTACATGGTCCAAGGGGATGACCCCCTTGAGGTAAATTTCGAATCCGAGCCTGATGAGGATGTTGACATGTCATATAATGAGCTTGCTTTATTTTGTCAACAACTTCTTAAAAAGTATGAATTGTTAAAAATGGAAAACAAAATTTTGAAAAATAAAAATGATTTAGTTTCAAAAGAAAAGGATTCATTTAAAAATAAATTTGAAAGTGTTTCAAAAGAAAATGAATTTTTAAAAAAGGAGAATATTTCTTTGTCTTCAAAATTAAATGACATTTATGAAGGAAATAATTCTTTGAAAAATAAAATTATTTTGGTGAAAAAAGAAAAATAGATTATTTTGGAAGAAAAAAACTCTTTGAAAAGAAATTTTGTTTTAAAAGAAAAAGGAAACAATTCTAAAAAGAAAAAGATAGTTGATTCTCATTCTTGCCATGCTAATAATGTTGCATCCTCTTTAGATAAAAATGAGATTCATATTTTAAAAAAGAGAATTGATTGTTTAAGCTTAAATTTGAGCGACTGTGCATTTAACCATAATAGATTGGAATCCATGTTTCGCAAGAGATAAATTTCACATGTTCTTGCACATCCTACACGGCATACATATGCACTTCATTCTCACACTCACACCACTCATATGCATGCTAGAGTGTACACATGTACACATTATGGCCGCAAAGGCCATTTAGCAAAGTTTTGTTTGGATAAGATAAATCATATAAATTTTTCAAATAAAAGTGTGGGTTCCTTATATTGCTAACCCCTTTGGACCCAAAAAGAAATGAGTACCAAAATTCTCACCTCTTGTGTTTGATGTAGGTGTGGGCTCTCATATGACGTGAGAGGTATGGTGCCTTGATGGTGGATGCGTTTGAACTTGATGGACACTACATTGAATGCATCACCTTCAAGGATGTTTGGTGGGAGGACCACCATGGTTTGGAGACCTAGAGATTGGTTTATTGGTTTGGTAACTATCTCTAATTCCTATTTTAGTTTACATGATTTTACAATTGATGATTTTTAGCATGTTTTGGTTTGAATGCTCACTATATTAAATGATCATGTTTTGTGCTTCATGTGGTGATTACTTGTTTAGAAGTAGTTTTCGTTAAAACTTATGCTTATACTTGTACAAGTAATGAGCTAAACTTGATTATTATATGTTTGTACTTCATTGCTCATTTGTACTCATTACATGTACATGTATAACCTACTTTTGATGATTCTTTTATTTATACTTATTTTCCCTTTCTTTGTACATGTTTTGCTTCATGTATATGTTGTTTTTGCCTAAAACCTATAAATATACATGTATACCCTTCAGTCACTTGCCTTCATGCAAAATTCTACTGCGCACTCGTTTGTGTTTGGGATATGTATGTATATTTTTAGTTTTGATAGAACATACTATACCTTGAAGTTTGTTTAATTTTAATGAAAAATAAATTTTTATGATTTTCATATTTTTGATAAAAGAATTTCATGTTTATTTTGAACCTTATTGATTATTTCATGAATATGCTATTCACATGATTCTTATGCACTCACATTATTTTTGTTTACTCATATACTTGTTTTATGAACACATTTTTTAGCCTTATATATCTTGAGTGATAATTTTTGTGTACTTAGCAATGATTCATGGGATATATGATTTAATTTCATGTTTGAAGGATCTTTACTAGTTTTTCAAAAACTACTTTAATCTAGTTATTTATTGTTCATTTGGTAGTGTTTCAATCTACAACTATTTTCAAATCTTATTTTTGAAAACTTCTACCCTTTAAGGGCGGATGGTTGGACGACCATGCCTTGTACCCTTATTGAATATCTTTTATTTTGTGCATGAAAAGGTGGTAGGTATAAGTTATACACTTGATCTTCAAGGAATTTTATGTTTGTATACTCATATTTGTTTCTTATATATGTATGCTTCAAAATTCAATTAATATCAATTTCAATTGGTATTTTCATTTTCAGACATACATATATATGATTTGATTGTACTTATTTACAATATATTTACATTCTTTAAGCACAAATTATGTTTATGGTAAGCTTGAGTTTATTCTAAATGTTAATTGGTATCTATACAAGCTTATACATTGATTTCATTTGGTATTTCAATTGGCATTTATTTGATATCAAAATAACTTCATGTCTCACCTTCAATTGGTATAAAAAATCTACTATTGATATCTTAAAAAAAAAATTTAAGTAGTACCAACTTTTATTTTTGTCAACTATAATTTGATTTCATTGGTATCAAAATTTATTTTGTTGATTTAAGAAAATTCAAAATTTTATATTGTTGACTTAAGAAATTTCAAAATTTTGTTTTAAGTATTATCAAAAATTTTGTTTTAAAAATTTGTTGATATGTATTGCTTATATGCAAGGGGAGCTTAACATCTCCTCTATATATAAATTCATGTTGAGTGTATCTCACATTGAGGAGCTTGACCTTTCTTTTTTATGTGGTACACGTGTGCAGGGAGAGCTTAACATCTCCGCTCATACATTGTATATTATGCTTTATGTCAATTAGCGTCTAGTCATCCCTTCTCCATGTAATGCATGTATGTAAGGGGAACTAACTTTACGTCTCTCCTCTTCATGAATGTATATCACATATACATCTTTATTGTTTGATTTATCTTTACCCCGTTGTTGATGAATTGACAAAAAGGGGGAGAAGAATTTTGTGAGTTTATATATGCATGTTTATATCTCTGTTTATGCATATATATTTGTTTAGTTTATGCACTTTCATTGAATATATTTATGTTTATTACTATGCATGAGTAAAGGGGGAACTTCTATGAAGCTTATCTTTAATCCAATCATATATAACTCCATGAGTTTTGTCATCTCAAAAGGGGAGAGATTGTTGGCCCAAAGGCCCATCACTCTAGTTTTGATGATGATTAACTCATGTAGTTATATTACTAATGATCTTGTATTTAATAAGTTTCAGATATTTGATCAAGATCTTAGTCGGTGTTTAGCTTCAATAAAAGATTCGAAGTCAAGTTTTGGAGCTAGCACGTGTTGATTTAAGAGCTCACACATCAAGATCACATCAAGTACTCAAGAGGAGTCTAGTTCATTGGATCAAGGATTGGACCAAGTCAAGAAGGAGAAGAAGATTTTCAAGAGAAGATTTTCAAGACTTGTGTCATATTTGTAAGTGTTAAGATTTTATATTTTAGATAAAATATAAAAGATAGATTAGTTGTGGATTGCTCAAGCTCATATACACACACAAACAAAATTTATAAATTTTAGTTTTAGAAAATACTGTTTTGATTTTTGAGCTTCAAAGTATACATCCTTATATTTCATGATTAGATTTCATCCAATAAGTTTATATGGTTTATATGTGTTTTGGATTTCATCCATACACATTGTTGGTTCAAATGTTTAGAAAAACTTATTTGATGATTTTATATCATATGTTTGAGTTTTATATTTATCAAAACTTATTTTAGAGCTTATTGTCAAAAACATAGATATTTCATATTATATGTGTATTGGATCATATCCATACACACTAAGCTTCAAAAGTATTTAAAATATCTTGTTTTGTATTTGAAGAAGTTTTGGAAAAATCATTTTCAAATTAAATATTGATTTTGAAAAATACGGATTTTTATTTAAGGCAAAATTACTATATTACAAAAATGGTTCAAAAAGTTTGTAATATGTGTTGATTTTTTATCACACATATTGTACTTCAGAGTATTTCAAAGAACTTATTTTTGTAGATTTTATGTGATTTTATGAGATTTTATAGGAGTTTATAAAATCAAGTTTTAATACCCAAGATTTCAGACCTGGCCTTCTGGCGGTCGACCGACCGGTCGACCGAGCCAGAAGTCGGTTGATCGGGCGGTCGACTGATGTGCACAGAACATGCACAGCCCTTTGGCTTGAGAGCCGGTCGACCGGGCAGTCGACCGTCCAGAGAGCTTTGCTCTCTGGATTTAGCCCCGGTTGACTGGGCGGTCGACAGGCAAGTTATGCCCAGTGCGCGGTCGACCGGCAGATCCCAACTGTAAAAAAAAATGACCGTTGGTCGGTTGACTGGCAGGTCATTCTGACCTACAGTTTGGCCTGAACGGCTAGTTTTTTTTTTAGCCTATATAAGTGGGCTGTTTTGGGTTGTTTCATACAAGACTTTGAGAGGGTTTCAAAGTCAGTTTTTCCCATCTTTCTTAGAGGTTTTCTCCAATTATTTTAGGGCTAATACATCCATATCAAAATGAGAGTTTTCAATAGTGTTTTTCAAAATTGATTCTTGAGCTTTTCACCACAGCTCTATCTTATTTTTCTCACACAAACTTGAGCTTTTCATTGCTATATCAATCCTCTAGAGATCTTTGTTGTGAGAGTTATTTTTGTGATCAAGAGAAGTGATCACAGGATTTCATCCTTTATTTGTGAAGAGTTGTAGAGTTGTGGCCACGGTGAAGAGAGTTTTGTGGTGATCAAGTGAAGTGATCACCAAGTGCTCAGACGTGTGGTTAGAAGAGTTGTAAGAGGTGCGGCCTCGGCAAGCTAGTATGCTTGCGTATGTTGTTCTTGCGGGAACAAGAGAGGGACTAGTGAGTCCAAAAGTTCTAGTATGAACTCGTTGTAGGTGTTGCAGCACCGAGTGATCGTGCGGGATCATTTCTAGTGGAAATCCTTCATAGTGTTGAAGGCGGGGGCGTAGAGCAAGGGTGCTCGAACCTCGAAACAATTATCCCGTGTTTGCGATTGTTCTCTCTCTCACTTGTGTTTATATCTTGCATGTTTATATTATTTATCTCTTTATATGCTTGATATACTTGTGTACAATTGATATATGCTTGAGATTGTTTGCTCATACTTGTATTCAACCAAGAGAGCCATAGTGACACCTCAACTCTTAATCTAGAGGAATCCTGAGGAGATAGTCCAGAGCCCTTCACCAGGAATTCGGCTACACTCTTGTGTTATACCTTGTGTGTTTAGCTTAATAGTTTTAATTTGCATAGATAGTTTTTAATTCCGCATCATTCATTATTAGATTAGCCAGTACACCTATTCACCCCCTCTAGGTGTATTTTTAGAAACCTCTCAGTATAGTGGGTTTGCAGTCTTCTCCGAGTGGGGGTGAGACCCATTAGCAAAGCAACGAATTTTAGACTCCAAGGGGGGTGTGACTGATTAGTCTCTAAAACTGCATATCTCATACCACATTTTCACATTTATTTAATATTAAATTCTGCTAACAATACATCTCTTGCATGTTTCTGGGTCCATGGTGTGCAATGAAGAAAAAGACCCTAAATCACCATATAATGGGTGATTAAAGGCTTATAATATAGCCATTGACTTTGGAGAGCTGATTCGTCAAAATCAGGGGCCCAAAACCAAAAATCGGGACATCCAACTGACAGGGGACAAATGTGACAGCGCGCGCAGCAGCAAGCACCGCGCGCGCGGCTCCAGAAAAGCCGCGGAAACGCCGCATTTCTGCGGCTATGGCCGCGTTTCCGCGGCCGCACAGGCGCGGCCGCGCCCGTGCTTTGGGCCAGGGGTTGTCCCCTGACCCCCTTTCCCCTGGTGCCTATAAATACCCTCTGGGGTTCTTCTTCATGGATATATACAGAGAGTTAGGGTAGTTTTCTTTTCTTATTATAGTTTAGTTTAGTTTAGGTTAGTTCTTCTTCTTCCTCTTTGTATTTTCTATTTTCTTTTAGATCTTGTAATAGGAGAGAGAGTGGTACATGAGTAGAAAGCAAGAGTGGTTGTAATAGAAGATGACAATTTATGAAAGGTGCTCTATTTACCTCTCCTTATTTTTTCTCTTTCTTCTTTTACATGTTTAGCTAATTTTCTCTCATGGCAACTAACTGAAAGTACACCTAGAGAGGGGGTGAATAGGTGTACGGCTAATCTTGTGAACTAAATGCAACAATTAAAAACTTAATTGCAACAACACTTAATGCAACCAACGAGTGTAGCCGAATTCCGGTGAGGAGCTCTGGACTAACTCCTCTTGATTCCTCTGAATAAGAGTTCAGGCGCTATATGAAGCTCTCGTGGTTAAGTACAAGTGAGGCACACACAAACAAACCAAGCATATAATGGATATATGACAATATGAATGATGCAAGGCACAATAGTAATAGAGAGAGTTAGAGTCAATGGATCAAACGCAAACACCGAGATTTGTTTCGAGGTTCGAGCACCCAGCTCTACGTCCCCGCCTTCACACAGAAAGATTTCCACTAACTCGTCCACAAAGGACTCCCACACAAGGAACCTCCACTGAGGATTTGGGGCAATACAATAACCGGGAGTACACAACTCCTCTCTTTACAAACACAACCTCTCACTAGAGGCTAGGCACAAAGCCACCAATATCAACCTCATAAATGAGGGATAGGCACAAAGCCAATACAACCAATCAACCTCTTACTAGAGGGATAGAGCACAAATCCACCACTCCAAAATCAACCTCTACCCAAGAGGGATAACACAAAGTAGGAGGGTTTACAACTTAGTGATCAAAAGACCACAAACAAATTCTTTTCCCACAAAAACAAAGATCCTATAGATAGGATAGAATAATAAGCTCAAGTGTGAGAAAAACCAAAGGAATGAAAAATAAATACTCAATAAAAATCCTTGAGAAAACTAGAAATAAGAATGAAGAAGTTGATCCAAAAACACTTTTCAAAAAATCACTTTTCTTTGATTTTCCAAACCCTAGAAAAACACCAAATCAAATGTAAACTTTTAGAGCCCAAAACTTCTTTTTGATTGTTGCAAAAACACTAGTAAGATAAAAAATAAGCTCTCCAAAAACTTGTTGAAAACTGTTAAGAGGAAACCCATTTTATAGCCATTTGAAAAAACTAGCCGTTGGCAGCAATTATGGTCAGAATTGACCGGCCGGTCGACCGGCCAACGGTCAAAATTTGACCATTGCCAACTATCGGTCGACCGCCCGGTCGACCGTCCTTACCCGAGAGTAAGGGGACTTCAGTCGGTCGACCGCACGGTCGACCGGCCAAACCCAATGGCCTTTGTGCACGTCTCGTGTACGTCCAGTCGACTGGCTCCTGGTCCGGTCGACCGCCAGAGCCTGGCAGGCTGATAAAAGGGATTGAAAAACTGGGTTTTTAATTACCAAATAAATCCCATAAAATCTCTACAAATCCACAAAAATAAGTTCAGTATAATACATTGATATACAAACATGTGTGAAAATTTTCGACACAAATTTCAAACATTTTGAACCATTTTTGTGACTTACAAATTTTGCCGAAAACCAAAAACTGTATTTTCTAAAACTTGGATTTTTCAAATGGAAATCCGATTTTTCAAAACTCATTCAAACACAAAAACATGATATTTAAACAACTTTAAGCATGTTGTATATGGATATATATCAATGTTTTTGATATTAAATCTGAAATTATCTTTTGTTAAAACACAAAACTCCAAACACATGAATAGACATATCAAAATAAGTTTGTTTTAAGTATATGAAGCATACATGTATATAGAACAAATCTAATATACATTTAAACCATGTAAACTTGTTTTGAATCTATCTATTCATGAAAAACAAGATCGGTTAAACCAAAAACCGAAAACCAATAAACATGAAACGTGTGTGTGTTGTGAACTTGAGCATACCACACTATCTAATCTTTACAAATGGATCTAAAACATAAATTAAACTATGTACCGAAGTCTTCTTGTAGAGCGCCGTCTCCAAGTCGACTCGATCCAAACCGTGATCCACCGAGCTTGACTCCAACGAGTGCTAGGTATAACTTTGACGCTCGGGCTCTTGAATCACCTTGTGAAAAGCTCCAAAACATCTTTGTTGAAGCTAATCACCTACTAATATCTTGATTTAAAGATCTGAAACTAAATATCACAAGATTATTAGTAAACATAACTTCATGAGTTAATCATCATCAAAACTAGAGTGGAAGGCCTCTGGGCCAACAATCTCCCCCTTTTTGATAATGACAAAACTCATGGAGTTATATATGCATGGATTAAAGTTAAACTTAAAGAAGCTCCCCCTTAACTCATGCATAGCAATAAACAATAAATATATGCAATGAATATTAAACATGAAAATGGATAAACATGCATAAAACAATGAAATGAACATGCTTTGATACCAAATAAAAACATGCTCTTGTTATCAAACATGAAATGCATCAATATGCATAAAACAAACTCTTGATACCAAAATGAATTATTTCTTTTTCATAAACATGTCTTTAAATAATGCTCTTGATACCAATAAAAAAACAATACCAATAAAAGAACAAACTATGTTTCTAGATACTAGTATTCATCACTCTTGATACCAATATCAACAAAACATAAAACAAAAAATATCTCTTGATATCAATATGAAAACATGCATAACATAAAAACATGCATACAAACTTAAATACTTCTCCCCTTTTTGTCAATCATCAACAAAGGGGTGAAAGAAAAATATATTCTTCCCCTTTTGTCTTAAACAAAAATAATATCAATAAGGGGTGAACACTAAACAAAAACTTTATGATACCAATTGTAAGAGAAAGATATATCAATTTCATTCATCATGATATCAAATAAAAAAACATACCAATTGATGGTACATAAAACAAATTTTTTAATATATACCAATTATAAGTAAATAAATTATTTTAAAGTATTTAATCAAAAATTTTGATACCAATTGTAGGTAAACTTATAGGTAATCTTGATACCAATTGAAAGATGAAATACGAATTTTCTCCCCCTTTATGAAATACCAAATAAAACGGTGCTTAAGCTTGTATAAGGATACCAATTGAAAAACTAATCAATTGAAATATGATATTAAAAAAAGCTTAGCATAACACAAAATTTGTGCTCAAAAATATAGAGAAATAATAAGCACAAAAAAAATATATATATGTATGGAAAAAATTAGATTCCAATCGAAATGATACTATTTGAAGTGTAAGCATACATATATAAAAACATATGTATGAGTATACAAAAAGAATATTAATAGTGATACCAATTGAAAAGATCCAATGATACCAATTGAAACAATAATTAGAAACAAGTGTATAACTCATATTTCCTACCACCCATTTCAAGCACATGTTTTAAAAGGATTTTCAATAAGAAGCATACAAGGCATGATCGCCCAACCAACCGCCCTTTAATGGGTAAGGTTTTCAAAAATAGGTTTGAAAATATAGTATGTTTGAAAAGCTCTACCATAATGAAGAATACGAACTAGTTTAAGAAAAATTTGAAAACTAGTATGAAATCCTTCAAGTAAGGAATAAAACAAAAATATATTTCATGAAACATGAAAATCACTCAACAATTGACACTCAAAAGATATAAAGCTCATATATGACTCATGAAAACAAAATCATGAGAAAACCTCAAATAATGTGAGTGTACAAGTTTTGTGTGAAAGACATAATCATGAAAATAGTCAATTTAGCTCAATTTTGAATTTCCTTGTCAAAACATGAAAATCATCAAAACGATTTAATCTTCAAGGTATATGTATGTCATGTACAAACTAAAGTATACATACATATCCAAACATAAACGAGTCCACAAAAGTATATGCATGAAGGCAAGTTGCTCAAGGATGTATATGTATAGCTAATAGTTTAGACAAAATAGACATATACATGAAGCTAAACATATAAACATGCATAAAATGGGAATACAAGTCAAATGCATGAATCATCAAAACTAGGCTATACTAGTACATCTAATGAGTACAAATGAGCGTTCAAGTACAAACACGTAATAATCTATTTGTGGCTCATTAGTTGTACAAGTATATATCCAAGTTTTAATGAAAACTAACATCTAAACATATAATCAAAACATGAAGCATAGAAATCAAAACAAAAACTCATATGATCATTATGACAAATGCATATGCATTAGATCTATGATTTACACGATAGCTAAAACATAGAGAGAACACAAAATATGGGTCCATATTAAACATGGGTGTCTCAAATACTAATCATGTATATCAATAATCTAATAAACATGGCATTTTACATACTAATCATGAAACATCAAAACATGCTAAAAGTCAACAATAAGATAAGCATGTAAACAAATGGGAGTTAGAGATTGTTACCTAAACCTATAAGGGCAACTCTCCAAGTCTCCAAAACAAGGTGGTCCTTCCACCAAACTCCCCTTGAAAGTGATGCATCCAAATTGTCCTCTTTAAGCTCGGAACGCATCCACCTCAAGGCACCATCACTCTCACGTCATGCGAGAGCCCACACCTACATCAAAAATAATAGGGTAGTCTTTGGTACCCACACTCTTTTGGGTCCATGGGGGTTAGTTCCTTTCCTAACCCAAACAAACTTAGTTGCTAAATTTGAATCATGTATACGATCATAACAAAACTTAGCAAGGTGGCCCTTACGTCCACAATATGTACAAGTGTACATATGAGCATACATAGTGTGATGGGTGTGAACGTGCGAAGCATGTGTATGCCGTGTATGGTGTGCATGTAAAGATGGAACTTGTTTCTTTCGAAACATAGATTCCAAACGTGTATGGTTTAAAGCACATTGTCTCAAAGTGGAGCCCAAACAATCAATACTCTTCTTAAGCATAGATAAATCATTTTCAATTATAGAAGAGGTGCATGCAATAGGTGATCTAGATGAAGAAGCTACACTAGCATGACAAACATGTGTGTCTAAATCATTTTTCAAAGAAACATTTTTCTTTAAACAATCTTTTAATTCTTGTGAAATCAAATTTATTTTATTTTTCAAAGAATTATTTTCTTTTAATACAAATTCAAGTTTTGAAGTTAAATCCTCATTTTTCTTCAAAACAAATTCACAATCATTTTTACTTTTCAAAATTTTGTTTTCATTAAGTGCAAGATCAAGTTGGGATTTACGCGAGTCACTTTCACTTGAAATCTCATCCTTTCTTGCAAAACAATTTCAAGTCTAGAAGATAAATTTTTATTTTCTTTCTTTAAACCAATATTATCCTTCTTCAAAAATTTATATTTTGAAAGCAACTTTTCACACTTTTTAGCAAGTTCATTATTTATGACTTGAGCCTCCATACACTCATTGCAATATGAACTAGAACTAGTATCTAGTTGAGATTCCGATTGTACCTCAAGGGAGTCATTCCCTTGGACCATGAAGCAAAGTTTGTCGACTCGTCTCTCCTACATCTCCTCTTCTTATCGATAATCTTTGGTAGCTCGGGAGAAGTCAAAATGTTCCATACTGCAAAAGCGGACTCATAGTGAGAAAACACATGTAAATAACTTTTATCAAGGGATGCTCTAAGTGCCTTTAGGGCTATGACATTGGCCTCTATATGCTTGCTATCATTAGGGTAGGATTCCTTGGTAATGGCAAGGTAAACATGCAAGCCTAGGGCTTTTAAATGACAACTCATAAGAACCTTCCATATATCAAGTCTAGAGATATCAAACTTGGGAGGAACATCCATGAGTGCAAACTATATGTGTGCAAGTGCAAATGCAAATTAAGATTAGCAAAACCAAGATCACACTCCTAGGTGGTTAAACCAAATATCAGGAGCGTAGGCTCTGATACCAATTGAAAGTACACTTAGAGGGGGGGTGAATAGGTGTACGGCTAAATCTAGTGAACTAAATGCAACAATTAAAAACTTAATTGCAACAACAGTTAATGCAACCAACGAGTGTAGCCGAATTCCCGGTGAGGGGCTTTGGACTAACTCCTCTTGATTCCTCTGAATAAGAGTTGAGGCGCTATATGAAGCTCTCGTGGTTAAGTACAAGTGAGGCACACACAAACAAACCAAGCATATAATGGATATATGACAATATGAATGATGCAAGGCACAATAGTAATAGAGAGAGTTAGAGTCAATGGATCAAACGCAAACACCGAGATTTGTTTCGAGGTTCAAGCACCCAGCTCTACGTCCCCGCCTTCACACAGAAGGATTTCCACTAACTCATCCACAAAGGACTCCCACACAGGGAACCTCCACTGAGGATTTGGGGCAATACAATAACCGGGAGTACACAACTCCTCTCTTTACAAACACAATCTCTCACTAGAGGCTAGGCACAAAGCCACCAATATCAACCTCACAAATAGGGAGGGCCAATACAACAATCAACCTCTCACTAGAATAGGCACAAAGCCAATACAACCAACCTCTCACTAGAGGGATAGGGCAAAAATCCACCACTCCAAAATCAACCTCTGCCCAAGAGGGATAACACAAAGTAGGAGGGTTTACAACTTAGTGATCAAAAGACCACAAACAAATTATTTTTCCACAAAAACAAAGATCCTATAGATAGGATAGAATAATAAGCTCAAGTGTGAGAAAAACCAAAGGAATGAAAAATAAATACTCAAAGAAAATCTTTGGAAAAACTAGAAATAAGAATGAAGAAGTTGATCTAAAAACACTTTTCCCAAAATCACTTTTCTTTGATTTTTCAAACCTTAGAAAAACACCAAATCAAATGTTGTAAACTTTTAGAGCCCAAAACTTCTTTTTGATTGCTGCAAAAACACTAGTAAGATCAGAAAATAAGCTCTCCAAAAAACTTGTTGAAAACTGTTAAGAGAAAACCCATTTTATAGCCATTTGAAAAAACTAGTCGTTGGCAGCAATTATGGTCAGAATTGACCATCCGGTCGACCGGCCAGTCGACCGGCCAACGGTCAAAATTTGACCGTTGCCAACTACCAGTCGACCGCCCGGTCGACCGTCCTTACCCGAGAGTAAGGGGACTTCAGTCAGTCGACCGCACGGTCGACCGGCCAAACCCAATGGCCTTTGTGCACGTCTCGTGCACGTCCGGTCGACCGTTCCGGTCAACCGGAACGGTCGACCGCCAGAACCTGGCAGGCTGATAAAAGGGATTGAAAAACTGGGTTTTTAATTACCAAATAAATCCCATAAAATCTCTAAAAATTCACAAAAATAAGTTCAATATAATACATTGATATACAAACATGTGTGAAAATTTTCAACACAAATTTCAATCATTTTGAACCATTTTTGTGACTTACAAATTTTGCCAAAAACCAAAAACTGTATTTTCTAAAACTTGAATTTTTCAAATGGAAATCCGATTTTTCTAAAACTCATTCAAATATAAAAACATGATATTTAAACAACTTTAAGCATGTTGTATATGGATATATATCAATGTTTTTGATATTAAATCCGAAATTATGTTTTGTTAAAACACAAAACTCCAAACACATGAATAGGCATATCAAAATAAGTTTGTTAAGTATATGAAGCATACATGTATATAGAACAAATCTAATATACATTTAAACCATGTAAACTTGTTTTGAATCTATCTATTCATGAAAAATAAGATCGGTTTAACCAAAAATTGAAAACCAATAAACATGAAACGTGTGTGTGTGAACTTGAGCATACTACACTATCTAATCTTTACAAATGGATCTAAAATATAAACTAAACTATGTACCGAAGTCTTCTTATAGAGCGCCGTCTCCAAGTCGACTCGATTCAAACCGTGATCCACCGAGCTTGACTCCAACGAGTGCTAGGTATAATTTTGACGCTCGGGCTCTTGAATCACCTTGTGAAAAGCTCCAAAACACCTTTGTTGAAGCTAATCACCTACTAACATCTTGATTTAAAGATCTGAAACTAAATATCACAAGATTATTAGTAAACATAACTTCATGAGTTAATCACCATCAAAACTAGAGTGGAAGGCCTCTGGGCCAACACTAACTACTAACCACTAACTTGCTAACTTCTTTTATGATAATCCATATGAATCTAATAGTCTCTACTTGGCCTTGCTCTTGCAAGAGCCATTGATGGCTCATGGTGATGGATTCTAACACTCTAACATCCTAACTTTTGAACAAGTTAACATTACTTTACTCCATGCTTACTCTTGTTTAATTTGATGGTTTAAGTGTAACTTGCTCTTCTTGTGTTGAGTTTGGATGTGATGAGTTAACATATGAGCCATGATTTGAAAAGCTCTTGAACAAA
The DNA here is from genome assembly GCA_038442645.1 of Agave tequilana. Lineage (NCBI taxonomy): Eukaryota > Viridiplantae > Streptophyta > Magnoliopsida > Asparagales > Asparagaceae > Agave > Agave tequilana. The sequence goes on along the minus strand of JAVJIF010001940.1, from coordinate 213,349 downwards.
TAACTAGTGATGGCCAATGATACATGTGAGGCAACTATCACTAAGAGGTTAGCATGTTGGTGGAGTCATTAGTAGTTAGTAGCCATGGGTTTTCTTTCTTTTTCACTTTATTTTAGAAATATCAAAAATCACAAATATCTTCTTTTCTATGTTTCTCACTTCTTCGTGTTTCACCGTACTTCTCTATTCCATTCTTTGTTTTCTTTTCTTTTCATTCTTTCAAACATTGAAGAACTTTTAACACGTACGTGAATCAACCGGTAAAGTTTTTATCGTCTCTCGTCCTTGTGGATTCGACTCGTTTTATCCTCTATACTATAACGGAAGTATCGAGGAAGCCAAAGCGCACACACTTTAACTCTTGATTTCAAAATGACATATTTTCATGAGCAGTTTTCCCCCGATTAAATTTTGGCGCCGTTGTCGGAATGGGAACGGTTTGATTTCACGTTTTGTTAACTTTTCTTCTTTGTTTTTGATGTGCATGTCAAATTCTTTAGCATTGCAAAAGTCCACACTTTCTCTTGTGTGGTTGGACGATTTCTTATACATTCTTATATTCTGCTGCTAGTTTTTGTTTATATTACCTGTTCACTGTAATAATTTTAAGAACTAAAATACAGAAATGGATGCTTTAAAACGGTTTAGACATTTGTATTTAGGCACATGTCAATTTTAATTCTAATATAATGTATTTTGTTCTTGTGTTGTTGTGATCTTGACGGAGGTATACATATTGCATAGCATATAGTTAGGACAAACACGTGAGTGATTTACTCTCTTTGTGTGTTCATTCTTATCTATATTGCACACTTGCACGAATTGAACTTAAGGGCAAAACCGAATACAACATAAGGTGGGAAAGTCATTACCCTCCCTTAGTCAAAAATCACAGCCCCACTCACACAAGCCAAGCCTAAATAAAATTTGCTAGACGTTGGGCCCTAGGGACATCTAGGACTCATTTAAGAGATCGACTTAAGGGGAAAGTAGTTAGAAGTTGACTCTTGTTAAAATCGGTGTCTAAGGTTGGGCATTGAGAGGCGAAAACTCGAAGAACAGTGATTTGGCATAATTAGGCCGTTGCTCCGGTACGGATACCTCCCACTGATCTTGCCGCTACCTGGCCGATTAACTCGTAGTCAGATTCTGACAATATACCCCCCGTGAACAGTCTAACCAGTTAGGAGTCGTTTAGGTCTAAGTCAACCTTAGCATAGGCTTGTTTTCTTTTTCTTTTTCTTTATTTGTTTGTTTGTTTTCTTTTTGTATATTGTGAGATGGATTTTAACAACAATAATTCTTTCAATCATAATATGAATCCATATTTCACCCGGACCTCATTTGACTCGGATAACTCCAACACGGTTATGTACAACATGAACCAACCATATATGCCAAGTTGGGATTATTCGACTCAATATAACCCATATTCCATATCCTATGGCTATAATTTTCAAAATAACTTTCACTCTTCACAGAGTTCATGGGGATTCACCTACCCCAAGTCAAATTTTTAACCATCTTGTCCACAATTTTCACAATATTCATCCTCAATTTTGATTCATATACTCCTTTTTTGAACCACCAATTGAAGAAAAATCATCATTGGAAAGGAGTTTGGAAGAAGTGATAGAGGCCCAAAAACAATTTGAAAAAATGGTAGCCTCATCATGTCCACAAAATTTTCAAAATTCATGTAGTTCTTTTCCAGAACGACTCAAAGGAAAATCATTGTGGGAAAAAACTATGGAATTCGTGCAAGAGACCGAGCGTATAATGCAAAATACGATTGATTTTTCATATCCACCAAATGTTCATACGACTCACGAATCGTGACATTTTGAAAATCCAGCTTCAATTTCATCATACCAACCAGAACTTGACCAATATCAACCTCTTGATAGTTTGGCAAGTTATACATTTCCTGAAATTGAACTTGAAGATGATTGTGAACCTGAGCTTCAATTTAGCGATTTGAGTCCAATCCTTAAATCAATATCGACTCCTGTAGTGTTACCTGAACTAAGTAACGTTCTTGAGCCAGTTTTGATTCCATACTTCCTGAACTTGAATCGATCATTTCACCCATTCACATTCCTTCTGTGAACGAAAATCAAGATTCAATTCATTACATCCATTTGAACTTACCCAAAATTTTGAGAATCACTTTGACATTTTGGCCAGTTTTCCTTTTTCAGAAATTGAACTTGAGCTTGAAAGTGATCCTGAACCTCAAGTTGGTGATTCCATTTCACTTTTGATTCAATAATGACTCTGGTGTCTTTACCAGATTTTTTCTCTATTCTGGAGTCAACATTGAATCCTGTACTAGTACAACCGTGAAACTGAATCGCCAATATCTTATGATCACACTTCATTACTGAAGAAAGTGTGTGAACATTAATTCTTTGGTTTGGACCATTTTTTGAACCAATTTCGACTCCCCCTTTTGAATCTTGACTTGATCTGAGTCAAATTCCCAAGTCGGTATCGGTTTTTGTTCCTGTTCCATTTGAGTCCAAATCAATCATCTTCCAAAATCACACTTCATTGTCGAACAAGGATGCTGAAAAAATGACTCAGTAATTATTTTTAAAAATGAAAATTAGATGGGGATAAATTTTTAAATAAGACCATTCACTCAATCATTCTTTTATTAGGTCATATTAGAGAGATCATTGGTGGGTTTCTGCAAGATCTACGATTTTTTGATTGGGTAGCAACGCTTGGCCCAATCAAACCACTACCGGAGCCACCACCATGAGGTAATTTTCTTTCCCTTTCTATTTGTTTCATGTATATACACATTCACGATGCATTGAGGACAATGCATGAGATAAGTGTGGGGGAGGGTTTACTAACATAGGTAGTTTTAAATTTTCTTTCTTTTACACTTCTTTTTAGGAACTTTTAAAAAATTTTTTTGTATAAAAACATTTTCTTTTCTTTTTACAAAACTTTTTGAAACAAGATAATGTTGGCCGGAGGCCTTCCTCTCTAGTTTGATGATGATTAACTCATGTAGTTATGTTTACTAATAATCTTGTGATTTTAGTTTCAGATCATGTAACAAGATATTAGTTGGTGATTGCTTCAAAAAGAGGAGTTTGGAAGCTTTACATGGTGATTCTAGTGCCCGAGCATCAAGATCATACATTTGCACTCGGTGGATCACGTTTGGGATCGAGTCGGCTTGAAGATTGAAGATCATCAAGAAGACTTAGGTATCCTAGTTTAGTTTAGTGTGTTTTAGATCCATGTGTAAAGATAAGAATAGTTGATATGCTCAAGTGCACAAACACACACAAGTTTTATGTTTGGATTTGGTTTCATGAATAGTTTAGATCAAAACAAGTTTAAATGATTTTTATGTATATTAGATGTGTTCAATATACATACATGCTTATATCTTATACAAACTTATTTTGATATGTCTATTCATGAGTTTTAGGAAAAATCAGATTTCCTATTGAAAAATCCAAGTTTGATAAAATACAAGTTTTGGTTTTGGTAAAAATGATAAAACACAAAAATGGTTTCATATGCTTGATATTTGAGTTAAAATGTTTATCACAAGTTTATATATCAATGCAAAATGATAAAACTATTTTGGGTATTTTTACAAGACTTAAAAGATTTTTTATAAATATTTTAACATGTGTTTCTGATCCAGAATGTGGCTGACAGGCCAGGTCGGTCGACCGCACGGGTCGACTGCACCAAAGGCCGTCGACCGACGTGCACAGATTGTGCACGTCTGGCAGACACTGGGCCGGCCGACCGGGCGGTCGACCGGGATGGCCTAACGGTCATATTTATGACGTTGGCGGTCGGCCGGCCGGCTGGCCGACTGCTAGCCTGTTAGGCTGCCAGATCAGCCTAACGGCTAGTTTCTGTTTTGGCCTATATAAACCCCAATTCTTTGGGATTTTGGCTAAGGTTTTACAAGAGAAAAATTATTGTTTCCCTAGTGTTAAAAACAAGTTTTCAAAAGTGTTTTTGAGCTTTAAACTTCCAATCTTAATTGTTTTAGGTTTTTAGAAAAATCAAAGAAAAGAGTATTTTGGGAGATTTGTCTTGGCTTTCATTTTCTATCTTTTACAAGAGTTTTTTCAAGTATTTTCTTTGAGTTTCTATTTTTCAAACACCTAGTTTTTCACACTTGAGCTTATCTTCTATCCTATTCTATTAGGATCATTTGTTTGTGGGAAAAGAGAGTTTGTGGTTGAAAGAAACACTTGTTGTAAAAACCCTTGCTTTGATTGGGTTGCTCCCTCTTGGTAGAGGTTGAGATTGTGGTTTACTCCCTCTAATGAGAGGTAGAGTTGGTTGTTGTTTGCTCCCTCTTGTGAGAGGTGGAGTTGGTGTTTGTAACCCTCTTCGGTAGAGGTGTTGGTTGTGTTGGCTACGGGCCTACCCCTCAGTTGTGAGGCGGTGTTTGAGAGAGGAGTTCGGTACTCCCTTTGTTGTAACAAATCCTCCTCGGTGGAGGTTCCCTCGGTGGGAGATAGTGGATTGGAAATCCTTCACGGTGGTGAAGGCGGGGATGTAGAGCTAGGGGCTCGAACCTCGAAACATATCTTGTTGTTAGCGTTTGATCCATTGTCTCCTAACTCTCTCTCTCTCTTTTATTTGTGCATTGCATTATTCATATTGCCATATCATACTTGTGTTGTGTCCTGCATTATTTCATATTGCTCATTCTTATATGCTTGGCTTGCTTGTGTGTGTGCCTCACTTGTACTTAACCACAAGAGCTTCATATAGCACCTCAACCCATATCTAGGGGAATCAAGAGGAGTTAGTCCAGAACCCTTCACGGGGAATTCGGCTACACTTGTTGGTTGTATTAAGTGTAATTGCAAAATTGTTTTAAGCTTCCGCATTTACCGTATTTAGTTTATTGATTAGCACTTACACCTATTCACCCCCCCTCTAGGTGTTTTTAATTGGTATCAGAGCCTACGCTCCTGATACTTTAGGCTTAACATCCTAGGAGTGAGATCCTTTGTTTGCTAATCTATCATTTGCATTTGCTTGTTTGCACACATATAGTTTGGACCCATGGACTTCATGACCCCACCTATGTATGATGCTTCCAACATTCTTGTTTGGAAGACTAGGATGTCCATATACCTCCAAACCCTAGGTTATAAGGTTCACCTTGCCATTACCAAGGAATCCTTCCTTAGTGATAGCAAGCATATAGGGGCCAATGCACAAGCCCTTGAGGCCATTAGAAGCACACTACCTAAAGAATATCTTATGCTTGCTTCTAACTTTGATTCCGCATTTGCAGTGTGGAACATGTTGACAACCACCACCACCTCCAAGCTTCAATTGCCAATCCAACCGGAGGAAGAATCTAGTGGAGATGAATCCGAGCCACAACAATGCTATACGGTCCAAGGGAGTGACTCCCTTGAGGTACACTCGGAAACCCACTTAGATGATGATGATGATGCTAGTTCTTCAAATGATTATGTTGATGCCCATGCTTTAAATGAAGAACTATCCATTGTGTGTGAAAAATTAATTGAAAAATATAAAGTTTTGAAAAAGAAAAGTCTAAGAATTGAAAAGAAAATAAAATTTGCATTCTAGACTTGACATTGTTTTGCAAGAAAAAGATAAGATTTTAAATGAAAGGGATTCATTAAAATCTCAACTTGAACTTGCACTAAAAGAAAATAAAGTTTTAAAATCTAAAAATGATTGTGAAACTCTTTTGAAGAATAATGATGTTTTGTCTTCAAAAGTTGAATTTGTTTTAAGAGATAATGATTCTCTAAAAAGAGAAATTGATTTTATTACAAAAGAGTTAGAAATTTGTTTAAATAAAAATAATTCCTTGAAAAATGATATTTCTTCACATGTTTGCCATGCTAGGGTAGTTTCACACACTTCACCTATTGCATGCCACACTTCTTCTTTAATTAACAATGATATATCCTTACTTAAGAAGAGTGTTGATTGTTTGGGCTCCACTTTGAGCTAATGTGTTGTGGGCCATACACGTTTGGAAACTTTGTTTCAAAAGAAACAAGTTCCATCTTTTCATGCACACCCTCCACGGCATACACATGCTCCTCACGGACACACTCATCACATGTATGATCATGTGTACACTTGTACACATTGTGGACGTAAGGGCCACCTTGCTAAATTTTGTTATGATAGATTACATACTTCAAATTTAGCAAATGAGTTTGTTTGGGTTAGGGAAGGTACTAACCCCCATGGACCCAATAAGATATGGGTACCAAAGACCACCCCTCTTATGTTTGATGTAGGTGTGGGCTCTCGCATGACGTGAGAGTAGCGGTACCTTAGAGTGGATGCATTCTGTACTTAAAGATTACTATTTGGATGCATCACTTTCAAGGGAAGTTTGGTGGAGAGGACCACCATGTTTTGGAGACAAGGAAAGTTGCCTTCTAGGTTTGGTAACGATTCCTAAATCCTATTTATTGTTTGCATGCTTTCATGTTTATTATTTATAGCATGTTTTGATGTTTATAGATTAGTATGTAAATGCCATGTTTATTAGATCATTGACATGCATGTATAGCCTTTGAGACACCATGTTTAATATGGACTATTATTTTTGTTTCTCACCTTTGTTTAGCTATCATGTTTTTCATAGGTTTAATAACATGTGGATTTACATAGTAATCATGTTTATGATTTTCATGTTGATTTATATCCCATTTTATGCTTCATGTTTTGAATATATGTTTAAATGTTAGTTTTCATCAAGACTAGGTATATATTTGTGCATATAGTGGGCCACAAATAAATCTATATATGTTTGAGCTTGAATGCTTATTTGAACCCATTAGATGTGCTAGTATAGTCTAGTTTGATGATCCATGCATTTTAAACTTGTATTCCCTTTTGGAATTGTTTTATGATTTCATGTTTAAACTTCATGTATATGTCTATTTATCTAAACTATTGTTATACATATACATCCTTTTGAGCCACGTGCCTTCATGCATATATCTTTGTGGACTCTTTGTGTTTGGAAATGTATGTATAATTTAGTTTGTATAGGACATACATATACCTTGAAGATTAAATAGTTTTGATGATTTTCATGTTTTCATGTTTCAAGGAATATTGAGCTTATTGTCCATCTTTCATGATTATGATCTTCACATTGTATTTGTACACTCACTTTATTGTTTACTCATGTTTTGTTTTCATGAGTCATATTGTGCTTAATTGACTTGAGTGTTGATTATCATGTGGATTTTATGTTTCATGAAAATAATTTTGTTTTATTCCTTACTTAAAAGATTTCGTACTAGTTTACAATTCATATAACTAGTTGCGATATTCTTCATTTGGTAGAGTTTTCAAACAACCTTATTTTCATATCTATTTTTGAAAACCCTACCATCTAAGGGCGGATGGATGGGCGATCTTGCTCATGTATGCTTTACATTGAAAATCATTTTAAACTTGAACATGATTTGGGTGGTAGTTATATGATGTATACCTGATCATTATTGTGTTTCAATTGGTATCATTGGATTCTTTCAATTGGTATCAATTTTGACCTTTCTTGCATATATGTTTGTATGTATATATGTTTTTCATTTTCAATAGTATCAATTCGATTGTATTAAATTTTCATACATATATGTTTTGTTTATGCTAAGCTTGAGCTTCAACTTTGTTTCAATTGATTCAATTTTCAATTGGTATCTTATTCTAAGCTTATGCATGTGTTTTGTTGGTATTTCATAAAGGGGGAGAAAATTCGATTTTCATATTTCAATTGGTATTTGTATTTTCACTCCCTTACTTTATGATAGAAAATAGTCATTTCATTTGATATCATATACTTAAAAAGAAAAATACTCTCTTTTGATATCAAGATGTTTATTTGAATGTTTTAAAAATTGGTATCTCAAAATTTTGTTTAAAAGATAAATACAAAAGTTTTGATTTATATTGCCTATATTTAAGGAGAGCTTAACATCTCTTCTACATATAGATTCATGTTGAGTGTATCTTGTATGAGGAGCTTGACATCTCTTCTTTATGTGGTACACATGTGTAGGGGGAGCTTCACATCTCCTATTATGCATTGCATAGTGTACGTTATGTGAATTAGGCTTGTCATCCCTCTTTCATATAATGTATATATGTAGGAAAGCTTCACATCTTCCTCTTCATGAATGTATATCGCATATACCATTTGTGATGATCTATATTATTTACTTTCAATTGGTATCAAGATGCTACTTTGACATATTTTCAATTGATACCTTAATTGATTGTCACCCCTATTTGGTTTTGTTTTTTTGTTTTAGACAAAAAGGGAAGAACACTGTTTTTATTTAACCCTTTGTTGATTCATTGTTTCGAACAAAAAAAGGGAGAAAAATTTATTGATTTGGTTTTGCTTTTACCCTTTTTATTGATGATTATTTCTTTGTAGTAAAAGGGGGAGAAGATTTTGTTTTGTTTTGATTGTTTACCCTTTGTTGATGATTGACAAAAAGGGGGAGAAAGATTTTGAGTTTGATATATGCATATTATGTTTGCATATATTAAGTTTAATTTAGTTAATTTTAATTGGTATTTAGAGCATGTTTGTTTTTGAACATTTCATTGGTATCTAGAGCCTTTTTATTGTTTATGCATATCTATGCATGTTCATGTTTCATATTCATTGCATATTTATGTTTATTTGTTTATGCATGAGTTAAGGGGGAGCTTCTTTGAAGCTTAACTTTAATCCATGCATATATAACTCCATGAGTTTTGTCATCATCAAAAAGGGGAGATTGTTGGCCCGGAGGCCTTCCTCTCTAGTTTTGATGATGATTAACTCATATAGTTATGTTTACTAATAATCTTGTGATTTTAGTTTCAGATCATGTAACAAGATATTAGTTGGTGATTGCTTCAAAAAGAGGAGTTTAAAAGCTTTCACATGGTGATTCCAGTGCCCGAGCATCAAGATCATACCTTTGCACTCGGTGGATCACGTTTGGGATCGAGTCGGCTTGAAGATTGAAGATCATCAAGAAGACTTAGGTATCCTAGTTTAGTTTAGTGTGTTTTAGATCCATGTGTAAAGATAAGAATAGTTGATATGTTCAAGTGCACAACACACACAAGTTTTATGTTTGGATTTGGTTTTCATGAATAGTTTAGATCAAAACAAGTTTAAATGGTTTTTATGTATATTAGATGTGTTCAATATACATACATGCTTCATATCTTATACAAACTTATTTTGATATGTCTATTCATGAGTTTTAGGAAAAATCAGATTTCCTATTGAAAAATCCAAGTTTGATAAAATACAAGTTTTGGTTTTGGTAAAAATGATAAAAACACAAAAATAGTTTCATATGCTTAATATTTGAGTTAAAATGTTTATCACAAGTTTATATATCAATGCAAAATGATAAAACTATTTTGGGTATTTTTACAAGACTTAAAAGATTTTTTATAAATATTTTTAACATGTGTTTCTGATCCAGAATGTGGCTGACAGGCCAGGTCAGTCGACCGCACGGGTCGACTGCACCAAAGGCCGGTCGACCGTAACGGTCGACTGACGTGCACAGATTGTGCACGTCTGGCAGACACTGGGCCGGCCGACCGGGCGGTCGACCGGACCAGAGAGCTCTGCTCTGTATCTGGGCGGTCGGCCGGGCGGTCTACCGGGATGGCCCAACGGTCATATTTATGACTGTTGGCGGTCGGCCGGCTGGCCGACCGCTAGCCTGTCAGGCTGCCAGATCAGCCTAACGGCTAGTTTCTGTTTTGGCCTATATAAACCCCAATTCTTTGGGATTTTGGTTAAGGTTTTTACAAGAGAAAAATTGTTGTTTTCCTAGTGTTAAAAACAATTTCAAAAGTGTTTTTGAGCTTTAAACTTCCAATCTTAATTGTTTTAGGTTTTTGAAAAAATCAAAGAAAAGAGTATTTTGGGAGATTTGTCATGGCTTTCATTTTCTATCTTTTATAAGAGTTTTCCATAGTATTTTCTTTGAGTTTCTGTTTTCCAAACACCTAGTTTTCCACACTTGAGCTTATCTTCTATCCTATTCTATTAAGATCATTTGTTTGTGGGAAAAGAGAGTTTGTGGTTGAAAGAAACCACTTGTTGTAAAACCCTTGCTTTGATTGGGTTGCTCCCTCTTTGGTAGAGTTGAGATTGTGGTTTACTCCCTCTAGTGAGAGGTGGAGTTGGTTGTTGTTTGCTCCCTCTTGTGAGAGGTGGAGTTGGTGTTTGTAACCCTCTTTGGTAGAGGTGTTGGTTGTTGTTTGGCTACGGCCTACCCCTCGGTTGTGAGGCGATGTTTGAGAGAGGAGTTCGGTACTCCCTTTGTTGTAACAAATCCTCCTCGGTGGAGGTTCCCTCGGTGGGAGATAGTGGATGGAAATCCTTCACGGTGGTGAAGGCGGGGATGTAGAGCTAGGGGCTCGAACCTCGAAACATATCTTGTTGTTAGCGTTTGATCCATTTCTCCTAACTCTCTCTCTTTTATTTGTGCATTGCATTATTCATATTGCCATATCATACTTGTGTTGTGCCTTGCATTATTTCATATTGCTCATTCTTATATGCTTGGCTTGTTGTGTGTGTGCCTCACTTGTACTTAACCACAAGAGCTTCATATAGCACCTCAACCATATCTAGGGGAATCAAGAGGAGTTAGTCCAGAGCTCTTCACGGGAAATTCGGCTACACTTGTTGGTTGTATTAAGTGTGATTGCAAAATTTTTTAAACTTCCGCATTTAGCGCATTTAGTTTATAGATTAGCACTTACACCTATTCACCCTCCCCCCCTCTAGGTGTTTTCAGATTAATAGTTTTGATTTATTTTTAAGAAAATTAAGATTATCTTAGGAATTAGGAAGACCTAAAATTATGAAATTTTAAACTGAGTCAAAATAATAGATCTTGTTTAAATTTTAGGATAAGAAAGTAAGATTGAAAAGATAAATTGATCATGAATTTTTTGCCTTAGATTTATGCACTTCACACTTACACAATTTTTAGGATTGAAACAAAGACTAAAAATGCCATAAAAATATATATAAAAAATGATGATAATAAAAATCACTTATTGAAGCTGGGTAATTATGCCTCAGGAAGAATGATTATTTACGCCCAAAAAAATGGACAAAATCAAAATAATCCCCTTTAGTTTTGCGGTCTTGTTTACTCGAGTCCTTAAGTCCGAGGATGTTTTCTCATCTGGTGCCCTAAGATCATCTGGTTTGAGAGTCACTGGCTAAAAGCTCGCTATCCGGGTAAATAAGAAAGCCTAAGAAAACAAAGGAAAGAAAAATAAAAAAATAAAAATATATATATACACAAATTAATGGCATAAAAGTTAGAGTCAATATTTCAAAAACCTTCACAATTCACAAAGTGCATATTTTTTAAGAGTTTTTTTGAAAGATCAAAGAGTCAATTCAATTTTAAATTCTTACATTTAATTTATAAAAAGATTTTGCATTTCGACTTAGTTTAAGGAAGAATAATTTCTGGTTAACTTATGACCTTAAATCACTTATATTTTCGCAAAAATACTTCAATACTTTTCTCTATTTCAAAATGCGTTTTCAAAATACTAGCATTTGATTTTCTTTATGAATTTTGTGGGTGTAATCCGCTGAAAACCCTCAGGAGATAAAACTCCTCCTCTAGGGAAACCTAGAGGTTTAACGACTTGTTGCACATGCTCAGTGCAATCACATCACCTGCGAAAGTGGTGTAATAATTTTCTTAGTTCTTTTTATTTTGCTCGAGACGAGCTAAAGATAAGTGTGGGGGTGTGATTAGTCTCTAAAATCACATATTTCATACCACGTCTTCACATTTATTTAATATTAAATTCTACTAATAATACCTCTCTTGCATATTTCTAGGTTCATGGTGTGCAATGAAAAAGAAGACCCTAAATCACCATTCAATGGGTGATTAAAGGCCTATAATATAGTCATTGACTTTGGAGAGCTGATTCGTCAAAACCAGTGGCCCAAAACCAGAAACCGGGACATACAACTGACAGAGGACAGACGTGACAGCGCGCGGCGCTGTGACAGCGCGCGGCAGCAGGCGCCGCGCGCACGGCTCTAGAAGAGCCGTGAAAACGCGGCTATGGCCGCGTTTCCGCAGCCGCACGGGCGCGGCCGCGCCCGTGCTTTGGGCCAGGGATTGTCCTTCTGGCCCCCTTTCCCCTTGTGCCTATAAATGCCCCTTGGGGTTCTTCTTCAGGGATATATACAGAGAGTTAGGGTAGTTTTCTTTTCTTGTTGTAGTTTAGTTTAGTTTAGGTTAGTTCTTCTTCTTCCTCTTTGTATTTTCTATTTTTTTTAGATCTTGTAATAGGAGAGAGAGTGGTACATGAGTGGAAAGGAAGAGTGCTTGTAATAAAATGTGACAATCTATTAATGGTGCTCTCTTTACCTCTCCTTGTTTTCTTCTCTTTAACTTCTTTTACATGTTTAGCTAATTTTCTCTCATAGAAACTAACTACTAACCACTAACTTGCTAACTTCTTTTATGATAATCCTCATGAATCTAGTAGCCTCTATTTGACCTTGCTCTTGCAAGAGCCATTGATGGCTCATGATGACGGATTCTAACACTCTAACATCCTAACTCTCTAATAAGCTAACATTACTTTACTCTATGCTTACTCTTGTTTAGTTTTGATGGTTTAAGTGTAGCTTGCTCTTGTTGTGTTGAGTTTGGATGTGATGAGTTAACATATGGGTCATGCTTTGAAAAGCTCTTAAACCAAGGACTAATGATGGCCAATGATACATGTGAGGCAACTATCACAAAGAGGTTAGCATGTTGGTGGAGTCATTAGTAGTTAGTAGCCATAGATTTTCTTTCTTTTTCACTTTATTTAAAAATATCAAAAATCACAAATATCTTCTTTTTTATGTTTCCCACTTCCTCGTGTTTTACCGTACTTCTCTTTTTTATTCTTTGTTTTCTTTTCTTTTCATTCTTTCAAATATTGAAGAACTTTTAACACACACGTGAATCAACCGGTAAAGCTTCTATCGCCTCCCGTCCTTGTGGATTCGACTCGTTTTAGCCTCTATGCTATAACGGAAGTATCGAGGAAGCCAAAGCACACACACACTTTAACTCTTGATTTCAAAACGACATTTTCGTGCGTGGTTTTCTCCCGATCAGAGACCCATAAGCGGAGTGGCACTGACAGAGGAAACTGTTAGTGGTTTCATCTGTCTGTGAGTCAAACGAGGGGATCTCGTAGAATGATGTTTGCACTTTTATCTCCAAGTAGGTGTAAGACTCGTTAGTGGAACATGCAAACTTTAGGGGCTCTGAGAGAAGGTGTGAACCAACAATAGAATAGGGACTCCGAGCAGAGGACAATCCCACACCAGAGGGTTTCGACTGCCCATAGGCTAATCGAGAGGGAGCCTATAAGCGGGTGCTCGCATTGCCATCTCCGAGTGGGGGTAAGACCAGCATGCAAGCATTGGACTCTGACCTTTCCAAGCACAACGGTCATAAATATGACCGTTGCTCTGGTCGACGGGTGGTCGACCGGAAAGTCAATTCTGACCTTTCCAGGCTGCCAACAGGCAGATTTTTGAGGGGTTATAAATAGCCCCCTCTTGAGTTGTTTTGAACAAGTTTTTAGAGAGCAATTTTTCCCACCTTTACGAGTGTTTAACAGCAAGTTTTTAAAAAAGTTTTTGGGCTAAAAGATTTTATCTTTATTTGTTTAAAGGGTTGGAAAATTCAAAGAAAAATAGAGTATTTGGGATATTGGTTTTGATCTTCATTTCTATCTTATTCTAGTTATTTTTTCAAGTATTTTCTTTGTGTTTTGATTTCCAAACTCTTTGTTTTCTCACACTTGAGCTATCTATCTATCCTATCTATTAGGATCTTGTTTTAGTGAGAAAATTGTTTGTGGTTTGTTGAGACCACCAAAAGTTGTAACCTTCATTGTATTTGTTGTTATCCCTCTTGTGTAGAGGTGATTGTGGAGGTTGTGTTGGTATCCTTCTAAGTGTAGAGGTGATTGTAGTTGGAGTGTTAACTAAGTGCCCTATCTATCCCTCTAGTGAGAGGTGATTGTTATTTGGCTATGTGTCTATCCCTCTATTCAGAGGTTGATCTTGTGCGGTTTAGTGCCTTACCTCTTGTGTAGAGGTTGTTGTTATTTGAGAGAGGAGTAGTGTACCCAAGTTTGTATTACCCAAATTCTCAGTAGAGGTTCCCTGTGTCGGAGGTCTTGTGTGGACGTTATAGTGGAAATCTTTCTGTGTAAAGGCGGGGATGTAGAGCAGTGGCTCGAACCTCAAAACATATCTTTTATGTTTGTGATTGATCCACTGTCTCTTAACTCTCTCTCTCTCTCTCATTTATATCTTGCATTGATTCATATTGCTCATATCGTATATGCTTGATATTATTTGTGTGTCTCACTTGTGTTGAACCAAGAGAGTTTCATATAGCACCTCAACTCTTATTTAGAGGAATTTAGAGGAGATAGTTCAGAGCCCTTCACCGGGAATTCGGCTACACTCTTTGATTACACTAAGTGTGTTGTAATTTATTTTTAATTCCGCATCATTTGTCATTAGATTAGCCATACACCTATTCACCCCCCTCTAGGTGTACTTTCAATTGGTATCAGAGCCTACGCTCCTGATATTAGGTTTAACCACCTAGGAGTGAGATCTTGGATTGTTAATCTAGATTTGCATTTGTGCACATATAGTTTACACTCATAGATTTCATGACCCCCTCCTATGTTTGATATTTCTAACATCAATGTATGGAAGCTTAAGATGAGAATGTACCTAAAAATCCTAGGAATGCATGTTTATCTTGGTAATAACAAGCAATCCAATCTTGGTAATAACAAGCATATAGAGGCCAATGCACAAGCCCTAGAGACACTTAGATGCACTCTAAGTAAAGAATATTTATGTATGGTTTCTCATTGTGATTCCGCCTTTGCAGTGTGGAACACTTTGACCTCTCAAAGCTTCAAATGTCAAACTATGTTGAGGAGGAATCTAGTGGAGGAGAATCCGAACAAGCTTGCTACATGATCCAGGAGAATAATTCCCTTGAGGTAAACTCGGATACTCAACTAGATGATAGTGCTAGTTCTTCTTGTAATGATTATATTGATGCTGATGCATTAAATGAAGAACTATCTATTATATGTGAAAAATTGCTTGAAAAATATAAAGTTTTGAAAAAGAAAACTTTTAAAATAAAAAATAAAATAAAAATTTATCTTCCAAACTTGATTTGGTTTTGTAAGAGAGGGATGAGATTTCAAGTGAAAGGGACTCCTTGAAATCTCAACTTAACCTTACCCTTAATGAAAACAGACTTTTGAAAAATAAAAATGATTGCGACATTGTTTTGAAGAAGAATGAGGCTCTATCTTCAAAACTTGATTTTATTTTACAAGAGAATGAAACTTTAAAAAATAAAATTACTTTAATTTCAAAGAATTTGGATTTAGTTTCAAAAGAAAATATGTCTTTGAAAAATGATTTAGATTTTTAATTTTTTTTTATGTTTCTATTGCTTCTTCTGTTAACAAACATGTTGCTTGCTCCACTTCTTCTTCTATTGAAAGTGGCATATGTGCTTTGAAGAAGAGTGTTGATTGTTTGGGCTCCACTTTGAGCCATTGTGCCATGAACCACACACGATTGGAATCCATGTTTCGCAAGAAATAAGTTCCACATATACATGCACACCATACATGGCATACACATGCTCCTCATGTTCACACACATGACACGATGTATGCTCATGTGTACACTTGTACACAATGTGGACATGAGGGCCACCTTGCAAAGTTTTGTTATGATAGAACACATAATTCAAAATTTGCAAATAAATTTATTTGGGTTAGGAAAGGTGCTAACCCCTATGGACCCAATAGAGTATGGGTACCAAAATCAACTCCTATTGTATTTGATGTAGGTGTGGGCTCTCGCTTGACGTGAGGGCATTGGTGCCTTGATGGTGAATGCTTTTGTGCTTGATGGACACTACTTTGGATGCATCACCTTCAAGGAAGTTTGGTTGAAAGACCATCATGGTTGGAGATCTAGAGATGTGCCGTAACGGTTTTGGTAACTATCTCTAACTCCTTATTTGTTTACATGCTTTCATTATTGATATTTAGCATGTTTTAGTTTTTTTTTTATTATTATGTTAAATGTCATGATAATTAGACTTGTGATATACATATGTAGTATTTGAGATACACTCATGTTCATATGGACTTACATCTTTTGGGTTCTCACTATAATTTAGCTATTGTGTATATCCTAGATCTAAAACATGTGCATTTAGCCTAATGATCATATTGGTTTATATTTATGGTTTACACTTCATGTTTTGATTACATGTTTAGATGTAGTTTTCATTAAAACTTGTGTATATATTTGTACAATTAATGAGCCACATTTGATTATTATATATTTGTGCTTAATTGCTCATTTGTACCCATTAGATGTACTAGTATAGCCAAGTTTGATAATTCGTACATTTTAACTTGTATTCCCCATTTTGTACATGTTTTCATGAAAATGTATTTAGCTTCATGTATATGTCAATTTTACCAAACATTAAGATATACATGTATACCCTTGAGTCACTTGCTTTTCATGCAAATTTCTTTTCAGACTCATTTGTGTTTGAGTATGTATGTATACTTCTAGTTTAGATAAAACATACATATACCTTGAAGCCTATTTAGTTTTGATGATTTTCATGTTTTTGATAAGGAATTTCATATGAGCTTTATTGCCTATTTCTATGATTATGCTTTTCACATAATTTTTGTACACTCACATCACTCGATTTTTCTCATGACTTTATTTTCATGAGTTTTATATGTGCTTTATACACCTTGAGTGTCAATTATTGAGTGATTTTCATGTTTTCATGGATATATTCTTATTTTATTCCTTACTTGAAGGACTTCGTATTAGTTTTCAAGATTATCATAAAACTAGTTGCGTTATTCTTCAATTTGGTAGAGTTTTCAAACATGTTAAAATTATTTTCAAATTCTATTTTTTGAAAACCCTACCTTCTAAGGCGGTTGGATGGGAGACCATGCCTTGCATGCTCATATTGAAAATTTTTTAACATGTGCATGAAAGGGAGGTAGTATGAGTTATACACTTGATCCTCATTGTATTTCAATTGGTATCACAATTGTTTTTTTTTGTATACTCATATTTGTATTTTCTATATATGTATGCTTCAAAGTTCAAATAATATCAATTTGATTGGTATTTACATTTTCATACATATGTACATGATTTGATTATGCTCACAATATCTTTACATTTTAAAGCACAAATTATGTTTATGCTAAGCTTGATTTAGTCCTTAATGTCAATTATTTTTCAATTGGTATCTTATACAAGCTTATGCATTGTTTTTATTAGTATTTCATAAAAGGGGAGAAAATTTATGTTTATCTTTCAATCGATTTTATTTTCAATTGGTATCTTAATCCTAATCTTTATGATGAAAAATACTTTGTTTTTGGTATATGCTAACATTTTCAATATTGATATCAATAATCTTAATTGGTATTATTCTCAATTTGGTATCTTTATTGCAAAATGATTTGTATTTCCAAAATTTTGGTTTGTATTTTCAATTAGTTTTTACTTTCAATTGGTATCAAAATTTACAATATATATTTCAATTCATATAAAAAACATACAATGTTTCATTTTCTATTTATATCAAAAATTTACAAGATATTTTCAATTGGTATCATTGGTATCGTAAAATTTTTGATTATTTTCAATTGGTATCATAAATTGGTATCATAATGTTTTGATATATACCTTTATCATAAATTGGTATATTTTTCAATTGGTATTGTTTTGATATGTATTGCTTATATGTAAGGGAAGCTTAACATCTTCTCTATATATAGATTCATGCTGAGTGTATCTCATATCGAGGAGCTTGACCTCTCTGAAATCATCTAGAGGGGGTGAATAGGTGAAGGCTATACTAAGTGACAATATTTAACAATAAGCAACAATAATAAAAAGACTTGCAAGAGAGTATACAAATAATAGAGCAAGTAAAGGAGAGATAGAGTTTAGAGATAGGTGGACAATCGCAAACACGAGAATATGTTTCGAGGTTCGAGCCACTGCTCTACGTCCCCGCCTTCAACACGATGAAGGATTTCACTATGCTTGATCCCACCGGAGCGTCAATACAAGTTCTCACTAGAACTCTTTGGACACACTTGTACTCTCTCACGGTGCCGCAACACCAACTAGGAGCTCACTAGCTCGCTTGAGGCCGCAACTTCTACAACTTCTCAATATGAAGAAAACGGTGATCAACACTTGATCACAAACAATGGCTCACTTGCACAACCCTACAACCAAGATGAGGAGATGAAACTTTTGGGATTGTGTAGTGCACAAATCTAGAAGAGAAGTAGAGGAAGGCTTCAAGTAAAAGGATTGAAAATTTGGCTCAATGAAAACTTTTTGCTAAAAGGCTAAACTTTTGAAAACTTTTGATCTTAATCTTGTAAATCTTGTATTTTAGTTGTAGGACACTCCCTCTATTTATAGGGGATGAAAACTGGGTTAAAAAGGCCAAGAGATTCGTTGGGAGAGATCCCAATAAAAATCAAATCAAAAAATAGCCGTTGGAATCTGTCAGCAGATTCTGACTGCTGTCGGTCGACTGGGCCGGTCGACCGCCAACGATCGGATTTCCGACCGTTGGGAAAGCGGTTGACCGGACGGTCGACCGTGAGGCCCAAACAGAGAGTGAGTTCTCTCTGTCGGTCAACCGGTCCGGTCGACCGAGAAAAACAGAGAGCACTGCTCTTGCTCTCGGTCGACCGGTCGGTCGACCGATGTGCACACATGCACAGTGGTGCATGTCGGTCGACCACCCGATCGACCGACAGAGCAGTTCAGCTCTGCCAGTGGTCGACCGTGAGGTCGACCGGACTAGGCCAAAAACAGATTTTTGAAAGGGCTTTTTGAAGATAAAAATTTTGATAAAAATTCTTTAGATTGGTATATACAAAATAGAGTTCTAGGGCTTATAAAGATCAAGGTGTGATCATAGATCAACACCAAAAAGATTTGAACTTTATTTTGATAAAAATTCTTTTTCTAAACAAAAACGGTTTTTTCAAAAACTTGTTTTTCCAAAAACGAATTTTCAAAACTTTGTTTTTCCGAAACTTGATAAGAAATTTTGTAATAAAATTTTGTTTGTAAGCATGAAGCAATATCAAATGTGTGTGTGTGACAATCCCAAAGTTATCAATCTCTATCATCTCGGTTTTAACAAAATAGACTATAAATCCTAACTAAAATGGAAATTGTAAAAATATAAATCTTGTATAGTCTTCTCAATTTGTTTGATTGATCCTTAAGCGCTTCTAGTGTGCTCGGCTCTGGGATCTAAATCCTCGCGGCTTCCAAATGTGAGTCTTGTGTTGGAGCCGTCAATCAACCTATGATTTTTACCTGAAACTCATTTAAACAAACTTGTTAAAACATAATTTCATATGTTTTGTAATCATCAAAACTTAGGGCTAATGGCTTTTGGGCCAACACTCTCCTCTCTATGTCTTACATGTGTGTAGAGGGAGCTTCACATCTCCTTTTATACATTATATATTATGTGTTATGTGATTAGGGTTTAGTCATCTCTTTTTCATGTAATGCATGTATGCAGGGGGAGTTAACTTTACGTCTCCCCTCTTCATGAATGTATATCGCATATAAATCTTTATTGCTTGATTTGTTTTCACCCTTTGTTGATGATTTGACAAAAAAGGGGAGAGGAATTTTGGAGTTTTATATATGCATGTTTATGCATGTTTATTTCATTCCTTGTTTTATACAAAAGGGAGAGAAAATTTTGAGAGTTTTATATATGCATGTTTATTTTCTTGCTTATATATGCATGCTTATTTCATTCCTTGTTTTATACAAAAAGGGAGAGAAGAATTTTGAGAGTTTTATATATGCATGTTTATTTTCTTGTTTAATGCATATATGTTTTGTTTATGCAAAAAGGGAGAAGTATTTGGAGAGTTTATTTATGTTTATTTCCTCATTTATGCATATATGTGTTGTTTGCTTTATACATTTCATTGAATATCTTTATTGTTTATTGCTATGCATGAGTTAAGGGGGAGCCTCTATGAAGCTTAACTTTATCCATACATATATAACTCTATGAGTTTTGTCATCATCAAAAAGAGGGAGATTGTTGGCCCAGAGGCCCTTCACTCTAGTTTTGATGATGATTAACTCATGTAGTTATAGTTTACTAATAATCTTGTGTTTAAATAGTTTCAGTGATTGACCAAGATAGTAGGTGTTTGGCGTCAATAAAGAAGTTTTGGAGCTAACACATGGTGATTCAAGAGCTCGCGCATCAAGATCGCATCTAGTAGTCGGTTGGAGTCAAGCTCGTTGGATCGCGTTTGAATCGAGTCGGCTTGGAGACAAGAAGACTTCGGCTTGTGTTTAGTTTAGATTGTTTAGATATTGTGTAAAGGTAGATAGTGTTGATATGCTCAAGTTCACACACACACACACACACACACACAAGTTTAAAGTTTATTGGTTTTGGTTTTCGGTTTAACTAATTTTGGATTTCATGTCAAAAACATAGATAGATATCTCTATATGTATATTGGATTCTATCCATATACAATATGCTTCAAATTTGTTTCAATATCATGTTTTTGTATCCATATGAGTTTTGTAGAAAACGGTTTTCCATTTCAAAAATTCAAGCTTTAGAAAGTACCGATTTTGGTTTAAAGCATAATTTTAATATCACAAAAATGGCTCAAATAGTTTGTAATATGTGTTGATTTTTAGTCACACATGTTTGGTATTCAAAGATCTTATAAAAACTTATTTTTGTGAAATTTATGGGATTTAATTGAAATTAAAAAGACAAGTTTTCAATACCCTTAAATCCCATCAGACTGCTCTGGTGGTCGACCGGACCAGGAGTCGGTGATCGTCACGATCGACCGATGTGCACAGGACGTGCACAAAGGCCAGCCTATTCGGCGGTCGACCGACTGAAAGCACCCCACTCTTGGGTGGGGGCCGGTCGACCGGGCGGTCGACCGTTGGCTGTGGCCGGTCGACTGGAAGCACAACTGTCATAAATATGACCGTTGTGCCGGTCGACCGGGCGGTCGATCAGAAGGTCAATTCTGACATTTCCAGGCTGCCAACGGCAGATTTTTGAGGGGTTATAAATAGCCCCCCTCTTGAGTTGTTTTGAATAAGTTTTTAGAGACCAATTTTTCTCACCTTTACAAGTGTTTAACAACAAGTTTTTAAAAGAGTTTTTTTGGGCTAAAAGATTTTATCTTTATTTCTTTAAAGGGTTGAAAAATTCAAAGAAAAATAGAGTATCTGGGATATTGGTTTTGATCTTGATTTCTATCTTATTCTAATTGTTTTCCCAAGTATTTTTCTTTGTGTTTTGATTTCCAAACTCTTTGTTTTCTCACACTTGAGCTATCTATCTATCCTATCTATTAGGATCTTGTTTTGGTGAGAAAATTTGTTTGTGATTTGTTAAGACTACCAAGAGTTGTAGCCTTCCTTGTATTTGTTGTTATCCCTCTTGTGTAGAGGTGATTGTGGAGGTTGTGTTGGTATCCCTCTAAGTATAGAGGTGATTGTGGTTGGAGTGTTGGCTAAGTGCCCTATCCCTCTAGTGAGAGGTGATTGTTATTTGGCTATGTGCCTATCACTCTATTGAGAGGTTGATCTTGTGTGATTTAGTGCATTACCTCTTGTGTAGAGGTGGTTATTGTTTGAGAGATGAGTTGTGTACTCCAAGTTTATATTACCCAAATCCTCAGTGGAGGTTCCCTGTGTGGGAAGTCCTGTGTGGACGTTCTAGTGGAAATCCTTCTGTGTGAAGGCAGGGACGTAGAACAGTGGCTCGAACCTCGAAATATATCTTTGTGTTTACGATTGATCCACTATCTCTTAACTCTCTCTCTCTCTTTTATATCTTGCATTGATTCATATTGCTCATATCTTATATGCTTGATATTGTTTGTGTGCCTCACTTGTGTTGAACCAAAAGAGCTTCATATAGCACCTCAACTCTTATTTAGAGGAATTTAGAGGAGATAGTTC
This sequence comes from Agave tequilana, assembly GCA_038442645.1. Taxonomy (NCBI): domain Eukaryota; kingdom Viridiplantae; phylum Streptophyta; class Magnoliopsida; order Asparagales; family Asparagaceae; genus Agave; species Agave tequilana. The sequence continues at coordinate 191,133 of JAVJIF010001940.1, read as the reverse complement.
AGAGTCCTTCACCGGGAATTCGGCTACACTCTTTGGTTACACTAAGTGTGTTGCAATTTGTTTTTAATTTTACATCATTTGTCATTAGATTAGCCATATACCTATTCACCCCCTTCTAGGTGTACTTTCAGGTCGGAGAGGGGGGAGGGTGGGGGGGGGTGGCGGGGTCGCCGGTGAGCTAGGAGAGCCGGGGGGGGGGGGGGGGGAGGTCGCCGGCGAGTCGGGGAGGGGGGGGGGGGGGGGGTACGGGAGAAGGAAGGAGAAGAGGAGGAGGAGAAGAAGAAGAGAGCATTTTGACGATTTTTTTTGGGGGTCTTTTATCAAATTTAGGGTGCTTTAATCCATGGGAGGCCTTTATCATTTTGGGGGTGACAATATCTGTTCCCATTTTTTGGGTACATACCACTTCTTTGGATTTAAATAATCGCACTCATCAAAGTATACTAGTTTATTTTTTATTTAATTTAATTTAATTTAATTCTTATATTTTTATGCTCCCCTCCCCAAAATAGCATAATTGAAACGCCTGTACATCCATCGAACATGTGAGATCGAGACTTTTAAAAGAAGAAAAAAGCCACAGGTGGTGGCTCCCCGGGTAATTGAACGGATCCAGATCCGGATCCCTCGAATTGAGAGTTGAGACCCACCAAAAAACCCTGCCTTTTCCCCTGTACCCCGCTGTTCTCTGTCCGAACTCCGAACCCCCGCAAAACACTCATCGTAGCCCCCACTGCCCCACCTGCTGTCGCCGGAGCTCCGTTTGAATCCGACGGAGTTCCGGCGATCTTGTTAACTGGCTGACCGACGATGATGATGGCCTCCCCTGTCGATGAAGTCCCGTTGCCCTCCCAATTAGAATCCCATTCCTCCTCCACCTCAAGAAGCAGGCCGCCGTCGCCCTCACCCAGGTTCCCTTCTTCTAGCGACAGCTGCAGCAGATGGGAGAGATTGCTTTCTCTGCAGCAGCACCAGCAGCAGCAGCACCAGCAGCAGCAGGGGCTGCTGCAGTTGCCCAAGAGGAGGAGTAGGGGTAGTTGGAGGAGGAGCCGGAGCCGGAGCCTCAGCCTCGCTGTTTGGATTGGGGTTGTGGGCTTCTTTATCCTCATCAATTGGTGGATGTTCTCGCTTCTCGCCCGTCATTCCAGTACTCTTCACCATCCCCAGCCCCAGATTTCCACCACCAAACTTGCTGCTACTGCAGCAAACGATTCATCATCACAAATTCTTCAGGTACTAACTACCCATTTTTTCTCTACTCTGGAATTTTTGATCTCAGTTCATTAATTTAAGTAGTAGGCGTTATATCTACTCTTATCCCCAATTGGTTCGTTCTAGGATCATTAAGAATCATTTAGGACAACAACATCACACGTTTAGAGCATAAAGAGGTCAAAAATGAGTTGAGTTAACTAACTGCTCGTGAACTATAACGCATTCCTTTATAACATCAGTAATTAATTGTCTAATGTTTGTGACATTTAGATGAATAAACAAGACGGCAATAATAGTCCGGAGGGTTGCTTCGGTTGCTCCTCCTCGTTTTTTTGTGTCATAATGCAACTGGGAATCCTAGGTCTTTTGAATATCAAGGTTGATGTCAAATTTTAACGCTTTGTTGTAAATTTTCCCAATCTGTTTCTTAGCCGACGCCATTTGTAATGGGTTGCTGCAGCTTTCTTAGCATGCTTCCTTTCCTATGCACAAGTGCATAACATATAATTTAATTTTATTTCAGGTTAAATACACAAAACCCCTAACGTTTTACTCGAATTAAGCGATATCCCCTAACGTTTAAAGTTGTTCACTTTCCCTCCAAAACCGGTTAAAAGTTGGATCTCATTAATTTTTTATTGGTCAGTGACAGAAATGCCCTTTTTTTATCTAAACTTTACGATCTTCTTCTTCTCTTCCACCAAAACCCAACTCCTCTCTCTCTCTCTCAAAACTTTTGATAATAACCCATCCCACCCATATATTTCTCTCTCTTGTCCCACATCCATTCCCTTTCAAATCTCTCATCCCACCTCATCCCTTTTAGATCTCTCTCTTGATAACCCATATCCTCTCTCTCTCTCTCTCTACCATTCCACTCTCATCCCCTCTCCAATCTCTCATCTCACCATCATCCTACCCTTATCCCTCTGGGTTAATAATCTATTACTGTAGTCTAATTTTTGTAATGGATTTGGGGGGAATAAGAGAGAGAAAGTGGTCGTCATGAGAGAGAGAGAGAGAGAGAGAGAGAGAGAGAGAGAGAGAGAGAGAGAGAGGGTTTCTATGCATTTGAGGATGGAGAGAGGTTTTGGGATGGAGAGAGAGAGAGGCTCACGAGGATTGGGTTTTGGAAGGAAGGGAATTCAGTTTTGGGGAGGAGGAAGATGAAGGCTGAAAATATGTTTAGATAGATAAGGACATTTATGACATTGGACAATTAAAAATTAAGAAAAGTAAGAGATTTGATTGCATAGGGAGGGTTGGGGAGGGGGGAGTGAAAAATTTGAAGATTAGGGGGTATCATTGAATTCGACTAAAATGTTGGGTTTTTTTTGTGTATTTACCCCTTTTAATAAGTCATGCATACTAAATTCTCCCCTTGGCATTTACAAAAAGAGGACAACATAGAATTACATGGCATGTGATGCATTTATTCTTGTTCAGTCAGCTAATATATAGTACTTCCATGTATCTATAAATGGAATTACAAATGTAGTAGTAGGATGAATGAACAACAACTGAAATAAAAAATATACTAAACATTAAATACAATCAACAAGTAATTAGAGAGGGAGGGTGACATAGGATCGGACTACAAGAATCTAGATGCAAAGTGCAAATAAGCACACACATACAGAAAACTCTATGCTAACCTAGACGACAGGGTTTAATTCTAGACAAACAAGCCTATGTGCATGAAAACTAATCAATAATGAAGCTTAAATGGTTTCTCCAAAAAAAATAAAATAAAATAATTGAAGCTTAAATGGATAACTATAAAAAGTACTAACCTGCAAAAATAATGCATATATGCAAGCTGTCAAGGAGATTAAACTTCATAATAGCCACAAAATCAATGAAGTTGTAGCAGTCTTTTAGCAAGCACTCAAGTAATTTTGAGTTCTTTGTAATAAGAAGCAAGATTAGAAGAACAAAGCCGAGCCGGTAATAATGCAAGCTCACACACCAACCAACAACTATTTTAGGTCTGAACGAGGAAACTGTGACAATCTTTTGAAGTTGCTTAGGATTCGAACACCACAAAACCAAGAGAACAATCTGTGTCACTATTTTTTGAGTCATATCTGAAAATAAATTCAGCTTTGCAGAAAAGTTCATTTTTTAATGTGGTAAAGGCTATTTTAGGGTTTCGATATGAAAACAACTTCAGGTCTGCAATATATGACAAATCACGAGCATTATGGGGGCAAAACTGGAGAAAACAAGTTGGTTTTAGTTCAGAACAATAGCATGAACAAGAAGAACAATGGTAGATAAAGAGGGAATAGAAATAAGGTTTAAGATGAGGGTCTTATCAAATTCTGGAGATTAAAGGGCTATCCATCAAGTCGAGACTAGGGTTTTAGTGGATAAGATTGCATCGTAAGGAAAGAAGACAAATTTGGAGGAAAAGAGAAACAAATGGATGATGAAGAGAGCTTCGCATTTGATAGCTTCACTCCATCACCGACAGCAATGAATCAACCCCCATCGTATAGAGAAACATCACAAGGAATATATATATATATATATATATATATATATATATATATATAGACTTTTGTCCTTCCAAAAGGATTCGAGGCCGAATCCTTCACACTCAAATTCAACCCTCCGATATTCGAATACAAGATCCACTCTGTTGAAGTTAATCTATATTATTTCAAGTATCTATAAACTAAAATTCAAGTATTTTGAATAGTTTTTGCCTATCCATCAAGTAGGGGAAAATTGAACGGCCTAAATAGTGAGCTTGTTAGTTTAACGGTGTAGATCATTTGAAACCTAACAAAAATTGGTTTGTAGGGGTTTTAAATGTTTAGATAATAATGAAATGGTCGGATCGAGAATTTGTATGTCTAAAAACATAAATCTAAACCAACTCACTACTTTTGGCCGTCTATTTTGTGCCGCTTGATGGATGAGCAAAAAATATTCAAAACATTTGAATTTTGGTTTATAGATACTTGAAATAATATAAATCAATTTCAACAAAGTGGATCTTGTATTCGAATGTCGAAGGGTTCGGCCTCGAATCCTTTTGGAAGGACACAAGTCTATCTCTCTCTCTCTCTATATATGTATGGCCCTAAATTACACACATATTGTAGGGTTAGAATTATAAAATTACAGAAATACCCTTGACTAGAAAAAATGCTCTAACCAACCTAAAATAATTACAAAATAATCCAAAAATACATAAAAGTAGCTGATGACATTAATCAACTAATAATTTAAAAAAACTTGAAATGATTTACATATTTCTATCTCAAATAAAGTCACTAAAAGAATGAAAAACAACCAAGTAGTCTTCTTCCTCCATGTGCCTCTTGAATAGACTCAGTTCCCATCAACTCTCACTGGCTTGGATGAATTCACCTCTAGCAAATGAAGGCCACGATACTCGTTAGGTAAGTCCGAGTTAAATTGCTCTAGCTCCACATATCATAACCAAATACAATCAGACTAACATCATCCACACCGATGAAACAAGTATGGCTGGTACCCTCCATCAGAGACACAATCTCGCATCGATAATGTCCTTACACTCAGGTAGTGATGCATCTTCACTGATGGTATTGATGTTGTCAACGGTAGTGGAAGTCCATCATATCTCACGAAAGTTGAAGCAAAAGGCAATATGGATTGTGGTAAGGTGTCAAGTCCTCCATATTGAATACATGACTAATATCTATATCCTTTGAATATCATGTAGGCATTTGACCTAATCCTCTTTAGAACTCGATAAGGTCTTGCGTGAAGGGCATGCGACTTCTTCATAGTTTTGAGAGGAACCTCTAAGTCGAACATGAACTATCACCTTGTCACCTATTTTAAACTCTTGAAATCTCTTATTAACACATGTTGCAGATTTATGCAATTAATCGCTCATAGCTTTTTTTTGTCGAATCGTAGAATGTAGATTATGCAAATATTGATTCAACAGGCGCAATAGGCCTAGACCCTAATGTCATAGGAAGTATGTCTATGGGCTTCCTAGGTCGACAATTAGTTACAACCTCAAAAGGACTCAACCCAGTAGACCTATTAGCTTATTCGTTATATGCACTCTTTGCCATAGGTAAATAAGACCCCAAGTAGACATATGGTCACCAACAAGACATTTCAATAGATCCCGTAAGCTTTGATTAATAGCTTCAGTTTGTTCATTTGTTTGAAGATGATAAGCAGTGAAAAGCTGGAGTATTGTATTGAGTTTCGCTAGAGTCTAGAGGGTCTTTCAGAAGTGACTTATAAACCTAGCATCTCTATCAGAGACTGTGGTCTTGGGTAGACCATGCAATCGTGCATTCTCTTATAAACAAACTCGCCATGTGCAATCCATCAATAATTTTGATGCAGGGAATGAAATGTGTCATCTTTGAGAATCTATCCACGATAACATTTAGTGGCAGACGCAAGATATTTTTTCAGTGTGAGCGTAAATGTAATATGACAAGAGAGAAAAAAGAAAGAAATAATGTTGCACCCAGGAAGACTTGAACTTGTGACTTCTAATAACTTAAATATATAAGTTACCACTTGAACTAGAGCTCAAAAGTATTTTTATGCTAGTAAAAATAATCTAAAAAGAAAAGATTATATACAAAAAAGTTACAAACTATATATACTATTCCATTATTTTATAAAATCCACACTGGACTGTATGTGAGTCCGCCCCTGACAACATGAATGAGATCATGCTTTCTAAAAGTAAAAGTACAAGGAATTCCTAAGACAAAATCTCTACTAAGGTCATGCCAAGAGTGAGTTACGGGTGATGATGTGTACAAACATGTATTCTACCTCCTACTGTAGGGCTTGTAAACGGGTCAGATTCGGTTGGATTTACAGAATTCGAATCTCAATCCGATAGGAAACTACTAGGTTTGAACTCGCATCCGAACCCGATAAGGGAATGCAATTCGAATCTGCTCGCACTTGATAAGAAAAATGGACTCGAATTCGAATGCGGGTTCCAAACATTCGAATGCAGGTTCCAAAAATTCAAATGCGAGTTCTAAAAATTGTTTCTGTTTTTTTGTCCTTTCGTATTTCTGCTATGGTTAGAATGTGTTTAACGAGGTAAAGCTTATTTTTCAAGAGGCATGCTCATATAAGAACTTCAAACACAAATGTTTTGAATAACTAAAGCAAATGTAATTTATGCGGGTAATCCTTGAGAACCGTACAAATGTAGGTAATCAATAGAGTTTTTTTTTTGTATTTTTGTTATTGCTAAGAACTCTAGTTTTCTTGATAAATGAAGCTTTTAATGTAAATAATGACAATGCCTCGAAGCATTTTTGTAGCGGTCTATTAATTGAATCAAGTTTCGGGTTTTCAGTCTTGGAAATCATAAAATCTGAACCTGTCCCAAAATACTATTGGATGCAAAATACTGAATCTGAATTCAACCTGATAAGCATTCAGTTGTAGGTTTGGAAATTTGAATCCAATTTTTTTTCGCCTTGGATCAGAACAGGTTATGTGGTTGTTGGGTACCACTAACACCCCTACCTATAGTGAGACATCTCTCATGACTCTAGGCCAATCCTCATCTCTCTTGACTCTAGGCCAATCCTATCTTCCACCGTGACAATGGTTTTTTCTTGCCTAAAGTCCCGCATGCAACTACCATATCAAGTGATCTCTCAAAGATGTGTTGAGAAGGCATAAGCGACTGCCTCAAAAGAGAAAACCATCGACTAGAGTGAAATCTACAATAGTATGAGGTGGATCCTTAGTTAAGGATGAGTTAATCTTATCAAACTCCGAACAAGTAGAATAATTCTGAATAATTCTCTCAAACCCCACGACTTTTACACTCATAACATGCAAAGTGGCGACCATCCTACTCAAAGCATTAACAGTTTATTCCCAACATTGGCACAATGTTTGAGAGTAATGTGTACTCCTTAATGAACTCAACCCACTTAACACGTTAGTGCTTTAACTTTTAATGGAAGCTCAGATATTATAGGCCTCATAGTCTGAAAATAAACTGAACTCTTTTGGCACCAATGGCACTAATACTTCAAGCACTCTGATCGATTGCATAGAACTCGCGATCATAACTAGAATACTTTTGTCGAGCCTTGTTCAATATCTTGTTAAAGCAATCTGAGGGCTCTCATGGTTCAACACTCCACTTATGCAGACGCCTCATGCATCATAAATTACCTCAAACACCTTCGAGAAATTATGAAGGCAAAGGATTGAGGCCGTGGTCAACTTCTCGTTGCTCCCCCTGAACGCCTTATCAGCAGATTTAGACCACACAGACTCCCCTTAAAGCAATTACTAATGAGAGTCAACGTGGTGTTAAAATCCTTGACAAACCTCCTATAAAATGTGGCCAAGCCATGGAAACTTTTGACCTCTGAATAGTCGTAAGCTAGGCCAGTCTCCGATGGCGTTGGATATCGTGAGGGTTTACTGCTAGTCCATCTTTCGAAACAATAAATCCCAATAATTAAACATAAGATGTCATGAAAGCACATTTCTTCATATTAATGTATAACTTCTTATGGAGAATCTCCAAAATCTGAGTCAAATGAAGAAGTTCTTGAGTTTTACTATATATGAGAATGTCGTTAAAATAAATGACCTCAACGTGTCATGAACCTCATAAATAGGCCAGGTGCATCAGATAGTCCAAATGACATCAAACTCATTTGTGCAATCTGTCTTGTCGCAAAGGAGGTGGTCTTCCACTTGTCCCTTCATGGATGTGGATATAATGATACCCACTATGAAGATCAATTTTCGAGAAGATGCTCAATTCAACCATCAAATCTAGTAAGCGATAAAGCCTAGGAATAGAAAACCCATGTTTGATTATGTTATGACTCTGCTATCTACACACATCGTGCAAGTACCATCCTTAAGTAGAAGTACTGCAGCAAGGACACGAGGACTTAGACTATCTCTAACAAAGCCCTTCCGTAATAACTTATCAGCATGTCTCTTTAGCTTTGATGTGTCTGACTCTTTTTGTTGCCTATTTTTGCTCTCTGACGCTTTTTTGTTACCTATGATATCACTATCTTCTTATCATTAAAAAACATAAGTATTTGTCCTCCCAAAATTAGTCACATTAGGGTCATACAACCAAGGTTGTCCTAACAAAACATGTGTATCATCCATATGGAAATGCGGTCCTCATAGCTAGAGAACTGAGTAGGGACCGGGCATCTCCTAGTAACAACAAAGACGTCCTATTTATTCAAGCGACCTTATATGACTTTAGGTGAGGCTCAGTCTTTAAACTCATCCTCTCTTATGGTTGACTTGGAGACCACGTTCAGACTACTACCTCGATCAATGATTATAATTTATAGAATTTTTCTTTGCTCTTGAAGTAGATAGGAACATTATTGGTTCTTCTCTAATCTTTGTCACCAAAAGGTGTGGTGAGTAGACAGTTTATGGCACGTAAGAAAAAGACTACTTAGTTGTCTTATATTATTTTAGTGACTTTATTTGAGTTAGAAATATTTAGATCATGTTCGAATTTGGGTTTTTTCAAGAATTATTAGTTGATTAATGTCATTAGCTATTTAGTAATATTTTTTGGGATTTTTCGTAATTCATTTACAATGTTTAGAGCTTTTTTTCTTCAGCTTTTTTTTTGTGATTTTAAAATTCCGGCCTTATAGTATATATGAGGGCTGCCATTAATAGGAGGCATGGGTTCTTTTCTGCATTAAAATTTCTTGGTGATGTTGCTCTCCACGGTGGATGTTGATTATGTCGATGATGGTGTGAAGCCATCGAGTGTGAAGCCCTCTTGTTCATCCATCTCTCTCTTTCCGCTAATATTTTTTGTTTTATTTCGTAACATTGTTCTATCCAACACGCTAATCTGAACTTGATCTAAAGCCATTTTAATCTCCAAACTGTGATAAGAGCCTCACCTTAAACCTCATTTCCTTTCCCTCTTCATCTGCTTCTATTCTTGCTATTTCTGCTGTTGTTCTGAACCAAAGTTTTTCCATCTTTGCCCCTATAATGTTAGTGATGTATATTGCTGACCTTAAGTTGTCATATTGGAACTCTTAAGTTGGGTTATTAGTATTAGGTTATTGGGTTGTTATCCATATACCCTACTTGTCTTCTATATATATTTCCCTTCTCTCTATGAATAAAATAATTCTTTTTATGAGAGTTTCTATTTCTCTACATAGTATCAGAGTTAGAGAAATCCTAACTCTAAAATTGACCATCTCAAAATCTACTTTTCTCAAAATTTCTCCTTCCTCTCCTCCAACAACACCCTCCCAACTACCGCCATCTATTCCAAGTGCCGCAACTGCTTCCCCACCTCTCTCACTTGCCGCCACATCTTCCCTCAAGTGCCGCCACCCTCCAGAGACCCTCCACCAAGAGCCGCCACCCTCCACCAAGAGCTGCCACCTCTTCCAAGTGCCGCCACATCCTCCCTCAAGTGTCGCCACCTTTCCAAAGCTGCCAAAAGGTGCCAGAACTAGTCAAAATCAAATTTTTTACTTTTGATCTGACTTTTTTTTATCCTCTACAAGACTTATCTTGTGAGATCTGCTCTGTTTACTGCTCAAAAATCAGATTTTTTACGTCTGACTGGCTATTTTAGACTGAGATATTATTTAGTTGATGCTAATCTTGCTGCCTATGCTACTATCTGATAACTAAGTTGCTTGTTTCTCTTCATTACTGGCTGTTTACTGTTATTACTGTATGATTTCAAGTGATTTCTCTAACTGACAATTATGTCTGAGACTACTAGTTCCTCTTCCAAGATGATCTCCTCTCCGATGGTTGAGACTTATGTTCCCAAGATGATGCTGAGGACTACCATGAAGCTGAATGGCTCTAACTACTTATTATGGGCGCAGGCGTTCTGCATATTCATAAGCGCTCAGAACAAATTGGCTTACCTCTTTCAAACTCCACCTGCTAATACAGATCCTACTTATGTGATCTGGCTTACTGAAGATTATTCTGTGATGACATGGCTTCTAAACAGTCTAGAGGAGAAGATTAGTGGTAGTGTTATGTTCTTGACTACTTACTAAGGAGATGTGGGATACACTAAAGGTGATGTATGACAATGAGAAGAACCCATCGAGAATGTTTGAGATTTATGAGCGCCTGTTTGAGCTCAAACAGGGAGACGTATCTGTGCCTAAGTTCTATGCGAACTCTAAGGTCTGATTGATGAGTTAGAGATGCATCAGCATGTTGCTACTGATACGACGATACTGAGGGGATATCGTCAGGATCTAGCGGTATCAAAGTTTTTATTTAGCTTGATTTTATACTACGATCTCAGATGCCGGGTCAGATACTGGGAAGAGATAATATTCTCATATTGACTACCACCTTCTTTAGAGTTTTGCAAGTCTCTACTTAATCTGATGTTTCATCTGCACCATTCATTAAGCAGTCTGTCATGATTTATAGGTGTGGCAGAGGCGTGGCTGTGATTTTGGAGGACATGGATTCGTTGGATGTGGACGGGGATCTTATGGAGGTAGACAGAGTGCCTTTGAGAAAGGCCCCCGACAATATAGACATTGTGAACGTAGTAATCACATCTCCGAAAAGTGTTGGGAGAAATTTAGTCGACTCGAGTGGGCACAACTATCTGAGTCTGATCCTTTTACCTCGTGTGGTGCTCCTCAGGTCTCCTCAACTGGTCATCTGGGCTCTTTCACAGTTGTACTGTCGCAGGAAGAGTATGTCCGACAACTAGAGTTCTCTTAGAACAATCTTTCAGCGACTCATGCATTTGCTTCAGGTATGCACGCCTATACTGTTTCTCTTCAAAAGTCCCGGATATTAGACTCAGGAGCTCATCTTATATGATAGGTATTCAACAAAAATTTGTTTTATTAAATTTGTCAATTGTCCACCCCTCTGTTAAAATTGCTGATAGTACCCATCACCTGTATTAGGCAATGGGGTAGTTCAGGCTACTCTATCCTTAACACTTATTGATGTCCTATATGTTCCACGATTTTTTGTTAGTCTCTCTTGTCTATCAGTCAATTTATTATAACACAAGAATTGCAAATAATCTTTTTTTTTTTTTTCATTGTGTGTTTCAAGACCTGTCGATTGGGAAGAGGATTGGTTCGGGGCATGAGCAAGGAAGCATATACTACTTGAACGATCGAGTGACCCCTACTGGCTTGGTTGTAAGTTATCCTCATCCAGTTTTACTTTGGTATCGGCACTTAGGTCATCCTTCTATGAAGAAGTTTCGGTCTGTTATTCCTGTTGAGTCTTCTATTTCTTTTTTAGGTTGTGAGTCTTGTGAGTTAGGTAAGAATCATCGTGCTACCTTTCAGAGTCGAGTTAATAATCGTAGTAATTCTACTTTTGAGTTGATCCATTCTAATGTCTGGGTCCTAGTCGTGTACCCTCTATTAAGGGTTTTAGATATTTTCTGCTCTTTATTGGTGACTTCTCTCGCATGACTTGGTTATATCTCCTAAAAGAGATGTCAGAAGTTTTCAGTGTTATTGAATTTTTCTTTAATGAAATAAAAAATCAGTTTTTACTTCAATTCGTGTGCTTTGTACTGACAATGCCTTGGAGTATGTTAAAAAAGATGTATCTATTTTTTTCCCAAAAATGGGATTATTCATCAGACGTCGTGTTCTCATACATCCCAACAAAATGGAGTTGTTGAATGCAAACATAGACATATTCTGGATGTCGCTAGAATCATGGTGATTCATATGAGTGTTCCGAAATATTTATAATCTGATGCTGTGTTAAGGGCTTGTCATCTGATTAATAGGATGCCCTCTTTTGTTCTTGATAAAATATCTTCATTTTCTTGTTTTTATACTAACAAAACACTATTCTTCATGACTCCCTGTGCTTTTGGTTGTACTTGTTTCGTTCAAGACTTGTCTCCTGGGTTAAATAAGTTATCTCTTAGATCTATAAAGCGTGTCTTTGTTGGGTATTTTAGAACACAAAAAGGATATCGGTGTCATAATCTCTCTACCAGGAAGTATTTGGTGTTTGCTGATGTTACGTTCTTTGAGTCTATTCCATATTTCTCTTCACAGGTTCCTGTCATTATATCTGACTGTCCTCCTTCACTGTCTGTGCCACTACCGACACCTGTTTTTACTATTTCTTTGTCAGTACCGCCAGTAGAAACTCCGGATCCTCCTATATCAAAGCCAGTTCGGGATATCAGATACGTCTATACTCATCACCCAAAAGTTCCTGCCTCCGATCCAGTTCCAGCTAACCCCTCTCCAGTAGACGTTCCTCCTCCACATTGGCATCTTTCTCTGATCTTGATATTCTTATTCCTCTTCGAAAAGGTAAATGGTCTTGCACTAATCATCCTATTTCGAATTTCATTTTTATGATCACCATAACCCCACTTTTCGTCATTTTACTCTATCTTTGTCTTCTGAGTTTATACACAGGTTTTATACAAAAGTTTTATTGGTACCTGCCTGGAAGCAGGCTGTGGATGAGGAGATGGAAGCTCTTACTTTTAGAGGAACTTGGAAGTTGATTTCGACACCAACAGATACTGTTGTTGGTTGTCGCTGGGTCTTTACTTTAAAATATCACCTAGATGGATTTGTGGATGGATATAAGGCTAGACTAGTGGCCAAAGATTATACTCAAACATATGGCATCGATTATATTGAGACATTCTCGCCAGTTGCCAAGATGAATTTTATCATGATTCTGTTCTCCATTGCTGTTAACTTGTCATGGCCATTGTTCAAACTGGATGTCAAGAACGCTTTCTTATATGGGGATCTTCAAGAGGAAGTTTATATGGAGCAACCTCCATACTATATTGCTCAGGGAGAGACAAAAGTCTGTCATCTCAAAAAGGTCATATATGGACTTAAGCAGAGTCCAAAATGTGGTTTGAGAAGTTCAGCTTTATCATTTCTGGTATTGGCTTTCACTGGAATCATTCAGATCACTCTGTCTTCGTTCGGTGCACAAAGTCTGGCATAGTAGTTCTGGCTGTTTACATTGATGACATTTTGCTGACTGATATTGATTCAGCTGGGTTATTGGAGACTAAGAAGTATCTTAAGTGTCATTTTGTGACTAAGGACATTGGTCGTCCAAAATACTTTCTGAGAATTGAAGTTGCACATTAAAACACAGTGTGCTTCTTTCCTAGCGGAAGTATGCTATGGATCTTCTCGAGAAATCAGAACTTTTGGGATGCAAGCCTGTTAACACTCCAATGAAAGCCAATGTGGATTTATGATTTGATGACAGTTATACACTTGATGATCCAGGAAGATATAAGAGATTGATTGAAAAGTTGATATATCTCACAGTTACTAGACCTGATATAACCTTTGCTGTAGGGGTACGAGTAGATTCATGCATCAGCCCAGGAGACTCATTGGTTAGCTGCAATAAGAGTTCTGGTTTATATCAAGAGTTGTCCCAAGAAAGGGTTGGTATACAGAAAACATGGGCATGTACGCATTTCTGGGTACTCGGATTCAGGGTATGCTGTTGACCGAGGAGATAGAAAGCATACTACTGGATATTGCACCTTTGTTGGAGGAAATCTGATAACTTGGAGGAGCAAAATGTAAGATGTTGTGTCTCGCTCGAGTGCAAAAGCTGAGTATAGAGTTATGGCTCATACGACATGCGAGATGGTATGCTTAAAAAATCTTCTGATGGAGTATAGTTTCAGACCGCCTGGGCCCATGCCTATGCATTGTGATAATCAGTCTGCCATTTATATTGCTCAGAATCATGTATCACATGAAAGGACCAAACACGTTGAGATTATATTTTATCAAAGATGCTTGGACGAAGAAGGTGGTTACGTTTCAGTTCACACCTTCAAAGCAGTTGACTGATCTCCTTACTAAAGTTGCTTCACCTCATGTGTTTTTTAATCTATGTAACAAGCTGGGCAGTTAGATATCTATGCTCCATCTTGAGGGGGAGTGTAAGTTGAGTTATTAGTATTGGGTTATTGGGTTGTTACCCATATACCCTCCTTGTCTTTTATATCTATCTCCTTCTCCCTATGAATAAAACAATCGTTTTCTTTGAGGGTTTCTATTTCTCTACAGGAACCATGAAAGAGCTTCTTACACATCAAAACTGATACTTTTTTGCAGATCTGAATTTATTTTTAGATTTGAATCAAACAACAATGAAATAAGCTTGGTTTGCGGTTATCGAATCAAGGAAAAGAATTGAGGATACCCCTATAGAAGAGAAGATGAGAGAAAACCGCCTACGATGGTTTGGTCAAGTGCGACGTAGACCTACCGATGCGCCAGTCCAGCGAGTAGAGCATATCAATTTAGGGCAAGTTAAAAGAGCGCAGGGGAGACCGAAGAAAATATGGATGGAGGTAATACGACAAGATATGGAGGCTAAAGGTCTTAGCGAAGGCATATTGCTCGATAGGAATGAGTGGAGAAAGCTGATCCATGTGCCCGATCCGGCGTAATTTTCTTTTGGTTCATGTAGCCTACCCCAAATACTTGGGACAAATGGCTTAATTGTTGTTGTTGTTGAATCGAAGAAAAGAATTCCATTAGATGATGAATAAGATTTTGTCATAGTTTCCTTACTCAAACCTGAAATAAGAATTTTTGATTGTTGTGAGAGCTCTTTCCACCACAGGTTTCTTCTTTCTAATCATCCTCCTTGATTCTTGTTGCAAAGAACTCAAAAATGCTCGAGTGTTTGCAGTTTGCTAGAGGATTGCTACTAGTTTTTTGGCTATTGTGAAGTTCGATCTCCTTGACTGCTTGCCTGTGCCCTAACTTTTTAGATTAGAATTTTTATTGCATCTTCGTACTTATCTATTTTAGCTCATTGTTAGTTTGTTTTCATGCATTTATGCCTGTTTAGGATTAATTAATGCGATCTAAGTTAGCATAGAGTTTTCAGCACCTGTGTGCTTATTTAGCATCTGTGTGCTTATTTGCATTTTACATCTAGATTTCTGTAGTCTAGTCCTGTGTTAGATTTGGTATCAGAGTCCTAGGTTAGGTTGTGCATGTTACGTAGCGGCTTGAACTTTAGGGATAAGATGATGAACAACAACGGCGAAACTCTTAAGCAGGAACAACAAGAACAACAAGAATAACAACAGATAAAAAGAGAAAGGAAATAAGTTTTAGGGTGAGGGTCTTGTCAAAGTTTGGGGATTATAGATATTATTGGATAAGATTGTAATCGCAAGGAAAGAAGACAAAAATTTAGGGGAAGAGAGAGAGATGGATGAACTAGAGGGCTTCACATCCGATGGCTTCACACCATCACCGCCATTAATGAATTCCTCCATCATAGTGAGAAACATCACCTAGAAATTTTACCATCACAAAGAACTCATGTCTTCTATTGGTGACAACCATAATATATATTATAGGGTCAGAATTGTAAAATTACAGAGATACCCTGAGTAGAAAAATGACTCTAAACAGTCTAAAAGAATTACAGAAAAAATCCCCAAAAATGCATAGAAATATCTAATGACATTAATCAACTAATACTTCCAAAAAGTACCAAACTCAAACATGATTTAAATATTTCTAACTCAAATAAAGTCACTCAGATAATAAAAGGCAATTAAGTAGTCTTCTTCCTCCATTTGCCTCTCGAAATAGACTCGATCCCCACCAGAGGGAGGGAGAGAAAATGTGAGAGATCCACTCAAATCACTCAAGATCACAGACCTTTACACAAGGAGGCTAAAGGCAAATGGAGGAGAAATGAACCTTTATTTGATGAAAGTTTGAGCATGCAAGATAGAATGGCTTTCTTAGCTAAAATTTATGCTAAATGGCTCCTAGAATATCTTATATGGAGCTAATTTTTAATCAAACCTTTGATGAACAAGAAAGGATTGAATGAACATGCCAATCAGGGTTCTAATAGCTAGTTTGGCAAAGACAGCTTGCCATGCAGGTAGGGAACTTGCTGAACAAAGTTGAAATACATGTGATCATATGAAGTTAGCATTCATAGGCAGATTGTAGGCAGTTCCACAGCATCCAAGCTTCAAACAAACTAGTATATTAATACTTAGGCTGATCATAGGCAGTTCCATAAAATACATGTTTCAAACCAGCTGCTGCCTAAGTAGGCAGGACAATTATGTTATAGGCAAGACCAAATTAAGAGATTTCAAATGCAAATAGACCTTGCTATAGAGGGAGGACTTGAAAGATGTTTACAGAATTATCAATTTCCTACAATGCTATTGGTAGGTCCTTTAGGTATTCCAACACAAGAAATTGTTAAACAAAGGATTGTATGAACATGCCAACCAGGGTTCTAATAGCTAGTTTGACAAAGACAGCTTGCCATGCAGGTAGAGAACTTGCTGAACAAAGTTGAAATACATGCGATTATATGGAAATTAGCATTCATAGGCAGATTGTAGGCAGTTCCACAGCATCGAAGCTTCAAACAAACTAGTATATAATTAATACTTAGGCAGATCATAGGCAGTTCCATAAAATACATGATACAAACCAGCTGCTGCCTAAATAGGCAGGACAATTATGTCATAGGCAAGTCCAAATTAAGAGATTACAGATACAAATAGGCCTTGCTATAGAGGGAGGATTTGAAAGATGTTTTTACAGAATTATCAATTTCCTACAATGCTACTGGTAGGTCCTATAGGTAGATCCAACACAAGAAATTGTTAAACAACTCGTTGATCCAAAAGGGCTAATACGTATATGCTGTAGGCTACACAATACAAACTCATGTCACATTGTTGATCCAATAGGGATAAATAGGTTGACGGTCCTTTACAGCTAGGAAAGTCTACCTCCATCTAACCTAGATCAATTTTAAGTGCCAAATGACCTCCTGCATGCCCTTACATTTAGACCCTAAAAAGAAAACTTACCAAGAAATAGAACAAATGCCAAAAAATACAACAAACTTGTTCCCTCACATTGTATTTAGAACTTGAACCTCTTGGAGCTTGATCCAACCACTTTTGCTTGATTTGAACTTTGAAGCGTTAGTCCGCTATCTCTGTAATAGCCTGGAACTATATCAAGGCACAAACACTGAGAGAATATGTTAATCTACTATAATCATTGGTTCTAGCGATCATCAAATTATCTTCATTATATTTTTTATATCTGTCTCATTCTTCATAAGCAATTCGACTCTCTGATGTATAACTTTAATTTGTTGGGTGAGACTTATACAAGTCCGAAAGGCCGGAGTTGGAGACAGTACATGGCAAGTTTGTTTTTAATGAAAATTTCCCTTGTTTGTATTTATCTTGATTTGTTGTCATTCTGTAGAACTTGCATATTTGGAAGAACATTATCTGTAGAGTTAATGGAAAAAGTTATATTTGTTTAATTTGAGCATGAAAAGATATGGAGACAAACGATAGCAGATATCAAGCTTGTGCTCATATCTATCTATGACTAGAAGAATTGATCTACGCTTAAAATTTTAGTGATTATTGCTTTAAGTTCTTGCAAATCAATGTATTTATTAAGCATAATCACACAAAATATCCCTGGAGGTTACCTCAGAGTTGACTTTATGCCCCCTAATTTTATTATTAGTGCTTGACACCCATGGAAAATTAACATTGTAAAATTTTTAATGTTAGCTTTTGGAAATTTCCTTTTGATTGTTCAGGGGGTTATCTACAGTCTAGAACTTTCTAATCTCTATACCTCTCTTCATTTGCCTCTCTCTGCCCCTCTTGTTTCTCACCTCTCTCTCTCTCTCTCTCTCTCTCTCTCTATATATATATATATATATATATATATATATATATATATATATATATATATATATATATATATATATAGCCACCCTCTTTCTCCCTCTGTCTCCTCTCTTCCCCTAGCCTCTCCTTTCCCTCCTTTCAGCCATCTCTATGTACTCTTTATTCTCTCTACTGCCTCATTTCTTTCTCACCATCTTCCCCTTTCACTTATCTCATCCTTCTTTTTTTTCCTTAATCTTCCTCTCTTTCTATTGTGTCTTCTCTCTATCTCCTCGCCTATCCCTCTCTCTCCCCCCTTGTCTCTCTTCTCTCATCTTCGTTTTCCCTATCTCTCACCTTTCTCTTCTCTCTCTTTTATGGAGAGATAAGAAGGGAGAAATGAGAACATGAGGAGATAGAGGGGTGAGAGGAAGGGGGAGAGAGGAAAGGATAAATCAAGCGGGAGGGGGGAGAGAGAGGCGAGAAAGAGGAGGGGGCAGAGAGAGTGAAGAGAGAGAAGGATAAGATGGGCGAGAAAGAAGAAAGAAAGAAGAGATGAGAATGTTGCAGAAAACTTCCTGAACTATCAAAATGGCTTTTTTAAAATTAACATTAATATTTAATGGTTTTAAACCCCCTTGGGATGTTGGGAGATGATAATCAATTTCACCAAGTATAAGTTTGACTCTGGTAAACTAGAAGCCTGTATAGTGCAATTAACCTTTTTTCAAGTATATAATGGTGTAGTTACTCTGGTAAAAAAGAACCACTTCTTTTTGGTGCTTGCCTTTTCGTTTTAGTAAAAATTATCGTTGAAACTTGTGTTTTTGCATTTTAGTATTTCCTATGTCAATTTCTAAAAATATATTCTTTTTGTAGAAATGCTTATTAGTTCATGCCTTATATGGCTAATAGACAATGTTTTTGCGTTTTACCCAAATTTTCAAGTATTTGCAGGGAAACTAGATTAACTATGAAAAAAAAAGTATAAGGCCTCGTAGCCTCATGTAGCTTTGTTTTGTAGGTGGAGTTTATAAACTGCATTATTACATTTATGCCTGTTAGCGCTAGTAGACATCTTTTTCTATATGTTTACTCAATTTGTTATGTGTTTGCAGGGAGAATGGATTAGTTATGAAAAAGGTAGAAGGCTTCATAAACCCATGTATACGAGGCTGCTGGGATTGGCAGCCCATGCCTTGGCAGAGGTAAGGTTTGTTCATTCTCTCTTTATTGAAAGGTAAAATTATCCTTTTACATTTTGCCACAAGATTTATGGTCAGCTGAAAACATCTTTTGTGGATAACATTCAGGCAGAGAGCAGACGAGAGCCTCGTGGTACATGGCATGAGTCCTTGATCTCTGCTTCTTCATGGGTGCCATGTGCTGATCGGCGTAGTTGGAAAACTTGTGGTATCATAATTACTAAAACATTTTATTGGCACAATAGGGGAGAATATTCATGTTACCATCCTTATTCTTTTATTCTTTCATTTTTTGTATTTTCTGATTCTAATTGCTGCAATGCATAATTGTTCCATGCTAATGCAGAGGGAAACAATGGATACATCCTAGTCAGTGCAAACGGAGGCATAAGCCAACAAAGAGTGGCTGTACGGGTTCTTCTTGAAATGAATAATTATTTTTTAAATACAGATAGCGTCTTGATCTGGATATTTCTTGGATAAATATTTTTCCCAGTGTTATATTTTAATTTTTAAGTGATTTTTCTTGATGTTTTCTTTTTATGCTTGCAATTTATAATTGCATTACCATGCCTTGATACTTACATGGAAGTTGATTAAAATGAAACTTCATTGATTACTCTACAGAGTACATATAACTTGTACAGGTCAGCAAGTTAGCAATGTAATCACTACCACCATCAAGCCACTCATCACCATGGACAAACACACATGGAGGCACATGCTCATCACATGTACTGATGTACATGATCAATTATTTTTGTTGAACTTTTTTGAACTTCAAATTGTGCTCTGTGTTTGTGTGGGATTGGACCCATACAAATGCACACACCAACCACCGCCAACCCCCGCTGGTCCACCACCACCATCAATCCACTCATGACCACGGACAGGCACACATCTAGGCACCTGCTCATCACAAGTACACGCTCAATTATTTTGAACTTTTTTGAACTTCTAATTGTGCTGTGTGTGTATGGGTTTGGACAGACACAAACACACATGATGAACAATTGTGCACATGAACACGGACACAATCAGTTCTGTTGAGGAAATCTCTCAAACTTTACATATGCTCTGTGCGTGCGTGCGCGTGCACATGACTGTGTGCGTGTGTGCAACCATGCTCAGGTACTGGTCAAATTGAAGCAGGAATGAAAATCCACAATAACCAGGTGTTGCACGATATAATTTTTTGCAGCAACTATTCACTCTTACATTAGGAGAACTCTCTCTAAACATAAACACACACAAATAGTCGCATGCGCGCCTGTGAGTCCAAGTGCATGTATGCTTCTCTGCATGGTTGCCTGTATGTTTGCATGTGTGGCTCTGTGTGTGCGTGTTTTTTTTTCTTTTGGGGGGGGGGGGGTGTGTTCTGTGGTTATGTCTGATGTAACCGTGCTCACATGTTTGGTATATTATTATGTGCTGCGCATGGCATGCATGAGAGGTATGTAGGAATTTATACATTAAACATGTAGGACAACTGCTGCACACATTTCATACCACTTCGAATCTGTCTAGCAACCTGCTAAACCAAATGTGAAAGATCTTAAGCTTGTATGAGTGTATCTTTTCATGACTGGTTGATAAGAGGTGTATTTTCATGCATGAAAACTTTCTGTGCACATCTCTTACTGAGGCTTCTTAACTTGTTGATTATGACTACTGGTTAGAATCTTATGATTTTGTCAAATTTTAATTCATATGCTTCATGTAATGTAGATTATGATACATGGTTGGAATTTTCAATTTAGATGTCACACATCATTTGGCATGTTTGCGATGACATAGAACTGCTTGCTAGAGACACACACTCTCTCTCATGCACACACATGCACATGAGATATTAGCAAAAATATATAACGACATTAGATGTTTTTCTTCGAAGCCCGGATTCATGCTTTTGTGCTAAGTCTTTTAGATAACGCCAAGATTGTGTGCGCGCACACTTGTGATATATGTATCATGTATGTATGTATATGTATATATAAGGTGTGTGTCTGCCTGTCAGTAAATACATGCACAAATACACACACACACACAGAATCTACATAGAGATGTGTGTGTAGGTTCAGATATTTACTCACAGATATTGCTTCATCCCCCCCCCAACCCCAATCACCACTACCACCACCACCACCAAAAAAAAAAAAAAAAAAAACCAACACACACTCAAAGGAATAACGAGTAAACTTCTTTTTTTTTTGTACCCTAAGTTTACACTTCAAGACTCCATTTCTTTGGTTCTGCTCTCTTTTAATTCTTGGATTCTTGTTTGTCATATCTGCAGATATGCAATGCTGTTGCTATTGCTCGACTGCTCAATTCGACTCTTGTTCTTCCAAAATTTTTGCACAGTAATGTGTGGAAGGATGAGAGGTAATTTTCTTCTTTTGTCTCTTAAACATTCCACGCCCTTGCTGCAAGAGTTGTTTTCTTAGACATTATTATAGCAATGGACAGTAATAGTGCAATATTAGCTGCATAATTTTGTGCCCTTTCATTTCGCACCAGAAATAACATGAAAAGATACACACAATGACTAACAGCAACATATAGCCGACAAAACTCAAACTTTATTCAAAAATTAGTTACTTGATGTGTTTATCCTTACATCTGTTGTTTATAATAGGTAATTAGTTAATTAGTAGAGTTATTTGGTTATAAAGTCCTAATAATATTTGAAGCCTTATAAAGACTTAAGTAGTATTACTAGACATAGTTTGCATAGCTTTTGGTTTTGTATGGGGTTTATATTTGGAGAGGATTACTCAGGACTCTGTAATTGTATTTTGTAATTCTTTGATAATTGATAAAGATATAGTCCTTTGTAGTTTAACATGATATTTGATTTCAGTATTGTTGCCTTTCACCAATATGCAAATAACCACTAGTATTGTCGCCTTCCACCATCACCTTCGACTTCTTCTAATACTGTTGCTACAGTATCATAACTATGGTATGGTTTTGGTAGTACAATGCTACAGTATGGCTACTACAATATTATCATCGTCGCTAATATCATCGCAACAGTATGGAGCTACAATACTATTGATGTAGGACAACAAGAACTGACTTTTTTTTTTTGTTCAGATCTGCTGATCTGCGATTTTGAAGGTTTTTTGGAGAGTTTTTTTTGGGGAAGAAATTGAGTAGTAAAAGTTTCTAGATATGGTGGAGAGCTAACAAATTGGTTTAGAGCTATTTTGTGAAAGAAAGATGATCAAATAATATCAAACAGTGGATATATTGGTTTAGCTTCCAATCTGGACAATTCTGGATAGTAACAAATCACGGGGTTTAAGACTTCGATTAGGGTTTCAAATAAGTGCAGATGTATGGTTTTTTTATTTGTTAGTTTTGCTAAAAAATAGAAAGAAAAACTTGAAGAGGAGAAGAAAGATAGGAAGGTTTCACGCCTTTTTGTAAGGTGCTTCACACCCGAGATTCATTATCATACTAGCGATGAATTTCATAATCCATAACGAATCGCACGTTAGCGAAACAATGGAGGAAAACTTCCAGAGTACCTATTAATCAATCAAATTTAATATCATCTAATCCAACTGGCAACCCTAATATGGACATACGTAGGGTTGTAGAAGGCCTAGTTTTAGGTTTTGTTGATTTTCATTTGGATTGAACTCTTATGTACTACTTTTTATTTGATATTAATATTATGTTGGGGATGGGCTAGATGATGAGGGTGCTAAAGAGATTCCAGCGTAGCTGGGATGTCCCAGTGCACTTACTGATCCTGTCACCCGACAACCTTCTGAAAAAAATGAACAGACGTGGGTCGATAGTTAAAAACTTACAAAATTACACATAGTTGAGAAAAGGCTCTAGACAACCAAAATAAATCACAGAAAAGTTTCAAAAAGCAAATAAAAATACCGAATAACCTTCGCTAATCATTTAACTTAAAAACTGACAATTTAAACCCTACAACCTAACAATAAACTCTTGTCATGTCTTCTAGTGGCTTATTGATCCCTATCAACTGTCGTTACGGTATTGCCTGCCACAATGCTGTCACCATCTTCTACTCTTTTCTTATTGGATTACTCCAGATCCTACTAATATGATCAAATCTGATCTTATTTTTAGAAAAACAAAGAAAAATGCAATTTTGAATTGTTCTTTTTGGTGATGTTGGTTTTGTTAGATCCTTGCGGTGGATCTTGTGGAGTTGATACGAGTAGATGTCAGGGGAGGACTGAAGGTATTAGATCACAAGAGAGGATCAAAGAGGTTGCCGGGTATTGTAGTTTGAGATCTCAAAAGGGATCAAAGAGATTGTTGTTGGAGTTAGTTTGAGATCCCAAAGGAGGATCAAAGAGACCGTCGAGTGTTATAGATTGAGATCTCAAAAGAGGATAAGAAAACATTTGAGTTAGTTTGAGATTTCAAGCAATGTTGAAAACAATAATAGTGTAAAGTAGAGCTCCACCTCCTAATAGCTAAAAACGTAAATAGCGTAGCATGAAGTGTAATTTTTATTTTTTATTTAAAAAATATAAAAAATCATAAACAAATATAATAAATAGGAAAAATATTTAAAAAATTAAAAAATTGAAACAAAATGCAACTACATTTATTTTAAAAGAAATAAGAAAGCCTCAACTCATTGATTTAGGTATGTCAAAAAAGCCCCTTATCCACACATTTAGCACGGTAGTAAGAAAAAAAAGAGATATCGTAGCGTAGCTTAGCTAAGCTGCAGAAAAGTTGACATATCATATAACTATTTCAAAATAGTGGATAACTACATGGTTTCTTAGCTATTTTAGAGTCTACGTAGAAAATAAGGAGTGACTTGCGACAAAGGTAGTTTTTTTCGTTACGAAGCTGGTTTTTTTCAACATTGATTTCAAGTGAGGATCGAATGCATTGTCGTTTAAGAGTTTGGTTCATATTTTTTATAGTTTCTAGTTCATCTCTGGTGTGGTTCGTGTCAGTTCGGTTTAGTTTTCAGTTTGATTCAGATTCCTCTTCGTTTGGTTTGCAGCTTTTATTATAGTTTGGTTTAGTTTGCATTTAAGCAGTTCAGCATCAACATTACAATTCGGCTTCTCATTAATAATTGTAGTTTGACGGCAACAATTTAGCAATTTGGCATTAATGTCATTTATTTAGTATTTGTTTTCAGTAAATCAACTGTACTAGCATTTTTCTTTCAATTTTTGGTGGGCAAACTCTTAATTTCATGCCATCATTAGTTTTTGGAGAGATGTTAAATGTAGTAGGTAATTATGTAATTAGTTAAATAGTTAATTAGTAGACTTGTTTGGTTAATGGTTGTAGATCTTAATATTATTTGGAGTCTTATAGAGTCCTAGCAGTATTGAGTCATAATTTGAGTAGAATTTGATTTTGTATGGGGTTTGTACAAGAAGAGGATTGTTTATAGATCTATGTAGTTGTATTTTTAATTGTTTTGATAACAAATAATGATGTAGCCATTCATAGTTTAGCAATGTAAAAGTCCCATGTTTGGCACATCCATACAAGTAATGCTCCTTTACATATCTCTAATCTCTAAAAATGCATCTTGTATTATTCCCTTACCTTGTGTTATACCCTTGTTTGCTTGTAATGATGCATGGAGAACCTCTCCCCTCCTAATGCTTATGAAGAATTTCTTTTTCTTCGTGGATTTGCTATGCTAAGAAAGAAACAATTAACATATTGAAGAACCATAAATAATTGCTGTAGGTTGAAAACAAGCCAACGTTACGATGACAAATGTAATTGGTCAATAATGTGTCCATGTAGGGAGAGCGCTCAAGCAACGGCTAAAAGAAGTTGGCTTGAGGCTGAAGGAAGACTTGACTTTTCTATTCGAATGGAAATATAACACATATTAAGCTAGTTTACAAACCACAAAGGGCAATCTAGATATCTTTTGATAATGCGTTCTTCAATCTTCAACCAAGCTTTTGGCTGAGTCACATGATTGCTCGATTTGTGTAAAGCAAACACTTCTATCATGAACTTATGTCTGTGTGGGGGGTGCAACAGGTCTTGACATATGGCAATACTTTTCTATTCCTTAGTTTTACAATATCTTCAATTTTGGATATCTCTTTAATACTTTTGATATACTTACTGATAAACTGCCACGAAGGGGGAAAACCCCCACATCTTTATTGATTCTCGATAGAACTAGAAAGCACAATTGCATAGAACCATAAGCATTCCTCTTATACAGACTCAAACAAAACGAAATCCTACTCTAGTTATTACTGACTCTAAATACTACTGGGATGGTATAAGACTCCAGATAATAGGGTTATACAACAAATTACTGATTATATCTAATATCCCCCCTCAAACTCATGATGGCATGAACATCAAGAGTTTGCCTTAAACATACTGGAAACAAATGTTGAAACTGCAAAGTGCTGAAAACAATTTTCGAAAGTTCTGAGGCGCTGGTCTAAATGCTGAGTTGCTGCTGATGCTGAACTTCTGAATTGCTGAATTTGACCACTGAAAACTACTAGAAAACTTCATGGTGAAAGTGAAGGGTTGTGCAAATCTTTCGGATGAAAATATCAAAACTAATCTCTTAGATTTGAAACCGAAACAGATCACGGACACAAGTGGATCTTGGATGAAGAGGAATGAAGCGGATGTCCAAGACACAGTGAAGATGAATAAGGTTACCTGAGACAAGTATGAGCTGAGAAAACAAATAGGGTTGTTGAATGATACAGTAGAAAACAGATCTCACAAAATGGAAAAAAGATCTTAAAACAAATCTTCCACACAAATTAACTAGCAGATCTTTATCTTCCGGTGTGTGATACTGATGGAGATTCAAACAAATCCTGAACAAAAATCCTTAGAATAGTGGAATCCACCCAATTTGCTTCCCCCATTGCGTCCAAAACGTCAAACATAAGGTTCAACTCCTAGATTGCCTCAATCAGCAGCCGATCCACCAAAGTCGGCCCAGATCATATCTGACCATCGGGTCGAACTCCCAACTCCTGCTGTTTATCATTGCTTCCATTTCCTGTTTCTGTCCATACATCACAGCAAATCCCAACACTTCAATCCCTTCTTCCACATGGACAACTATCACATGAAATTCTCCGTTTTTATTAGCATGTGGTGTTGGTGTTCTACCAAACAATAAATGTCATCACAACCTCATTTGCTTCTTCTCATTCATGAACATAAATGTAGCTTTGTTCGGAACAATCAGCTTCAGGGATAAACAAAATCTCTTGGTTAGGCGTCTGCCGATGTAGATGGAAATTCGCTAGAGCGTAGTTTGTAAAAGGCAAAAATGTTGGTTGAGAACTACACCAGCTCTTTTGAGGCTGAAACGTCCTTTGTCCTCCACTCGCTGGATACTCCGTTAGTTAAAGCTAAAAATAAGGTAGGGTCCCCCCTCTAAAATAAATAGATATTTTTTATTATAATATAACAGGGCTTTCACCGCCTTGCACGGATCATGGTTTCGAGAGTCATCCGTTACGAAAAGACTTTCCTCTTCAAAAAGTTGTGGAGAGAGAATAGACCACGAGTAGGTTTCGACTGCAAGGGAGAGAGAAAAGGAGGGAGGCTTATCAATATGTAAAAAGAATTTAATTATCCCACTCCCCGATCTCATAATGTCAGATATTATAATCTCCTATCTGCTCAACTCGCGCCAGGGGGAATTGGGTAACTCCAAAGTGAACTAGAGCCTGAGAGTAGGTAGCCAAAACAAAAAGCCCAACCAGTTTAAGGAAAAGACTAAGCATACATGTACAGAAAGTGCTCGAGTAGAGACAAAGATAGAGAATTCTCCGCCTGCGTTGGAAGGGTATCCAAGGGAAAAATCCCTGACGTCTAGCACTGGTGTTTGTGAGGTTCAAAGCCAAAAGCCCAAAAGCCAGGAAAAGCCTTCTACAACGACTCCATCACGTAGACTGGAGAATCATCTATCTTTTTGATGTGAAACGGGGACCCTATGGTGTGGTATATCAGTGATAGACTTGAATTCGCAACGTTTTACTAAAACTTATGATCTTCGGCAGGGAATTATTTAGAACTAGCAATGCCACCAGATGGATTTAACAGTGTTTGCAATTATAGTTTAGATAACCAAGTCTTGATAAATTCAATACAATACTCAGTTAGCATGAACAGTCCTATTGCCAATGTCAAGATTAATAGATAACAAGTATGAAACAAAATCGCACGCTCGCATTTATAATAGACAGCAGGAAAGCATGATAATGGTTCAGAGATCAAAATTCATGGGGCAATCCAACTAATATCTGATTGCTAAAAATAGAAGATTACCTACCGAGAGGCTTCGCTCTCGGGTACCCGTGTTGTGTTTGATGTGTCTGATCTTGAAGTTGACTTTACTGTTGCCTCAAAAAGCCCTCTATTTCTTGATCTTGAAATTGCATATACACTGAACGGATGTTGTTGTGTGAAGGTGAGCTCGCACAATGGAACAACCTATTTGTGGAGGCGCACGAACGAACTCGGGTTGCTTACGGAGAGATCCTTATGCTTCTGATTTAACCACTGAACTTGGATGTTGCTGATACTGTAGTTAGGCTTAATGATCCTGATTGTTGTTGTTGTAGAAGCTGTGAGGTGCCCAAACAAGACCGTCGAACTGAAGAGCTCGAGATCGCTTCGCTAGTTGCTGTCGAGGAGAGAGGAAAGCTTGCTGGTGGATCTGATGTTGTGGACAAGGGACTCAATTTGTTGGTTGTTGCCGAGAGAAGAACGCGTGGGGCAGCAACATGGGATTCCTTTGCTGGAGGCACAGATGGAGAGAAGGTGGCGACAGGGGTTTTGCTGTTGGGTGTGGAGGGTAGAGAGAAGAATTGTAATGGGTTTTTCTTTCCTTTTTGTTGGTGGCTGTGAGTGGGCATGTGGGGAGGAGATGAAGCCTGTTGGAAGTTTTGATTTTTTTTGCTTTAGATGCAATCAATGGGAACTAAATGGATGGGATGCAGACTATGAATAGGGAGCAGGAAAAGAAATAAAAAGAATGGCTAGGATCTTCTCTTTGTTTTGTAATTTTGGTTTCGTTTGAGTTACAGGATTCAATTGCAGGGACAAAAAAAAACAAGAAGAGGAAGATGACAAAGAGAATGTTGGAAATCACATGGGATTCTTTGTTGATTACCTGGGTAGGAAAGAGACCACAGAGGTTGTGGGGTTGAATTGGAATGTAATTTGGCTTGATCCGTGATTAGCTGTTGGTGCTTGGGGATGCCGCGCCAGAGGGAGAGGGAAGGTAAAGGTTCTGCTTAATTCTGTAAACAGATAGTTGATTTTGGGCTTCTCTCTCTCTTTCTTTGGACTTGTTTGTAACTAAATATTTTGGGTGGTTGGGATTGAAATAGTGGATAAATAATAATAAGGATAAGAATAGATAGATGGGAATAAGATTTGGATATTGGCTTCACACTCAAAATCCGGAAAGATCGGGTTTCACACTCGAACTTGCAAAAGAGATTTCATTTTGAAAACACTCAAATTTTCATTAAGTAAATTTCATCACAATTTTATTAGAATCATGCCTTAATATAGGCTTACAGAATTGAGGACTTTCTCCACGTAGTCGATGTGGGACTAAAAAGGAGAAATATAAAATTAAAACAAAGAAAACAACATGGACTCAAATAAATAAAAATACATACTCTAATCGACTGAAACAACTCGAACAGTGACGCTCCTTGGATGTCCGCATCATTCTCCCCAGGTGGGAGAAAACTCGACTCCGTCGAGTTTGGTCTAGAAAGCTTCTGTAACGCTTCTGTACTTGCTGCAACTCACCACTCAATAGGTAATATTCATTTCAAACAATCAGATATTACTAGAATACACCAGATAATTTAATCATCTAAAATTTTATCACATTTCACTGCTGTATTGGGATGAATATCTGGGAGTGGACTAAATGTGGGGACTCTCAAAAATGGCTCAGGGAAGGCTTACAACCAGTAGGTTGTTAGGGTTAAAATCAAATACCTGTAATCCTCTGAATACCCAACATTGAAAATAGGACTAATTTCAAAATCTTTAAAAGATATAACATGAATATTGTAATTTGAATTCTACAAGATTTCAAAAATCCAACACTACAGCATGCAAATCATTAACAGTTCCCGCGGGAAACCGTTTCGGGCGCATCCGAACCATCTTAAGCTGTCAACACTAAAAGTTTTAAACAACTTTCTGATAAAGTTCATAAATTACAGTTAGCGTTGCATTGTTCAAATATATCACTGATTTTTCATGTGTAGATCGTGCACGTGTGTGAAAATGGGATGCAAACTTAGATATGCTGACTCAAAATACTCTAGAATGAACGGTAGCAGGGATCTCATTTTAGTGCCTACGTATGCAAAAGAGTAACTTGACTCTCTATTGGATGAAAAAATTTAGGCACTTGGTTCAGTGGGTCAACAACACTCACGACCTCTATCAAAAGGGATGATTAGGCGTACCAACATAATTGTATGTGATAGTTTACCTATTACTTTGTTAATGATGACAAGAGATATTTTAACAGGTAAAGTTCGAGTGAAAATACTCTTTTGTTTAACCGTAAGGGAGGAAGAGTTGATAATCTGTAGAGTATGAGGTTCTCCCATAACGGCATCCCTTAAGTTTTCGGATACAGATCGACCATAGATGGTAACATCCCTGATCTGACCAACATCTTTTGGCACTATATAGCTCCAAAATTTATCCTCATAAACATGGGTGTTTATTGGGACACGGCACTGTTGCTTGTTCTCTAGCGACAACTAATTAACTTGCTCTTTGAGTTCAATAGGTGCGATAGGATCCATCCTAGAGTGTGGCAAGTCGGGAAGATTAGCTCCTGGGATTAACTCAATGGCGTGTTGGATATCACGCGTCAGTAATATCTTATTCGGGAGTTTTCAGAAAAGACAGCGATAGATTCAGTGACGATAGGGCTGACTTTGGGGAGACTCAGAGTACTGTCTTTAGGAGAGACATCAGTAAACTCCGTAATATCTGGAACGACTTCAAGAGGACTCGGAGTACTGGACTCCCCAAGGTTAACACCCATAATCTTTTCGTCAAGATCTGAGTCTTCAGATTCTTCCGCCTGGCAAATAGGTTCTTCGACAATCTCCGTGATCACAGGGGAGGGTGTCGGCAATAGAGGAGGAAGAGGTCGACGATCAAAACAGACAATGACAGTAGGAGTCGACAGTAGTGGAAGCGGAGAAGGTGGTGTCGATAGTAAAGGAGGAAGGAGCTCTGAATTTGTTACAGGTGGCTCCCTAACTTGATGGACTTTGACTGGAGTTGGGCAGTTGGCAGCAACATGCCCATAACCTTGACACTTGTAACACTTAATCGTGGGACTAAGCTTGGAGTAGTCTCTGTCGCTAGACTCATTTATCACGGGCGTGGCTACTAAGAGAGTAGGATTTTCAGGCTTGATTCTTTTAGGGTCGAGTTTAATCACCGAAATACCTTTCTTTAATCTGTCGTTGGCAACGATGATTTGAATTAGTTCATTTGAGGTGTATGGATTCATTGAAGAATTGGTGTTATTAGACTTCTTCTCGACTTTAGTGATGATCCTATCTAGGGTTTGATTAGAGGACTCCGTGGTTTGGATCAGGTTATCAAGTTGAGCACTTATGGCGGCAAGTGCCGTGGCAAGCTGGGAATTCATAGGGGTGGGATGAGACTTACTACATGCAATTTTTTTTTTAAAATTATTTTATGCAAAGAAAATATGAAAATCCTAACCGTATAATGTAGAAGTTTCCCTACCTAAATCATGCTCTGATACCAAACTGATGTGAAACGGGGACCCTATGGTGTGGTATATCAGTGATAGACTTGAATTCGCAACGTTTTACTAAAACTTATGATCTTCGGCAGGGAATTATTTAGAACTAGCAATGCCACCAGATGGATTTAACAATGTTTGCAATTATAGTTTAGATAACCAAGTCTTGATAAATTCAATACAATACTCAGTTAGCATGAACAGTCCTATTGCCAATGTCAAGATCAATAGATAACAAGTATGAAATAAAATCACACGCTCGCATTTATAATAGACAGCAGGAAAGCATGATAATGGTTCAGAGATCAAAATTCATAGAGCAATCCAACTAATATCTGATTGCTAAAAATAGAAGATTACCTACCGAGAGGCTTCGCTCTCGGGTACCCGTGTTGTGTTTGATGTGTCTGATCTTGAAGTTGACTTTACTATTGCCTCAAAAAGCCCTCTATTTCTTGATCTTGAAATTGCATATACACTGAACGGATGTTGTTGTGTGCAGGTGAGCTCGCACAATGGAACAACCTATTTGTGGAGGCGCACGAACGAACTCGGGTTGCTTACGGAGAGATCCTTATGCTTCTGATTTAACCACTGAACTTGGATGTTGCTGATACTGTAGTTAGGCTTAATGATCCTGATTGTTGTTGTTGTAGAAGTTGTGAGGGTGCCCAAACAAGACCGTCGAACTGAAGAGCTCGAGATCGCTTCGCTAGTTGCTGTCGAGGAGAGAGGAAAGCTTGCTGGTGGATCTGATGTTGTGGACAAGGGACTCAATTTGTTGGTTGTTGCCGAGAGAAGAACGCGTGGGGCAGCAACATGGGATTCCTTTGCTGGAGGCACAGATGGAGAGAAGGTGGCGATAGGGGTTTTGCTGTTGGGTGTGGAGGGTAGAGAGAAGAATTGTAATGGGTTTTTCTTTCCTTTTTGTTGGTGGCTGTGAGTGGGCATGTGGGGAGGAGATGAAGCCTGTTGGAAGTTTTGATTTTTTTGCTTTAGATGCAATCAATGGGAACTAAATGGATGGGATGCAGACTATGAATAGGGAGCAGGAAAAGAAATAAAAAGAATGGCTAGGATCTTCTCTTTGTTTTGTAATTTTGGTTTGTTTGAGTTACAGGATTCAATTGCAGGGACAAAAAAAAAACAAGAAGAGGAAGATGACAAAGAGAATGTTGGAAATCACATGGGGTTTTTTGTTGATTACCTGGGTAGGAAAGAGACCACAAAGGTTGTGGGGTTGAATTGGAATGTAATTTGGCTTGATCCGTGATCAGCTGTTGGTGCTTGGGGATGCCGCGCCAGAGGGAGAGGGAAGGTAAAGGTTCTGCTTAATTCTGTAAACAGATAGTTGATTTTGGGCATCTCTCTCTCTTTCTTTGGACTTGTTTGTAACTAAATATTTTGGGTGGTTGGGATTGAAATAGTGGATAAATAATAATAAGGATAAGAATAGATAGATGGGAATAAGATTTGGATATTGGCTTCACACTCAAAATCCGGAAAGATCGGGTTTCACACTCGAACTTGCA
Organism: Agave tequilana; assembly: GCA_038442645.1. Lineage (NCBI taxonomy): Eukaryota > Viridiplantae > Streptophyta > Magnoliopsida > Asparagales > Asparagaceae > Agave > Agave tequilana. The sequence goes on along the minus strand of JAVJIF010001940.1, from coordinate 158,640 downwards.
AAAGAGATTTCATTTTGAAAACACTCAAATTTTCATTAAGTAAACTTCATCACAATTTTATTGGAATCATGCCTTAATATAGGCTTACAGAATTGAGGACTTTCTCCACGTAGTCGATGTGGGACTAAAAAGGAGAAATATAAAATTAAAACAAAGAAAACAATATGGACTCAAATAAATAAAAATACAGACTCTAATCGACTGAAACAACTCGAATAGTGACGCTCCTTGGATGTCCGCATCACTTTTCCAAATCTCTGACTATAAAAATTGCAACCATTGCACACTTTGCCTACGTTGGCTAAGAACCCATTCACGCTCCATCCATATGCCCACAACTACCTCCAGATCTAGTCCAATCTGATCAGATATGCATATTTTCTTTTGTTTCATATCAAGTCAAGGCGACAACGCGAATCAAGAACTATGGGCGTCTACACATTCATCTGTCGGAGCTCCAAAGCGAATAGACCGATTAGCAACTTCTGACGACCTTGATGCGTCGACAGTCCTCTCAAACACAACTTTTAATTAATCCGATTTCTATAGGAGTAAATGTTTCTTATCATTTCGATGGCGAGATGTAGCTTGACTGCATGGGCCCAGCTTCGTCCAGGTCACTTACAAATCAACCAAACATCATCACCTTCGACCACACCTTAGATGAAATCATTGAAGACAAAAAATGCCAAAAAACAAAAAAAATATAAGAATGAAAATTCTCAAAGACTACATTCTGATGCAAATGCAAAGATTACAAAAGTTGAATAATCTCACAAAGAAGATAATTTAGATACGAATGCGAACTGAAGAAATTGCACTTGTGTAGAAAGAAATTTCAATCAAAATAGATAGTTGTCATTCTGAAGAAGATTAAAATCGTGGAACCTTGTTCTGATACCAAGATAAACTACTATAAAGGAAACCTAAAAATAACCACATCTTTATTAGTTCTATAAAAATTAAAAAAATAATAATTACGTATAACCATGACTAATCCTTTCTTTGTATAATAAGCTCAGACGAAACCATTTCCTATTTCAAATTATTTCTAGGAAGTTTCTCTAAAGTTTTAAAGAATCATTAAAGAGTCTCAAATAAAAGCCAAAATGTTGGCTTTTATAGAGGCTTAGAGCCATAATCACAAAATTGCGTCAATAGTCAAAACCGAGCAACATGATGAATGCCCAATCTACTACATCACCTAAGCTAGTTAATTGGTCTACTATTCTGGAATACCCCAGTGTACTCTCAAGTTCACAACCAGACGGTTTTCCAGTCAAATATTCATCATCCACCCAAGATGATTGATCGCAAATTAGAGTATTCAAGGCATATCTCAACCAGGCTCCACCTTGAATAGATCAAGTCCCCAACAATCTCCCCCATTAAGCACGCTTCGGGCCTCGATCTTTGTTGAATGGATTCATGTTGGATCACAAAGGGCCACAAACTAGATGGATAAGGCTAATAGAATTATAACCCTTTTTAACTCAAAAGTATTCACCCTAATTGTGTCATGAATCTTATTGAGATAAGGCTAATGATTAGGATTAGCCTAAGATGAAATGAGAATTCAACATATAAAGTTTATGAACACTTAAAATTGGAAACAAAAGGCAAAATAGGGTTTTAAGGAGATACCTCAGTATCCTCATAATACATGTTGTGATCCAACAAGATTGTCGTAGTGTAAAAGCTCAACTCGCTTCACTAATAACTCTACGATCAGAAATTATCTTTCACCTATTTTTGAAATACCTAACATGGTTCTCCATGTTTTGCGTGAATTACTCATTAAGGACTTCTTTAACATGCTTTGCTGCCGCACAAAATGTTTTGAATATTTAAGGTGTTAGCCCATGGATAGCAAGGTCCACTAGGAAAAGGATAAGCACCTTATCATGATATGATCTGACTTTCACTTTTTTTATCAAATATTTTTCTTTATTCTCCCTTGGACTTTCTCTTCTTTCGTTGATATGTGATGTTAGTGCTATTACATCATAAAAACCCAAGTGACACAGATAATATATTATATATTAAAATCAAAAGGAAAATTCTATAGAACATTAGAGGGTTGATTGAGCCTTTCCCTATCACTACAGGCCTACACCGAGGATCAGTATTAAGTTCTTATCTGAATGACTTACTAGACATATTTAGAATGAATTCCATGGTGCATGTTATTTACTAATGATATGGTATTAGTTGACCATCTTGCTCTCTTTCCAAAATGAGACTAATTCTAAACTCATGCCTTTGCCATACCAAACCTACTTGAACCAATTGGGTTGCAAGACACTCCCAACTCATGTTGTACTCGTACATACACGATATGTATATGATACATTACCGGTACAAGGATACAAAAATCTTAAAATTTCTGGATACATGTGTGCCATGGATAAAATGATAATAAAATGTGTTTCAGTTAATTTTCTATCTATAATATGAATTAGTAATACTATAACGTTCAAGAAGCATAGTAACCCAGGTATTAAAATCTATTTTCGAGTTATCCACATTAATAATTACTTGAACAATTAGAAATGTATATTAAGAAACTGTTAAAATAGTATAAATGCATCTACAAGTAAAATGAAATCATGAAACCATCATCCATTTATGAGAATTTCAACTTCCTAGTCTTAGATACATCTTTAATATGTCTAGGATATGGTGATGAATGTTATAAATCACCCAACATGTATTTATCAAGTATCAGAGTATTTGTATATGATACAAGTATGGCTCCTTAATCGTGGTATCCATGTAGCATAGGTCCGAACAAATCTCCACCTTTGTTTGGATGCAGTCGAGCCCAATCTACCAACTTAGTACCTAATGGGGCTAGTGTCCCAACCACTTTGCAGACTAAGTCGCGCTAATGGTACCAGATGTGATGACATATGCATCCAAAGGAACCCTAACCCCTATCCGACTAAGTCGTTTACTTTTAAATATGACAACACATGCGCTCCACTTTGGGCTATAACCCATGCCAACAAAGTCACAAAGCAATGCAAACATTCAAAGGCCCATCAAACCATGGCATCTGGTCCCAATGATTGGATTTCCAAGGCTCTTGTACCGGAACGAATAGGTATTAGGCTTGGAATCCATATTGACCCAAAAGGATTCTACCAGTTGGAGCCATGAATACCCATCTTGCTCTCTTTCCAATATGGGAATGAATCCCAAACTCGTGCCTTTGCCATGCCAATCCCACTTGAACGCTGATTGGATGCGAGACACTTAGAGCATAATTTTTTACAAGATGGCTATATAGTTAGTCATGATTGATGGGCCAGAATGTTTGGCAATTAGGAAACAACTTGTTAATAGTGTAGCTGAAGCGAGAAATGTCTAGATGGATGAGTGGCATTATGTTAAGAGGTAAGTAAGAAATGAGTGCATTCACATGAAAATTAAGGTAAGATAAGATGAGGGAAATTAATTTGAGATGGTTTGCACATGAAACACTAATGAGTGCGAAGGAATATGGTTGAAGAGTGACTAGGACCAAGAATAGAGTATAAACCAAAATGAAAGTGGGTCAAGGCAGTAAAAAGTATATGTTAGTAGCTAATTTAACTGAGAAGGTTGGCCTTATAAAAAATGAATGCAGAGAAAAAGGACGAATTTAGCTGACCCCAAAGTTTGTGGAAAGCTTTTTCTTGTTGGTTTTGTTGTTTTAGTAAGTGTTGTTTCCCTCTTCAAATAATCAAACTGCTAAATATTTTATGAAAACTAAAAAACTACAAAATTGACACAGACCCTGACATGAGAACCACACACATGTAGGTTATTCTTTTACAATAAAGTTTTTGTTATATTTTAGAAATTCAACTGCCAATCTTAGTTTGTTCGTAAAATCTTGACTAGAGCTTAATGCATGCCGAGATGCATTTACGAATAGTGTCATCAGGATTCTCATGACAATACCACTTTATCTGCAATATTATGATAAAGAAAATGACACTATTAAATTCTATATCATAGCCAGTTCAGCGATATATATCAGGAGGAGCACTTTATTAGTGTATTGAAAGCTGATATTCAGATTGTTAAGGAGCTTCCTGTGGAACTAAGATCATTGGATCTGGAGGCAATTGGCAGTATTGTAAGTATATATGCCACAAGTTTTTTTTGAATGAATGATACCAAATATTCAAATCTTGACCATTAATTATTCTATTAAGTTATCTCATAATTGACAGATCTAGTTAATGGAATTGTTTTTGTTAGGTGTCTGATGCTGAAGTCATAAAAGAGTCAAAGCCAAGCTTTTACCTGAAAAAGATTCTGCCAATCCTACTAAAAAATGGGGTTGTCCATTTTGTTGGATTTGGGAATCGATTAGCTTTTGACCCCATACCATATGAGCTGCAGGTATGCAACATTTATTAGGAACAAACTCTGTCATCTAATAAAAGAAGTTCTATTTTTGGACTATCATGTTGAATTGGTTCAAAGCGGAGTAACGATTTTTGTAGTTTATTTTTTAAATTTTCCTATTTTTACTCTGTACCTTTAATCCCAACTGGGGCTTCACACTGTGACATTCTAAACTAATTGTTTATTTTTTTTTTCATTTCCTATATTAAATAGACCTTAGCATGCTTTACTTCCACTGCAATCTTTCTGAAGTGCTCTAGTGTAATTTGCTACAATGACAAAAGGATTTGGTCTAATAATTTAAAATAGAGAAAGCACATATTTTTTGCAACTTCGAGGAAAGTCTAAAAAAACCTTACAGCATGGTTCAAAATCTAGATATCGGTATTGACCGATGAATTTTAGTATCAATGTCGTTAATATCGGCCGTTAATATCGGAAGTATCAGCCATATCGTAAGTATCAGCCCTGATATCGCCGATATTATAAGGTGAGTATCGTATTGGGTACCTCAAAACCCGATCGATATTGCCGATACATATAGGAATCGGCTGATATTTGAAACCATGCTTGCAAGTTAATCATTCATGTACCCACGCGTGAGTAGACTGCATTCCTGTGGCTGTTGGCTGACAAGTGGAGCATCGTCACAGTTTTAGGGCTGAAATACGATATCAATGTTATATTGGAGAAATCATTCTTGCCAAATCTTTTCTTTTAAAAAAGTCCAGAATAAAACACAACTGGAATATGTCTACAGAAACAGAGTTAATCTTGCTACCCTAGGTATCCACTTGCTAATATTCAATGGAAAATATGAAGATCTTCACTAAATTAGTTTGCCATTGTGGAAGAAGGAATTGGATATTTGATGAGAGGTATGATATTATGTTGGACATTTCATCTTGCTCAGTGACCTAAAGGATAGTAAAGGATATCAATGTAATTGTTCATTTGCAAAATGAATAACGTAGCGTTAACAAAACAGAAAATGTATTCAAATACTTTATAATAATTCTGGTCAGAATTGGAGTGTAAATTAGATAAGCACGCACTTGCACTGAAATTATGAAGGCATCTGTACGATAAACTCCTCCCTAAGTCTTGACATCTTCCCATAAATCGTAGCACTCCATGACTTGGTATATTCAGAAATTTGTAAATAGTCATTCCTGCAGAGTTAAAACATGATTTTTTTAATCTATTAATTATGGAACAGATCTTATCCATCATGCTTCCCTCTGGGCACAGTGAGTTATCTTACGATTTGCTTATTGTTATACAAATCACTTTGACCCAAAATGTAGCTGTTAAGCCGTGGGAAAACTGTTGAGATATGTCTTTGTTTGAGGAAAAACAACCATTCCTAGCAGTAGATAGCACAAGCGATCATCCAAGGTTGACTGATGAAGGGACAGTTTAACCACTAAACAACAAAGTTTCAGCACTGAAGTAATCAGTCAAGGCAGACTACTTGGTCTAGGTTCCTAATGCCAGTTGAGTCCCTAAAGCAACTCTTTTGGCCAAACTCTGCTGCGGATTAAAGAGTTGATGCCAATCAACATTCATAGTCAAGTTTCAAGTTGCGGTTTTAATTTTTTTTTTTTTTTGCTGTAGGAGAGTCAGGGGGTCATGTGAATGATTATAGTTTCTTTCCTAACAGGTTTAGGTCTGTGATGCTTTATAAATAGGCATTATAATGAAGGTTCATTGGAGGAAGGAAAGATAGAGAGAGGGTTTTGTGTAAAGAGAGATAAGGTAGGGCATTTTTCTAGAGACCGAGAGGGAGGGCTTTACACTATCGTCAAGGTCTTTATTGGGAATAGAGAAAGTCATGTGAGATATTTTGTAATTTTTTTCTTCATGCGTTAGTGGAATTTTTTTCATGGCTTCCTGCAGGAGGTGTAGGTGATTTTGGCCATATCCTCTATTTTTCTCATTGGTCACATGTTTCATCTACTAGTGTGCATGCAAGTGTTTTTTTTCATATGGATAATGCTTCTGCACAATGGGCATCTTTAATGGTTGGTACCAGTGAAGATAGATTTTGGGTTTGGGTTATCAAACAAGTAGGATGAAAGTGCAGAGGTGGTTAAGTTGATGAAGGTGATCAGTGGATCAATTTTAAGTTTCAGAGGCATTATTTGGGGGGAAAAGGGAAAAGAGCAGAAGAAAAGTTGAAAAAATATTATGTAAGTGATAGAAGGTCAAGGTTGTTGCATTAAAAAGTCATAGCACGGTTGGTTTATTGACGGATTTCACGGAAGGTTGGGATAAACATATAGTTGGTAAGTCGATCAATGATTAGATCATCAAAATGGTGGTGGATGTGATTGACATCGTTCGAATTGGCTATAAATTGCCAAAGATTAATGAAAGACCACGACGTGCATATTTGGTAGAAAAGAACTGAAAGACCATGGCAATGCTCTGATGGTGAATATCTACATAGGCTCATTGGTGAGGTTTTGTTGGTAGGGAGGTGTCAAAGAAGCAAATAAGTTGGTGACATCACAGGTCGCAAGGTTTTACTGTATGCTTGTAACACCATACTTATTAGAGACAAACGTAGCGCTGGATACAAGATGGAAAGTGATTGAGAAATACAAATAAGATGAGGAATAAGAGTGATAAGAGCAACACAATATTTTACATGGTTCTCTCTAAGAGGGCTACATCCACCGGTAAGGCGACCAGAGAGATCCAACTATTACAAATAAAAGAGTACAATGAATGGAAGATCACAATCAATAACTTGTAACACTCCTCTCAATGACCTCACAAACAGAATCCATTTTACAAAGAATATCTCACCCAAAGTCCTAAGAAATAAGCATAAGTGTCGAGAAACAAAAATCTGGAGACTATTTTTATTAGAGAGATCTCATCTCAATATATAGAGATTACAAACGGGTATTGGGTTGTGGGTAATGTAAACCCAATAACCCAATTAGCTTATTATCTATCTAGATTAATAATCCCCCTCAAGCTGGAGCAGAGATATCTAACATGCTCAACTTGTTACATAAAGTAAAAAAATACTTTAGGTGAGGCAGCTTTGGTAAGAAGGTCCACTAGCTGTATCGAAGAAGGTGTGAACCAGAAAATAACCACTTTCTTGGTCCACGCATCTCGGACAAAATAACAGCCAACCTCAATGTGCTTGGTCCTCTCATGGAATACAGGATTCTAGGTAACGTAGATAGCAGACTGGTTATCACAATGCATATGCATGGGTCTAAGCTGTCTAAAACCAAGCTCCCTCAGTAAATTCTTTAGCCAAATCATCTCATATGCAGTGTGAGGCATAGCTCTATACTCAGCTTCTGCACTTAAGTAAGATATTGCATCTTACTTCTTGCTCCTCCAAGTCACAAGATTTCCTTCAATAAAGGTACAATACCCAATATTAGGCTTTCTATCTCCTCTGTCACCGGCATATCCTAAATCAGAGTATCTCGAGATGTGTACTTGTCTATATTTCTTATACACCAAGTTTTTCCCTAGACAACTCTTGATATAAACCAAAATTCTTAATGCAGCTGACCAATGAGCCTCTCTAGGTTCATGCATGAACCTACTTAGTACACCAATATCGAAGGTTATATCTGGTCTAGTGACTGTCAGATAAATCAACTTCCCAATCAATCACCTATACCTTCCTGGATCATCAAGTGGGTAACTGTCATCAAACCACAAGTCCACATTAGCTTTCATTGGAGTGCTATCAAGCTTGTACCCCAAAAGTCCTATCTCTTCCAGAAGATCCAGAGCATACTTTCGTTGAGAAAAAAGTATACTATGTTTTTAATGCGCAATTTCAATTTCTAGAAAGTATTTAGGCCTCCCATGTCCTTGGTCACAAAATGACGCTTAAGATATTCCTTTGTCTCCAATATCCCTCCAGGATCACTACCAGTTAGCAAAATATCATCAATATACACCTCCAGAACTACGATACTAGACTTTGTGCGTGAACAAAGACAGAGTGATTAGAGTGACATTAGTAAAAACCAATGTTAGAGATGGTGATGTTGAACTTCTCAAACCACGTCTTTGGACTCTGCTTGAGACCGTATATAACCTTTTTGAGACTACAGATCTTATTCTCCCCCTGAGCAACATAACCTAGAGGTTGCTTCATATACACTTCCTTCTGAAGGTCACCATATAAGAAATTCTTGACATCCAGTTGACGCATTAGTCATGACAAGTTAACGACACAGAATATGATCTTGATAGAGTTCATTTGGGCAACGGGCGAGAACATTTCAAAATAATCTATGCCATACGTCTGAGTATAACTTTTGGCTATAAGTCTGGCCTTATAGAGATCCACTGATCCTTCTGGGCGATACTTCAAAGTATAGACCCAAAACATCCCACAATGACGGCATATGTGGGTGCCGACACCAACTCTCAAGTTTCTTGAGAAACAAGAGCATCCATCTCCTCATTAATGGCCTGCTTCCACACAAACACCAATAAAGCCTCCTCACAAGACTTGAGTATAGATTCAGAAGATAAGGATAGAACAAACTGACGAAACTGTGGGTTAAGATGATCATAGGAAACAAAATTTGAAATAAGATGATCAGTGCAAAAACCGTTTACCTTTCCAAAGGGCAATGGGAATATCAAGATCAGAGGGAGGTGCTGATGGTTGAATAGAAGGACCGTTTACCGCAGAGGGTTGACCGGAATTGATTCAGAGGCATGTACTTTTTGGCGATGAGTGTATACGATTCAGAAACCTTTAATTGGCGCCTATACTGGCGTTGATGCATTTGGCTCTAAAGTTTCTTCAGGTGGCACTGGCGAAGAATCAAGAGAAACGGTGCAGGCAAAAGTACAGACAGTGGAAGAGGAACAGACACAGATACAATATCAGGAATTCGTGGAGAGAAATATGGAACAGATTCAAAGAACGTGACATCGGCAGACACGAAATACTTTTTTGTAGAGGGATTGTAACATCGGTGTCCTTTTTGAGTTCGGGAATATCCAACAAAGACACATTTGATATATCTAGGAGACAATTTGTCTAACCTAGGAGATAAGTCAAACAAGCACAACCAAACACCGGTGGAGTCATGGAGAATACACTTTTGTGAGGGTGGAGATAAGAGAAGAATTTTTTCACCAAGGACAAAGGCATCCTATTAATTAGATGACAAACACTTAACACAGCATCTGACCATAAATATTTGAGAACATGCATATGAAATATTATTGTCCTAGTAACATCCAGAATATGCCTATGTTTGCATTCAACAATTCCGTTTTGTTGGGATGTATGAGAGCAGGATGCCTGGTGAATAATCCCATTTTTTGAACAGAAGATAGACACATCATTTTTAACAAACTCTGAGGCATTGTCAATCCGAAGCACACGAATAAAAGTAGAAAACTGATTTTTTATTTCATTGAAGAAGATGACATTAGAAACTTCTGACTCTCCTTTAGTAAATACAACCAAGTTATGCGGGAAAAGTCATCAATAAAGAACAGAAAATATCTAAAATCTTTAAGTGAACGGACACGACTTGGACCCCAAATATCAGAGTGGACTAACTCAAAAGGAGATCTACTATGACTAGTGACTCGATTATGATAGGTAGCACGATGATGCTTACCTAACTTATAAGACTCACATCCTAAAGAAGAAATAAAAGACACAACAGGGATGACAGATCTACGCTTTTGCATTGAAGAATGACACAAGTGCTAATGCCAGAATAGAACGAGATCAGACTGATATGCAACCAAGCCAGTAGGAGTCACTCTGTCATCCAAATAGTACATGCTTCCTCGTTCACGCTCGAACCAATCTTCCTCCCAGTTGACAGGTCCTGAAAGACAATGAGAAAGAAAAAAGGTAATTTTGCAGTTATTATGCTTTGTAAATTGACTGATAGATAAGAGACTGACAGGAAATTTTGAAACAAGACATTAGTAAGTGTTAAGGATGGAGTAGCGTGAACACCCTATTTCCCAATGCAGGTGAATGAGAACCATCAACAATTTTAACATAAGGATAGGTATTTGACAAGTATAATAACATAATTTTTTTATTATCTGCCATGTAGGATGAGACTTCTGAGTCTAAAATCCAGGGCTTTTGAGGAGAGGCAGTATAGGCATGCATACCTGAAGAGGATGCATGAGTTGCTGAATGACCGTTCTGAGAGAACTCTAGCTGACATAGTCGATCGTATTCCTCCTATAATAGTATAACTGTGGAAGAACCAGATGAACCAAGAATAGTACATGGAGTTTGAGACTCTGAGGAGTGTCATATGGGGCATGAGGCTCAGAATCAGCTAGCTGTGCCTACTCAGGTCGCCCAAATTTCGTCCAACACTTCTCAGAGATATGGTTATTCTGACCACAGTGCGTACATTGCCTCGTTCCTTTATTAGAAGCATTCAGTTGTCCACCATGAACATTGCGCCCGCAAAATGAGCCACGTCCTCCAAAGTCGCGTCACGACCACGTTCTCTACCATGTCCAAAGTACATGGCAGACTGATCTATAGATGATGCGGAGGATACATCAACTCCAGTAGACATGACTTTAGAGAAAGTGGTAGTCAACGTGAGAATACTATCTCTTCTTGTATCTGACCTCGCACCTGAGATCTGAGTGTAGCGCTCAGGCCAGACAGAAATTTCGACACCGCAAGATCTTGACGATACCCCCTCAGTGTCGCTGCATCGGTTACAGCAGGTTGATACATCTCCAACTCATCAACCAGACCCTTGAGTTCTCCATAGAACTTGGCCACAGACTTATCTCCCTGTTTTAGTTCAAACAGGCTCATAGATTTCAAAGACCCTCGAAGGATTCTTCTCATTGCTATACATTACCTTCAGGGTATCCCATATTTCTTTGGCAGTAGTTAGAAACATTACACTGCCACTAATCTTCTCCTAACTGTTGAGGAGCCAGGTTGTATCAGAATAATTCCCAGTAAGCTAGGTAACATAAGTGGGATCGTAGCAGTCGGTGGAGACTGTAGTAGATGAACCAGTTTGTTCTGAGCACCAATGAATTTGCGGAATGCCTGGGCCCATTACAAGTAGTTAGAGTCATTCAACTTCACCGTAGTTTCCAACATCTTCTTAGGTACAGAAATCTCAACTATCGGTGATGAGATCCGAATGGAGGAAAAACTCATATCACTCGACATCACGACCAATCAAGGATAAATACCAGAAGCAAACAGTAGTAGTAAGAAAGAAAATCAGATTTTTTTGCTGAAAGTCAGAGTATATCAGATTAAAAGCCAGAGTAGATCAGATTAGGCATAGAGACAAGCCAGAGCAGATTATAAACATGAAGCAAAAGGCGTCCAATAAAAAATAGCCTGAAAGGCATAACAGAGTCTATGAAGACTCAGAAATGGCCTATGAAGGCTTAAAAGAGCCAGATATAACTTATAATGGCTTAGCAAAGTTTATGAAGACTCAGAGATAGCTTAGAAAGGCTCAACAAAGTCTATAAAGACTTAGAGATGGCCAGAAAGGCTTAACAGAGTCTATGAAGACTCAGATATAGCTTAGAAAGGCTTAACAGAGTCTATAGCCTAGAAAGACTTAAGATAGTCGGTATTGCCGAACAAGGAGCAGAACAGATTGATCCAGATCAGAACAACCAAGAATCAGTACATAACAAATCAGAACAACGTATGGATGTGTGCGGCAGGGGTGGATAGGGTGCGACACTGCTGGGGAGGGGCGGCAAGGGCTGTGAGGGATGGCAGGGGCCAGATGAGGCTGCGACAGGGGGTTGGGAGGGGTGCATCACAGCTTGATCTGGAGGAGAAAAGAAAGAAGAGGAAGATTAGGATATGAAAGCTAGGGTTTTGGATGCTCTGATACTATGTTGAGAAATAAAACCCTGGAGACTATTTTTAATAGAGAGTTCTCATTTTAATATTAGAGATTACAAACGGATATTGGGTTATGGGTACTGTAAACCCAATAACCCAATTACCTTATTATCTATCTAAACTAACAATAAGTATTGAATATTATTAAAGCAGTGCAAGTATTTGTAATATTCGTATAGTAAGGATCTTTTTTGTGATATGTACTTAGAGACATAAATAAGGGAGACACCCCTAGTTTGGACTTTACCATCTTTTTCCGATCTTCACATGGTATCAGAGTGTTGGTATGCCTCGCCATCAACAAGAAATTTATTTTCTCCTTTTTGCCTTGTTGTTTCTTCTTTCTCGTGTAAAGAACAAAGGTCTTAATACTTCTTTTTACTACTTCCTCTTTCTTTCTTTCTTTCTTCTTTTTTTTTCTCTTCAACCCAATCACCTCTACCAACTCCTACCTCCATCAATTTTCTGCAAACACTTTATTTGTAAGCCAAAAAATTCCTAATTTAATTTAAAATCCTTATATTAATTTAGTTTAATTAGGAAACTTAATTAAAACCTAATTTGATTAGGATACTATTAAAGTACGAATGACTACATCTTTATTCATATTTAGAAGAATAACAAAATATTCTTTACATATAGACTCAAGAGATTAAATTCTACTTAAGCTATGACTCTTAATATTTTACTCGAACTCTAAGACTTCAAATACTAAGGACCCTAACCTCCCCTTCAAACTCGCAATGATATGACATCGAGAGTTTGTTTAATAAAAAATTGAAAAAATAAATAAATATTGAAATCACTAAAAAACAGGTATTGAATTGCTAATGCTAATGCCAAACTGCTAATCCTTGATGTCGATGCGAATTTGCAAACCAAAGCAAGTTGAATCTGAGTCGAACCAAACACTTGCGTGAAGGTTGCATGAAAAGTCAAATATTCATCTTTTTGAATGTGATTAAGATTATAGAGATTCTCAAATATGGTCGCATTGTAGGTTTGAAAGATCCTCTGACTCAGTGGAAGAGGAAGTTTTGAGATATCCGCAAACTCAGTGGAACATGAGATTTTGAGAGATCCCCAAACTCAGTAAAGTGGAGGTTTTAGAGATTCTCAAATTTAGTAAAAATGGAGGGTTTGAGAGATCCTCAAACTCAGTGGAAAATTAGGCTTTGAGAGATCCTCAAACTAAATAAAAGATGAGGTTTTAAGAGATACAATATAACCACGAAAATAAAGCAGCATGCAAAGTTAAATTCCAAATGAATTTGGACTAAATTCCCATTAGATTGGGAGACAAATGATAGACATAATTCCAAAACTATGCGGGCAATACACGTATGAAATGGCTTGGTGATGTATGCAGAAGTTGCGACTCTTGTTGGGATCATATTTCGCATCCGAGCATGCAATTGCGATCAGTTGGATTGTAGGAGTCCTTGTTGGGCCAATTAGGCTAGAATAACGTAATGATGTGGTGGGCTATCATTAAGTTTGGTAGTGCTAGCACTTCCTTGTAGCAATATATATGTGTGTGTATGTATGTATCAATCATAAGTTTAGTTATGAGAGCTTCAGAAAAGATGTGAGATGGAAATATGAAAGGAGAGGGCGCGGCTAGGGAGATGCTTGGTTCTCACATGAAATCATTGTTTGTTCCTCCTTTCAGTATATATCTCATAGTTGTGCCTTATGGACATAGACCAAAGTTAGGCGGTCTGCTAGAATATAAAAATATTATCCTCAACTCTTCATGTTGGAATTTTGATGTAGTAGCATTGACTTTAAAATGATATTTTAGACCAACTGAGTTGGGCAAGAGTCCAAGTTTTAACACATGAAAAGGGCACGCGATTTGCGGGAGCGTGTTAGAATAAAAAATTACTACCCTCAACCTTCACAACAACTTTTGAGTTTTGTTGTAGTGGTAGAAGCTTTAAAAGCCTTGTTAGAATATAAAAATATTACAATGTGGTGGCAGGGACTCCATTTACGCCCCTGCATGTTGAGCTCCTATTTCATGAGCCGAAACTTTTGAAATCACTTAGGGGATGAATATGTGATGTGCTAATCAAATGCGAAATTTAAAACTTAATAACAATTCAACTCAACAACCAAGAAATGAAGCCGTGTACCCGATGATGGCCTCTGGACTTCTCCTCGTGATTTCTCTTAGAATAAGAGTTAGACGTGAATAATTGCTTTCTTGATTTAAATGTGCAATCATATATAACAATATCAAGCATATAATAATAAGCAAGTAAGAGCATGCAAGATATAAACAAGAATGAGTAAAATAACTCAAAAACTACACAAGTACTGTTGACAGCAAAGTCTAATTGTCGACAGACTGGGACATCTTCAGTTTCTGTAAAGTTAGTTATCGACAACTACACTTGGCTGTCAACAGACTGAGATCAGACATGGTCTTTGTTGGACTAACCTGTCGACAGTTGTGTGTGGCTGTCGACAGCTGAGTTGTACTCAGCCTGTGCGCATATTTCAGCAGTCGACAATGACACTTGGTTGTTAACTGTCCTGGTACACTGGACAGTAATAAATCTTTAATTTTTGAAATCCTTTTAAAATTAAAATAAGTTTTTATAAATAACTTTTTTTCAAAACATGTATAAAACACAAAAACAAGTTATTAAAACTCTTTTGAAGCTCTAATATGTATGAACAATTTCAATACATATATAAATCGATATAAACTTGTTTTTGAGATTTTCTTTTCAATTAAATTCATCAAACCAATATAGAAAACTTTTGTGTGTGAACTTGAGCAATCAAATCAAATCTAGACTTTACAAAACTTCTAAACACTTACAAACTCATATTACAAACTTCAAGTCTTATACTTCTTGGTCTACTTTATCTTGACTTGATCCAAACACTTGATTCATGTGAGTTAGACTCATCTTTGAGTACTTGATGTGTCCATTGTGCTTGAGTTTTTGAATCAATCGTGTTAGCTTTAAAACTTGACTTTGAGTATTTTGAAGAAGTTAAATACTAATCTATGATCTTGATTAGACCTGAAACTTATATATCACAAGATTATTAGTAACTATAATTACGTGAGTTAATTATCACTCAAACTAGAGTGATGGGCCTTTGGGCTAACAATCTCCTTTTTGATGATGACAAAACTCATGGAGTTATATATGAATGGAGCAGAGAAGAACTCTATAAAAGCTTTCGCTTAACTCATGCATAAACATAAACATATAAATATATTCAATAAAGCTCTAAACATCTAATAAAACATTTGTAAATAAGCAACATATATGCATATAACATAACAATATGCATATATAAAGCTGCAAATTTCTCTCTCCTTTCTGTCATTTCATCAATAAAGGGGTAAAAAAACAAAAACAAATTTTTGCAAATTTCCAATCTAAAAACCAATTATAGTCAAAATGAATTTAAGTTTGAAGTCAAAACAAATTGATACCAATTGAAATTTAAATCAAAACAATTTAAACAAATCCATTTAAAAAGTTTCTCCCCTTTTTAAAACATTAAAATAAGATATGCTATCAAATCTTATCAAAACTATTTAATCAATAGATGATTTTATCAAAACTAGTATGAAAAATACATTCAAATATCAATAGTGTGTGAAACATAGATGTGTCAACGTCTAACTCACACAAGATTAAATGCATAAGCTTGTTAAAAATATACCAATATTTATATTGAAGCAAAATCAAGCTTATCATGAAATCAATTTGCTAATGAAATAATATGCACGGGAAACATGCATGGAAGTTTTTAAACATGCATAATCAATTTAAATCATATATATGTATGTATACCAATTATAATTTAAAGCATACATATATAAATAAACAAAAATGAGTATACAAGGATCATAAATCTAAGAAATCGAGTGTATTTCTCATTGCTATCACCAACCTGACATGCATATGTAAATCGAATAGTCAAATATATCATATAATGCATAATCGCCCATCCAACCCCCCACTAAGGGTATGTATTTTTCAAAAATGACTATCTGAAAATAGTTGAAAATAACTTAAAAATACTACCACGTGAAAAATGGATATACCAATTTAAAAAATAATTTAAATTTGATTCAAAACTACATAAATAAAAACAAATGAATACATGTATAAATGTAATAATCATCAAAATTAGGATATACACATATAACTAAATTAGAGTTGAGTACACAGGATATGAATCAAGTTAGGCACAAAATCGAGTGTTTCTCAAGGCGATACAAGTATATACAAGTTCTCACAAAATTTGCATTTAAACATTTAATCAAAATATATATTTCTTATACAAACATAACATGCTTATAATCAACCATGCAAAGTATATATAAACTAAAATGGAGGATTGAGATAGTTACTGATACCAATGAGGCTAACTCTATGACTCCAAATCAAAAGTAGTCTTCTCATTGTAACTTCTTTACAGTGATGCATTCATTGATTAGTCCATCAAGTTTCGATTGCATCTATCATCAAGGTACCAATTCTCTCACGTCTTGAGAGAGGATACACCTACATCAAATAAAATGGGTGTCTTTTGGTACCCATACTTTTTTGGGTCCTTGGAGGTTAGTTTTATGACGAACACAAACATTAGCATTCAAAACATTTAATCTATTAAAGCAAAACTTAGCCAAATGGCCTTTGCGGTCACAATGTGTACAAGTGTACACTCTAGCATACATGTTAGCATGGTGTGTAGGATGTGAATGTGTATGCCGTGAGATATGTGCATGATGATGTGGAACTTGTTGTTGACACTCGAAAAAGACAGGACTCGCACATTCATCTTCAACCGATCTGAACGACGTTTAACTTATCGATATCTACAAAAGATAAGTTGAAGACAAGCTGATGACCAGAGATGAGACAGCAACATGGATATTACTAATCCAGTAAAACAGATAGTAAGCTAATATTGCCTTTGAAGAGACCCAAGCAGGCCCAAGACGCTAAGTTAGCTCAATATTTAGCCTGGGCATAACCCCAAGGTAAGCTTTATAGCTCCGCATGAGTCTAAAAGCTTCGCCTAAGCTTGGTAGCCTTTTTTTGAGGCTAACTATTAGCTTCGCCTGAAGCTTCCCATTTAGCCCCACCAGATGCTGATCTAAGAGCTTTGCGCCAGGAGCTCTATCCCTCAGGGATCAAAATCTCGGCCGAGTCGGATACGACTCGGCCCCCTCCGGTCCAACTCGGAGGCCCGAGTCAGGTAAGTATCGCCGAGTCGCCCGAGTCGGGTCCGAGTCGGACCCGATCCGGACTCGGACCCGATCCGGGCCGACTCGGACCCCGTGACTGCGCCCTTAAAATCGCGATGAGGGAGAGAGAGATCAGATCTGATCTCTCTCTCTCTCGCGCTCGCCGTCCCCCCCGCGACGCCCTCGCCGTCCCCCGCCGTCGCCGTCGCTGTCGCCTGCAGGTATGTTCTCCCCTCTCTCCCTCTCAGTCTCTCTCTCCCTCTCTCTGTGCCTCTCTCTCCCCTCTCTTTCTCTGTCTCTCTCCCCCGCAGCGGCGCGCTCTCTCTCTCTCTCCCCCTCTCCGCAGCGACTCTCTCCCGGCTCTCTCTCTCGCAGCGACTCTCTCTCTGTCTCTCTCTCTCTGTCGGTGGCTATCTCTCTCTCTCCCTCTGTATCTCTCTCTCACTCTGTATCTCTCTCTGTCGGACTCTCTCTCTCACTCTGTATCTCTCTCTCTGTCGGATTCTCTCGCTCTCTCTGTATCTCTCTCTCTGTATCTCTCTCTCTCTCTGTCTCTCTCTCCCTCTCCCTCTCCCCTCTCTGTCTCTCTCTCCCTCTCCCTGTCAGTCTCTCTCTGTCTCTCTCTCTCTGTCCCTTTCTCTCTCTCCTCCACTGTGTTCCCCTCTCTCTCCTCTGTCTCCGTCTCTCTCCCTCTCTCTGTTCCTCTCTCTCTAATTAATTTGCATTTAATGTCATTTAATTAGTTTAGTTTAGGTAAAGTTAATTTAACTTAATTTAGGTTAATTTAATCTAATAAAATTTTGTAATTACGTTAGGTAATTTAATAATTTTATTGAAGTTAGGTAACTAAGTTAGTGTAGGTTAATCTAGTATAACTAGTTTAGTTTAATTTAATGTAGTTTCATTTAATTGAATTGAATTTAATTTAAATTAGTTTAGTTAACTTAATTTAGGTTAATTTAATTTAATAAAGTTTTGTAATTAAGTTAGGTAATTTAATAATTTTATTGAAGTTAGGTAATTAAGTTAGTGTTGCTTAATCTAGTATAAACTAGTTTAGTTTAATTTAATGTAGTTTCATTTAATTGAGTTTAATTTAATGTTTTTTTAATTTAGTTAATTTTAGTTTTAATTTAATTTAACAGATAATTTTTTTAAATTTCAGTATGGCTCCAAAGCAACCGATATTGGATGGGAACATGGTACCCCTGTTGGTGGAAGTAGAAAACTTGTGAAGTGCAATTATTGTGGGAAACAAGTCCATGGTGGTATCACTAGATTGAAGCAGCATATAGCACATGTACCCGGTCAGGTGGAAGGATGCTTGCGAGTATCAAAAGAGATATCTCAAATAATGAGACATCTTTCTGAAGGTAGCAAAGAAAGAGCGGCCATTAAATCTAAAAAAGACCGACTTATGAGATCTTTAAGTGAGGAAGATTTCTATGATGTGACCGAAGAAGATTCTGATAATGAAATTGAAGAAGTTGGTGGTTTAGAAGGAGTTGAAAGAAGACAACTGAAACAAGCCATGAAAGAAAGTCGTGAAATGGCTTGGAGATCGGCAGAAGGAGTTGATATTGGTGGCAGTAGTTCACAGCCTTCAGGATCAGGGAGTAACCGTGGATTGCGTCGGAGTATGACTATGAGAGAAGCTGAAATTCCAGCTCGTGGTATTGATCCTTACATGTTCCCAACAAAACAGAAATCAATCAAAAGCATGTTCTCAACTGAGAATATGAAAAAAGTTGGGAAATCCGTGACGAAGTTCTTTCACTACAATGCAATACCATTCAATGCAGCTGATAGTGGTCCTTACTACCAATCCATGATTAATACTATTGCGGAGGCAGGTCCAGGTGTAAAAGGCCCTACAGGGTACCAGATTGGCAATCTCTATTTAGAGGAGGAAGTGAAAGAAATTGGAGTATATATTGCTTCAATAAAAACAAAATGGCCGCAGTATGGTTGCACGATCATGTGTGATGGATGGAGTTCTCATAATAGAAAGCCTATTGTTAATTTCATGATTTATTGTGATAGAAGCATGATCTACCATACTTCTGTTGATACCACTAATATCTCGAAGACTGCTCAGTATATATTCTCGCTAATGGATAAAGTTGTTGATGAAGTTGGCGAAGAAAATATCGTGCAGGTTGTAACAGATAATGAAGCAAGTTTCAAAGCAGCTGGTCACATGTTGATGGAGAAGAGAAAACATTTGTTTTGGTCTCCCTGTGCAGCACATTGCATTGATTTGATGCTTGAAGATATTGGCTCTTTGAAATCAGTCAAGGAGACATTGGATGATGCTAAGGTGATCACATCATTCATTTACAATAGCCTCAAAGTGGTGAATTTAATGAAGCTATATACCAAAGATAGAGATTTGTTGAGACCAGGTATAATACGGTTTGCCACCGAGTTTATTTCTATTGAAAGCCTTATTCGCTATGAGTAAGATTTGAAAAGAATGTGCACGACTACCGAATGGCGTGAATTCAACAAGGAAAGGAGTAGAAGAAGTGTGCGAGATAAGGTTGCTAATCTCATTCTGACTGACCGGTTTTGGAAGAAGGCAAGAGAGGTCCAAAACATTATGGATCCTCTTGTTAGAGTCTTGAAGATAGTGGACCAGGACAAGAAACCTACACTATCTATTATATATGAAGCTATGGATAGAGCAAAATTGGCTATAAAGGCCTCAAATAAGAACTGGAAGAAGTACTGGGACATCATTGATAGAAGATGGGAGGGACAATTGCATAGACACTTGCATTCTGCTGGTAATTCATTTGCCTAGAAATCATATTTGTTGACTAGAAATTGAAACTGTCATATCATAACAATCGTTTGCTTACATTATTGCAGCATATTTTTTAAATCCAGCACTCCAATATTCAAAAAATTTTCTACACATCCAGAAGTGAGATATGGATTAAAGGAGGTCATTAAAAGATTGGAGCCAGATTTGACTAAACAAGCAAGAGCTATTAATGAGGTAATAATAATTTATTTATTTCATCGATATAATGTTATGCAAATATTAACACTTGTGATGTGTATTCTCACAGATAAAATTATTTGTGGATGGAGTTGGAGAATTTGGAAGCTCACTAACTAGAAGAGCAGTGTAACAATCTCTTCCAGCTGATTGGTGGATTAATTATGGCGAAGAAGCTCCCAATCTGCAGAAAATTGCCATCAAAGTCTTAATCCAAACATGTTCTTTATCGGGTTGTGAAAGAAATTGGAGCACGTGGTCGCTAATTCATACAAAACTGCGCAACCGGTTGGCAATGAAAAAGTTGCATAAACTAGTATATGTGCATTACAATATGCGGTTGCGAGTAAGAAACTTGACATGCAAAAGCGACACTGATGATTATTACATCCCAATTGATCTGAACAATATTTTCAATGATGATGATATTTTGGATGAGTGGATTCGTGAGGGAGAACAGCCGATGTTACCACCAGATGACTTAGGTTGGTTAGATGAAGGTATTCGTCATACTGACGAAAGTGGCGGTGATGATGGTGATGGCAGTGATGATGACAGCGGTGATGGTGGTGGCGATGATGGTGGTGAGGGTGATGGTGGTGAGGGTGATGGCGGCAGTGATGGTGGTGATGGTGGTGATGGTGGTAATGTTGAAGAGACTCATGGTGTTGGTGGAAGCCAACGAGATGATGCTTTAACATGGGATTCACAATATTATGCCACACAAGATACAGATCATGGAGGCCGGGCGGGGATTTCACAGCAGCGTAGGCATTTGGATCGGTTGGTCGAATTCAGTTCTAGCGATTATTCGAGTGGACATGATAACTACTCACATGGTCATCATAGTCTTGAAGGCCATTTACAGGGATTGGGTTTGACATCTGGCCAATATTCTGGCACTGATTATTCTAGCACTGGTGAATACTCTACTAGCAGCACTGAATATCGAGGTTTTGGTATTATCACCATGGAGCTGATATTGCACAACCCCTACCGCCATATTACTCTGATAGTGGATCCTCTGGCCAATCATCTCAGCCTACAGGATCTCACCTACAAACATGTCATTATCCTTATGGAAACTATATGCCTGGTTTCTATACTTATCGCGGGCCAGATGATAATGATGATTTGGAGCCTCCTCGTAATTCAATGTGGAAATGACTATATTAGCAGGTACTTATGAATTATTTTGTGCAATTTACTATATTATGCATGTATTTTGATATTTTCCTACCAACGACGCTTGTATTTATGCTTTCACGTTATGTTTTGAGTGTTAGGTGATATGTTTTGAATATGTGATGCATGAATTTGGATGTTTACATTTTTTTTATGATTTGTCATTATTTTTTCATAATTTTTTTGGCGCTCTATGTAGCGTTTTTTGCGTATCGCCCGAGTCCGATCCGAGTCGCCGAGACCGATCCGTCTCGGTGCCGGCCGAGTCGGCGGCCGAGACCGAGACTTTGAACCATGCTATCCCTAGCTGAGTCAGGGCTATGGGCTGAGTCTTAGCATCGCACGAGGCTCTGAAAATAACTTCACCTGAAGCTAGCTTCGCGTGATCTAGCTTCGCATGATCCAGCTTCGCATGATCCAGCTCCGCAGTGAGCTTTGTCAGGTAATCAAATTGACCGTTTCAAAATCCCACGAGGGATTAATGGGTGAACCCCACTAATTTAGTGGGATTAACGCCACTTTAAGTGGGCGGTTACACCCGCCCACTTCGTCCCACATTAAGTGGAGATGATTGAGCCATACCGGCAAGAGGATGTTCGCACGAACCCTCTAGCTTCGCCAGAAACTCGCAAAAAGCTTCGCAGCAAGGCCATTTGCGAGCTTCGCGCGAAGCTAGTGACCGATTCAGCTTTGCTGAATTCAAGGAGCGGGACACCCCACTTTTGGTTATAAATAGTCCCTTACTGAACACAGGGGGGACACAGACAGAGAGAAGAAGGGACAGAGAGGAAATTGACTCAAAAAGAGCAGAATTCCTAACAAAAGGGCTCGACTGATCTTCTGTTCTCCGATTCTTCGAACCAAACGAGAAGGGAGTCTTATTAGGAGGCAGTTCGATCATCTGATCGATTGCATCGTCAAAAGGATAAATTGATCGCGCGCTGATCAGATTCCTACCGGCACATTTTCCCAGAAAAATCTCAGAGGAGATCTACTTGTAATTTTCTTTCTTTAAAGAATTACTTGTACTTTCGCTCCTCGATCCTTTTTTTTGTAAGTTTTCCCTTTTGCAAATCGACGAAAAACACTTGTTTCTTGCAAAATATTGATTTCAATCTATTATAATCATAAGCACATTTGTTCAAGGTTGAGTTTAAAACATCAATACTCTTTTTCAAATCACACATCTCATCATCAAAAGAGGAAGAAGTAATATCAGCATGAGAAGTGTGGAAATCGAAATCTTTTTTCATTTTGTTAAAAGAAATGGAAATCTTTTCTTTTTCTTTCAAAGCATTTTCCTTTTCTTTTTCAAAAAAACCAAATTGATTTTTCAAAGATTCTTTTTCTTTTGAAACAAGATCAAGTTGAATTTTCAAAGAATCTTTTTCTTATGAAATTGAATCAACTTGGTCTTTCAAATATTCATTTCCTTCAAAAATAATATTTAATTTTGAAGTTCTTCAATCTCTTGTTTTTCATTTTCAATAGATTATATTTTCAAGTATTTCTTGACAAAACATGGCAAGTTCATCATAAGATATTTTTTCACATTCATCAAGATCGGATTTCAAGTTTACCTCAAGGGAGTTACCCCTTGGACCATGAAGCACATGTCAGAAGTATCACTTTCTTCTTCCGAGTCAATTTTCCTATCATTTGAAGTTTGTTCACCAAGGAGATCAATGTATTCCAAACTACAAAAGCCGAATCAAAATTAGTAACCCTAGAGAGATAATCATTATTTAGGGCTAGCTTTAAAGCATGAGCAGCTTTGGCATTAACCTCAAGAGATTTTCCATTCAGTTGATTAATTCTTTAGTAGTGGCAAGATAAACATTCTTTTCGAGGGATTGAAGATATACGCTCATCTTAATCTTTCAAGTTTTAAAGTTAAGAATATCAAACATAGGTGGATTCACGAGTGTGCGTATACAATATAGTGATTAGCAAAAATAGGACCACTCTACGGTGGTTAAATTGATAATGAAGAGCACATGCTCTGATACCATTGGAAATCGCCTAGAGAGGGGCTGAATAAGTGATGTGCTAATTAAATGCATAAATTAAAACTTAATTAATAATCCAACTCAACAACCAAGGAATGAAGCCGTATATTCAATGAAGGGCTCTGAACTTCTTGTGATTCCTCTTAAAATAAGAGTTGAGGTGTATAATTGCTTTCTTCGTTTAAACAAATGCAAGCATATAAAATTATATCAAGTATATAATAATAAGCAAGTAGAGCATGTAAGATATAAACAAGAATGAGTATAGCTAAGTTAAGAGAGAAAAATAATTACAAACACGAGAGAATTGTTTCGAGGTTCGACTAAGTTGCTCTACGTTCCCGCCTTCTCTACAATGAAGGAATTTTCACTATGCACGATCCCGCAAGATCACTGGGTGCCGCAACACCTATAAGCTCCCCAAGAACTCTTGGACTTGCAAGTCCATCGCTCGTTCTGGCAAGAACAACACAAACACGCAAGCTCTCTTGAGGTCGCAACCTCCAAACACTCTCTATACAAAGATTTGAAACACTAGGTGATCAAACTCCTTGACCACTAACAAAAGACTCTTACAAACTCAAACTTATAAAATAGATAAGAATTGAAAGCTTAAGTGTGGGTGAGAGAAAACTAGAGATTTGAAATTAAAAAACCCAAGAAAAACTCTCACAAGGATATGAAATGTGTATCACTTAAACACTTAATAACTTCTGCAAAACTTATTTGAAAATTTGTTAATAAACACTCTTTAATCACTCCTATTTTTAGGAGAAGGTTAGAGATCATTATTTAGCAAATCCTAACAATGAAAACATATTAAATACCTTTAAAATCATGAAATAGTCGTTGGAAACAAATCTGAAATGTTTACAATAGAATCATAGCCGTTGAGAAGCGAATTTGGCAGGTTGACAGAATGGTTGTCGACAGCTAATACATGTCTATCGACATGCATGGCTCCAACAGTCGAATAACTCAAAACTACACAAATACTGTTGACAGCTGGGTCTGGTTGTCTCTGTAAAGCTAGCTGTCTACAGACTGAGCTCAGACTCAATCTCTGTTGGACTGACCTGTCTATAGTTGTGTGACTGTCGACAGCTGAGATGTACTCAGCCTGTGCACATATATTATATCAGCAATCTACGATAACACCGGGTTGTCGACTGTCCTGGCACACTGGACAGTAATAAATTTTTAATTTTGAAATTCTTTTAAAAATTAAAATATATTTCTATAAATAACTTTTTCCAAAACATATATAAAACACAAATACAAGTTGTTAAAACTCTTTTGAAGCTCTAATATTTATGGACAATTTCAATACACATATAAACAGATACAAACTTGTTTTTGAGATTTTCTTTTCATAAAATCAATCTTTTGATAAAAACAAACTTTAAATCACAAATTCATTTTCATTTAAATTCATCAAACCAATATAGAAAACTTTTGTGTTTGTGAGCTTGAGCAATCAAGTCTAATCTAAACTCTACAAAACTTCTAAACTCTTATTACAAACTTCAAGTCTTATACTTAGTTTTCTTCATCTTGATTTGATCGAAACACTTGACTCATGTGAGCTAGACTCCTTTTGAGTGCTTGATGTGTCCATTGTGCTTGAGATTTGAATCACCCTGTGTTATCTTCAAAAATTGACTTTGAGCCTTTTGAAGAAGCGAAACACTATTTTATGATTTTAATTAAACCTGTAACTTATATATCACAAGATCATTATATAACTACATAAGTTATTCATCATTAAAACTAGAGTGATGGGCCTTTGGGCCAACTTTGGCTCCTGTGTAACGATATTTTTTTAAACCACCATAAATGCACCCCCGTGGGATTTGAACCTTTCTCTTATACCATTATAAAGTCCTTGCCACTGCACTGCACTCAAACTCTGTAAGTTGTGGTGAGATTTGAGGATAGTATATTTATATTCTAATACGATAGCACCACGTAAAATCGTGGTGTTCTTGTTTGTGATTGTTCAATTTTGTGTGTTTGTGGCTTGTTGAAATTGGGAAGCGGGCATCTCTGTCCCCAACAAGTGGTATTAAAAAACAAAAAGAAAAACTTTCTTACAATGATATGAAATGTATTTCCCTTAAACACTTAATAACTTTTGCAAAACTTATTTGAAAATTTGTTAATAAACACTCTTTAATCACTCCTATTTTTAGGAGAAGGTTAGAGATCATTACTCAGCAAGTCCCAACAATAAAAACATATTAAAAATCTTTAAAATCATGAAACAACCATTGGAAACAAATTTAGAATGTTTACAATAGAAACATAGCCGTTGAGAAGCGAATCTGGTAGGTTGACAGAACAGCTGTCGACAACTAACACATGCCTGTCGACAGGCATGGCTCTAACAGTCGAATAACTCAAAACTACACAAGTACTATCGACAGTTGGGTTTGGTTCTTTGTAAAGCTAGCTGTCGACAACTACACTTGGTTGTCGACAGACTGAGCTTAGACTTAGTCTCTGTTGGACTGACCTGTCTACAGCTGTGTAACTGTCGACAACTGAGTTGTATTCAGCTTGTACACATGTATCGACAGTCGAAGTAACAGTTGGTTGTCGACTGTCCTGGTACACTGGACAGTAATAAATCTTTAATTTTTGAAATCCTTTTAAAAACTAAAAACATTTCTATAAATAAATTTTTTCAAAACATGTATAAAATACAAAAACAAGTTATTAAAATTCTTTTGAAGCTCTAATATGTGTGGACAATTTCAATACACATATAATCCGATATAAACTTGTTTTTGAGATTTTCTTTTCATAAAATCAATCTTTTGATAAATACAAACTTTAAATCAAAAAAAAATTTCATTTAAATTCATCAAACCAGTATACAAAACTTGTGTGTGTGAGCTTGAGCAGTCAAATCTAATTTAAGCTTTACAAAACTTCTAAACATTTTCAAACTCTTATTACAAACTTCAAGTCTTGTACACCTTGGTCTTCTTACTTCATCTTGACTTGATCCAAGCACTTGATTCATGTGAGGTAGACTCCTCTTTGAGTACTTGATGTGTTCATTGTGCTTGAGATTTTGAATCAACTCGTGTTAGCTTCAAAACTTGACTTTGAATCTTTTGAAGAAGCTAAACACTAATTTATGATCTTGATTAAATCTGATCATTAGTCGCTATAACTACATGAGTTATTCATCATTCAAAACTAGAGTGATGGGCCTTTGGGCCAACAACTTTGGCTCCTGCATAACGATATTTTTTTTAAACCACCATAAATGCACACCTGTGGGATTTGAACCTGACTTTCTCTTATACCATTATAAAGTCCTGCCACTACACTCAAACTCTGAAGTTGTGAGATTTGAGGATAGTATATTTATATTCTAATATTATCGCACCACGTAAACTCTTGGTGTTCTTGTTTGTGATATTTCAATTTTGTATGTTTGTGGCTTGTTGAGATTGGGAAGCGGGCATCTCTATTCCCAACAAGTGGTATTAGCGCCACGTTAATAGATTCATGCTTTAGTGTTCAAGGTTGAGGAGTTGATGCAGAGTTGGTAGCGATGATCAGTCGAAGCATCATGACCAAGAAGAAAAACAACGCTTCAGATCTAGTGTTGAAACTGGTGAAGCCACCACATTGTGATGTGTGGTAATTCTTGTGACAGATCCTGTGGTAGCTCTATGAAGGCAACACTTGTGTTGTGGTTAAAACACAACTATAGTGGATGTGATGCTTACAGACACAGGTCAGAGGCCGCAGCCGGAGTGATTGTTGACTGTGAGCGTTATGCGTACGACCTTGCTCTTCGGTGATGCATGCGGAGGCATTGCAAATCAAAGCATAACATGGCATGGCGGCTAGCAAGGGCGACACCAATCTGAGTAGGGTGCGGTGGCGACCAGAGGCAAAGGGCATTGGTCGGCCACGTTAGCAAGCTTCAAAGCAATAACGATGGCCATGGTGAGACATAAGCAGAGGCGGGTGCACAATGGCTTATCATCAATGGTGAGGTAGTGCACCGGCGGTAATGGCCGGTCAGGGCAACGAGTGGCCAAAGTATGTTGGTTCAGATTTGGGAGATGACTCAGTTTGCAAATCAAATGCACAGAGGCATGCCCTTGAGACATTTAGAAATTGCATGATTTATTTCTTATGTGAAGGAGAAAGCCAAAATTGCTTTGGTGGGATCCCATGTGCGGGTTGATTTTCACACACCAAAGATGATGAGCAAGTGGAGAGACGTGCTGCAAATTTGTTTGGATGGAGAGGAACATCAATCTGATTTTGAAAAGAAAAATTTTGTTCACGTGGGAGGAGAAAAAGGTGGTCTTGTGGGGTTTGTTGCGGACTCCAATGACCAACACTAGTTAGATCCAATGAGAAAACATGGAAAGTTAAAGTGTGATCAATGATTGGGATTGATTAGAGCATGGATCAGTAAATTGGAAGCAGATTTCACAGTCCATGAGTTGGAACCTATTGTTTTTTGTGTTCCAGACGTAGTAGTGAATAGATTGGACAAATTATGTTATTTGGAGCAAATTGGTGCAAAACTGACGGCAGTCGAGGAAATCAAATACAAGTTGTGGTGATTGGAGGTTGGTTGGTGGACACTGATGATGCAGATGAGATTTGATATTGTATATCATGGTTTCAGACATGGTGTGACACATAGTTTCCTTGTTACAAATAGGATTGAGATGGTTGTTGTTTGGTCCTCTAGGATCAGTGCTGCTGTTATAGTAGCAGTGAGTTTGTTGTAGCGGAGGATTTCACAAGGATCAGGGTTGTTAGAGCAGCAGTGAGTCCATTGTAGCATAGGGTTCCAGGCTAAGGGAGGATTGGTAATGTGCTTTAGTCTCTTCTTTAATTGTGGTTGTGCAATTGGTTTTATCTCTCAAAATGATATAGTGTTTGAACGAAGGTTGAGCATTGTGTAGTAATCGCAATTATGGTGGGACAAGTGGAGTGATCTTTAAGTGCTTAGTGATTCTGGTGGTTTGATCGAGATGGAGCATGATTTAGTGATCATGGCTTGTCGTTGCAGGATGGGTGAAGTGGTCATGAGTGCTCAAGAGATAGAGAGTTGCATGTGCTGTGAAGTGGATGGCGAGAATAACAAAGTATCTCCTAGTAGTGCGGTTCACTTGATACGAGCTAAGGTTTAGATTGTTTGGATTTTGTTTTGCATCCGGTTGAGCATTGAGTTGAACATCAATTAGATCATGGAACCTTTTACTGGGCTTGGCCAAATCGGCCAGGATAACATAATGATGTGGCTATCAATAAGTTTGGTAGTAATAGAGTTTCCTTGTAGCACTATATATGTCTCTTATAGGATTAGATGACTGAGGGCTTTGGAAAAGATGTGAGATAGAAAATGAGAGGAGAGGGTGAGGCTAAAGAGATGCTTGGCTCTCTCATATAATTCTTCTATGTTCCTCTTTTCATGGTAGACTCATATTTATGCCCCGTGAACGTAGGCTGATGCTGGATGGTGGACAGGGCCGGCCCAGGCCCAGGGCGACTGCCTAGGGCCCAATAATCTAAGGGGCCCAAATTTTATTTAAGCCCATATTATATAGTATTAAAAAAAAGAGTACCCCAACAGTGTGCACATGCAATGAGCATGTTGCATGCAACCTCTTCCAGTCTTCCACTTCCTCATTCCCCAACAGGCCAACACAACACCCGCCTTTTCCACTTCCCCATGACCCCAACTGTTCTCTATTTCTATATATAACAAAAAAGATAAAAAAAACCTTTTCTTCCTCTTCTCAGTTCAACCCACTCCCACTCTGATCTTATTCTCTATCTCTTTCTCAATTTTTACTCTGATCCTCACTCAATCACTCTTCCTTTCTCTCAATTTTTCTCTGAACCTCTCAATTTCCCTCTTCTTCTCTCAATTTCTTTCTCTCCCTCTCTCAACTCTTTGCTTTCTTTCTCTGTTTGGCACAGTAGAGCAGCAACCGCAGTAGAAGCAGCAGCAAAGCGGCAACAACAACCACAACCATAGCAGGTGCGCACGGTGGCACTAGGAGGCCGGCCGGCCGCCAGATGCACGGGGATCGGTCAGGTGCAAGGGTGTTCGGATCCATTGAGTGGTTGAGGGGGGTGGAATACACAGTAGAAAAAAAGATAAAAAATTGGCAAGGTAGGGATCTTGATTAAGAGTCTAATTAAATTAATTTAAACTATTTTGATCTAAAGTATGACCTATATGAGTGATTATAGGGAGATTTGGAGAAATTGGAGCGTGGCGTTGATTTCGTTTCGGTGTGAAATCTTCGGAAAGAATCAGTTGAATGGGAGTGGAGTTCCCATAAAAGTTTAAACTTTCAATATTTTTATAACAATGGTTATTGAATCAGTGATGTAACATAATTATTGATGAAGAAAAAAGATTTGTTTTGACATAATTGTGATTAGTCTGTTTAGGGGCACACTTTAGAATTTTGCCCAAGACATTGGATTTCCTAGGACCGGCCTTGACGGTGGAACCACATAAATCTTAACGCTCTTCTTGTTTATGATTTGTTCTATCTTGTGTGCTCAGGCATTTATCTCACGGATTATTGAGATCGGGAAGTTGGGATCTCTATTCCCAGCAGCTCTATGGCTCAAGAGAAGCTAAGAGGGCTTGTAGACAAGTGTTAGCATGTGAGAGATACAATCTTCTGAGTTGGTGCTAGATTTTGGTCTAAGACGGAGAGATTGTAAATGGTGTCACTTAGTTGCTCTACGATGCAGAGGCATGGTGGAGAAATAATTGTATAGGTGCATCCCCATGCCTTATCCCTAGAGGGCTTGGGTTACTGCATTCAGGTGCAAACAACATATGGGGTTGAGTTGCCCTTTATTGCAAGCAGTTCCATATAAGGCTGGGTTTGGTGCGGGTTGGCCCTGCTATGCACCTAAGCTCCAATAACTTTCTAATTATGCAAATCTAAAACAATCATCAGTTATAGGATGGGCGACTTACATGAACTTGTCTTTTAAGTTGGTTTGTAACTTTTGTATATAAATAATAAATGCCAACCTGCAGCTTGCTTTGTCGTCTTAAAATTCAGCTTGCATCGTATTGAGATTTGGCTGTAAGTTGATATTACCTGTAGCTCAGTGTCATTTAGGAACTTTTAAAGGGCTTCCAAATTGGTTTACAGGGAGGTTTGAGACAATAACCAAAGCATTTATTTATGTTTATTTCAAAAGGGAAAATATCTGGCTTTCAAAGGGGTTAAATGGACTTCAGAAGAAACAAAATTTGGGTAAATTTCTAGCCAGAGGAGTAACTCTAATAATTTTGTTTTAACTTCGGATTCATCCGGCATACATGCCGTAGGCTCACTGTACAGGACTAGTTTAAGCTATCAGGTTTTATCAAGTTGATATTTTTACTTAGACTTACATCTTGGTGATTATTTCCTTCTTGTAATCGCTTCCTTACCTTAATTTTTTTGCTTCTTTCCTGTTTCTAATGGAAACACCATCCAGAGGCTTCGATGCAGATGCAACTTTCATGCTTTACAATTTGTTGACAAAATACGAGAAACTGGTGCATTACTTGTGCAAAGGATGCGCCGTCATAGGTCACGTTGGGGACCCTTGGAGCATAATCTGTTAGGTCCATCTGCGGTAAAGTCAAGTGTGAAGAGAGAAAAGGATCCCCCAAAATCTATGTCGAGATATTTAGCTTTGCATGTCAGGTTTGAAATTGACATGGCTGCATACTCAATGTGTTATTTTGGTGGTGGCAAAGAAGAGGAAGAAGAGCTAGAAGCATACCGGCAAGTTCATTTTCCTGCATTGTCACTTCTCAAGAAGACCTCCAAGTAAGTTTTATGGCTCTTCATACTGTACTAATCATGCATATTTTGTAGTTTCTTTGAACATACCCATGTTATCTAGATATTTCTCCTTCTCTCTTGACTTGCATTATATCTATCAGTTCATTGTATATTAACTTTTAGAATTCTGTTTCCATTGGCATGCACTGTTCTTATATTTCTTTTATATTTTTTTTATAGGATACCATCTGCTTCTTTCTTGCGGTCCGAAGGAAAATGTCCTCTCACGCCTGAAGAAGCAGTGCTTATGCTTGCTGCCCTTGGTTTCAAGCGTAAGACAAGTATATACCTAGCAGGTGCTGATATCTATGGAGGGAAGTCAAGAATGGCTGCTTTGAGAAGCTTGTATCCTAATTTGGCAACTAAAGAAAGTCTTCTCTCTTCATATGAAATTGAACCGTTCCTTAACTTTTCATCTCAGGTAATTAAACTTTGTTAAATGTAAGTTTCTTGACTACTTCTGCTAACAGAATTTTGCAATGGAAATGTTGATAAAGTAAGTAATTTAATTGTAATACAAGATTGTTTAGTCATAGAGTTCTAGTAGTATTTGGAGTATTAATACTAATTTGAGTAGGATTCCTTACCTATGTTCTCAATACTGTAGTTGAACTATCCACTAAATGCTGAATTTATTAAAAAAAAGTAAGTCCTAATTAAGTCAAGCAAATGCATCACTAATGGATTAGCAAAGTACATAGCTAGTAAGAGTACATAACATGAACTTGCAATACACCATTACAGATTTACCAACCATGATAAATAATCTGGTTTCTTAGTTTGGCATGTTAATTGCAAATTTAATTCATGTAAATCTGGGGTGGAATTCAAACTACTAGCCTGATTGAAGAATTCAGTTATGTACTCTTGACGAATTGGTTGTGAACTTTATGTAAAATACCACCATCTGTCCTGTTTGAGTGATACTCAAATGCAATTGTACACTAATTTTTCTTGGTATTTAGCGTCTGCACCCTTGTGTTTTCTAGAAATTACTTTTTTCTTGCCTTTTACCATTTGCGTTATTCACTTATATTACCTTGTGTTTTTGGATTCGGCAAAAGTACCCTTCCATAAGCCAACAATGAATGCAAATTGAATAGTGATGAGTTTTAACCAATTAACCAATAGTTAAGTTAGTTTTAAATTTATAGGATGTACTTTTACCGAGAAACAGAAGAATTCCATATGGGTACAACTCGAACATAGTGCATAAAGTGCAACCTTTTTTGTTGGAGAGAACCAACTCAGAGACCTTAATTGCATCGTTAAAAAATCAAATCAATTTATCCATGTAAACACCAGTAAGCATGTTGATGCTCTCAATTTATTTATATCCCCTGTAAAGTTTGATCATTGAGTATGGTATAGTTGATACGGAGGTAAGATGAATAAAGTTAAGCTAAGCTGTCTTATAAAATGTAAAAAGTAAATAAAGTATGGGTTGATTCATTGAAATTTGTTTGGAATTCGGTTTTCCATTACTGCCATCTGATAGGAGGGTATATTTGCAAATAACTCAAAATCACCATGTCTTGTAGGAAAATATGCCAAAATCTAGGGTGATATGTGCGTACTAGCTCAAAAAGATAAAGAGCATTTATGCTAAGAAACATTCATATCCTTAAATGGCACATAAAATTTGGTCATGCAAAAAAATTCTTGGTGATACATGAGAATGTTCCTAGACTAATATAGTATCATTTTCATCAAATACAACAATAAGGTGCCAAAGAGCTGCATCATTGTAAATAAGTTTTCTAATTGGGCAACACTAAAATCCAATTTTTGTTGTTCCTATAGCCCCATCATATATGGGTATATATGTTCCAACTTGATAACGATGCATCTGGTTATTATATTACTTGATATGTATCTGGCAACTTGATAATGATGTGTCTGGTTATTCCATTTCTTTCTGTATCATTTTCATTCGTGTTCTTTAGCCTTTCAGAGATATTTTGTGTTTGCATGCTAGATTATATCACCTAGTTATAGTACAGAAGTCCACATTTAAATATTGGAATAAATGATTCAGTTTAGCCATGTCAAGCAGAGTAAAATAATCGGAATTCAGGTACTTCTGGCAGAAACTTGAACATTTGTTAGAATTAGCTTGTGTGAAGAAGATGACATTACAATATTCTTGCTCTTCACCTTTTGCAATTACTTGGCGATCTAAGAATGGTCCTCATGCCTATTGGTACAATTATTGCTGATAGAATATAAAAATATTACCCTTAACTCTCTCTCACCAAATACCATTTTAGAGTCATGCCATTACAGCAAAAATTGGGCTTTTCTGTATTGGTGTTTTTTTTTAATCCACATTTTTAAATATGTGTCCTGGTGGCATCTGAACTAGGGTTGCTCTTTTACCATTTTAGAGTCCATGTTGCTACACCAAAACTCTAAAGTTGCGGTGAGGATTAAAGGTAATATTTTTATATTCTAAAAAGTTGCAACTATGCTACTTAAAGATCATCTACATAATGAAGTTAAATATTAGAAAGGTCGTCTCCCTTGTAAATTGTTATTCAGCTTGTTCTATATTATTTATGGATGAGCTAAAGATTAATAATCATAAAATCCAAATTCAGGTGATGAATTAGAGCATAAAATTAAGCTACAATAACTAATACGCTTATAGAGTAACTATAATGACCATGCAAATGAGAACTGATTGATTTGTTTTTATTAATTGTGCTCTCTGCCTAAATTTTTATTTTGTACCAATGATTTTCTTCATTTTTACCACATTTATGAAATGTTATTTTACGTGTCATAGCAAAAGTTTCCTTAAAGGGGAAGCCAACCAAGAGTATTGGATGTAATGGTTATTTTTGATTTTTTATGGTAGTTTTGTGGTTTTCTACAGTTGTGTACTTGGATGCATTTGACAAGTTTAAAAGTAAGCTGAGAACCAGGACAATGCGACATCTGGCCTCCCCTTAGTGTTTAATATCCAAGTGTATTTTTGATTTTATATGGTAGTTTTGGGGTTTTCTACAGTTGTGTACTTGGATGCATTTGACAAGTTTAAAAGTAATCTGAGAACAGGACAATGCAACATCTGGCCTCCCCTTAGTGTTTAGTATCCAAGTGCACTGCATTTTTTGGACTTAGGTTGTAGACCTCCTTCACTCTGTGAATCAGGACAACAGCTCAATGTCTAGCCTTCCTGTAATACTGGACATAAGTGCATCACATATTTTTGAACCTGCAACCTCCTTCAAGGCTTTCAAGTTTCAAGGTGTAAGCCTTCTACCAGCAAGCACTCCTTTTCTCTGCGTATCAAATTACTTTTCTTTTAGAAAATCATATACAAAGCAGTTTTTTTGGGGAGCGTTGATCTCCTTCCCTAGTAATGTTGTGGCTTTGAGGTTTTACTCTCCCCCTTAGAACCGAGTGAATTTGATCAAGTCCGAGAACTGATATTTTCAGAGAAATTTTCAATCAATGAAAACAAGAAGACCCTAAATCATCACAGAGGTTTTTACTCATTTCTTCTAATGTTGTAAGTTTTTTATTTAATTTTTATTTTTATATATATTTTTTGGAAGACCTTAGTCAAGGGTGTTAAACTGCGTCCCTAGGGGGATATCAGAAACCATTATTCTGAAGCCAAGTCCCCAGGCAGGTGTGCAAAACAAGTTAATTTACATTTTGTATAATGAGTCTTTTAGATATTAGTCCCCCAAATTATGTTGCATTTGAACCAAAATTATATGATTTGCATACAAGTCCCTTAAATCATATACCAGATGAGTTATATGAAATCAACTTCTCTAATTAAGTTGAATTCATGAAAAGCGAATATTCTGTTCAAACTAACAGAATATCCCTTCCCTCTCTTCCTTTCATTTAATGGTCTTTTTCTAAACCTAAATTCATTTAAGATGAATCAAAACCTATTTGAAAAGATAGAGGGAGAGGGAGTCTCCCGAGAGAGAGAGAGAGAGAGAGAGAGATGTGCAAGACTAAGGGGGAAAGGGTTAATCCAAGTCTGGTTTAGATGTAAGCAACCCCAAGGCAATTACTAACGGAAATGGTAGAGAATAGACCAATGTTTTTTGTTGATACGCGATACAAAAATGGGAACGGAAAATGTGATTGGCCCCGAAACGCGGTACGGTGGGGGTAGCATTCTTCGGATTGCTTAGTTGGAACGAAGTACGTTAATGCGGAACATAAAATGATTTACAAGATGATTTCCAGATTGTAAAATGTGTTAACACACACATATAATTATATTCAATATATCTAACCGCATATCTAATCAAATATTCAATATTCAAATAGCGTCATAATGGAAAAAAAAAAATCTAAAGTTGCAAATGTCCACTATTCCATAGCAATAAAAGTTCATAAATAATTAAGGAAGCCCCAAAATTAATAAAAAGAAAAAAGATACAGAACTTTCTTCCCTTTGGCCTTAAGATCTACTCATTAGAGATTGTTGAGACCTCATGAGGCATGGGATTAGATGGTGTTGCTCGGTCCTTCTCTTCTTTGTGATTCAAATTCAGAAAAAGAATGGTTGATAGAGGTAAAAAGAGATTAGGCTAGCAATGAGGATAAAGTAGAAAGAAGATAATGCGAGTTTCACACTTTTGGTTCAACAACCGTCTTGAATCATCAGCGAATAAGAGGCCTTAGGGCTTCCTTCCTTTCTTCAATCTTAGAATGTAAGTTTTTCTTTTTTTTCATTTCATTAGATTACACAATCATTTACAGTAATGGTTCACAAATTTTGCCAATCCGGATCATGAATGTACCACCATTGAGAACACGCGATTCAAATGTGAAATCACGAGGGTAGGATCGAATTTGGTAACCGTGGAATAGACTAATTTAAGAAGCTTAAGTGATTTGGGGGATTTGGTGCAAAATTACATGATTTGGGGGATTCTTTTCAAATTTGACATAATTTGTGAGACCGATATCTGAAAAACCATCGTGTAATTTAACTTGTTCTGAAATTAAATATACACAATGAGAAATGAGGATTTGAATATACACAATGAGAAATGAAGATGAGAATATCAATTGACTGTGACTTTTGCTTGAAAATACAAGGTTTTTTTGAGCCCAGAAGACCTTTTCTTTTCTTAAAGAGGAGTTGGAGTCCAACGTTTCCAACTTACAATTAATATTGTAGCATGAGACTTGAAACATGCAGGTGTTATTACATACAGGCCCAGCAGCTAATCTAAAAGTGAGCCGCCGGGCCGTTTTTTTTTTTTTTGGAGGGGGGTGGGGGGGGGGGGGGGTGGGTAAAGGTTAAGTCAAGTCTGGTTAAGATCCAAGTAGACCCGAGTTAATTACTAACTTAAATCGTAGAATAGAATATTTAAATTCCTCAAGTGATTGGGGGAGCTGGGCGTATATCATATGATTTTGGGGACTTTTTTCAGAACTTCGACATAATTTGTGTCACCGATAGCTGGAAACCCTTTGTGTAATTTAACCTCTTCTAATTAAATATACACAATAAGAAATGAGGATGGGAGTATCAATCGACTGTGACTGTGTTTGATAATACAAGGCATTTTGAGCCAAAAAGACCTCCTTTTTTCCTCATAAAGAGGAGTTAAGGTTAGGTCCAACATTTCCACCTTTCAATTAATATCTGTAGCATCAGATTTTAAACACGCAGATGTTAATACATACAGGCCCAACAGCACAGCTTATCTGAAGCTCTGAGAGAGAGAGAGAGAGAGAGGGTAAACCCGAATATGGTTAAGATCTAAGTTGACCCGAGTTAAATGTAATGTAAGTCCTAGATACCTTATGTGATTTAGGGACTTGGGCACAAATCTTTTGATTTGGGGGACTCTTTCAGATTTGACCTAATTTGTGTGACCGATATCTGAAAAACCCTTTTGTAATTTAACTTCATCTAATTAAATATACACAATAAGAAATGAGGATCAAAATATAAGGCATTTTGAGCCCAAAAGACCTCTCTCTCTCTCTCTCTCTCTCTCTCTCTCTCTCTAAGAAGAGTTGGAGTCAAACATTTCCAATTTACAATTAATATCTAATATCTGTAGTGTAACTTAAAACATGCAGACCATTTAAAATCTCTTTATTCGTGTCGCTATCAGCCAATGATTTTTTTATCAATATCGTAAATATCGGCCATCAATATCGAAAATATCGGCTATATCGGCCTCGATATCGGCCGACATTATAAGGTCAATATCGTAATGGGTGCCTCAATACCCAATATATTGTCGATACATATCGGAATCGGTCAATATTTGAAACCATGATGCATACGTTAAAACATATAGGCCTAGCGGCTTATCTGAAATTGAGAGTTCCCTGCCATTAAAGAGAGCTGTTATAAAGCTTCCCGCTGACCTAACTTCCATAATTAAGATGGTTTCCATTTATAAAGATATTGATATGTTGTTCAGCACATTTCAGAGTGATTAGCTCACTAGTCCTTTTGTCTTCTCTTTTTGTAGCTGGCAGCTCTGGACTTCATTGTATGTTCTGCTGCCGATGCATTTGCCATGACAGATGCCGGAAGTCAGTTTTCATCTCTTGTTCAAGGCTACCGCATGTACTATGGGGAAGGGAAACATCCCACAATTCGACCAAACAAACGCCGGCTAGCCAGCGTTTTCGCAAGGAATGCCACAATAGAGTGGAAACATTTTGAGCATAGTGTGAGAAAGGCAACCAAGCAGAGCAGAAAGGTCGAAGAAAGGCCTCTAGCGAGGAGCGTCTATAGACATCCACAATGTATGGAATGCATGTGCCTCGTTGAGTAGCAGTATTTCAGAGCCATCCTCACATGATTTTCTGCAGTTTTAAGATAATATCGATACAGGTAGACTGCTCTTAAGATATTTCACGTCTTTGGTTTGTCATGGCTGAAATGGCCGCAAATTCAAAATGGATATTGGAGATCCAGGGAGATGAAAGGGACCTCGGTTATGTGTGAGTGGTCTACATTCTTTCAGCAAAATGGCGATTCATTCTGTTGATTTTACACATCTTTTAAGCGAACAAAATTTTGATGTCGGGTGCTGGTCAGGTTGTGAGGGGATTGTGTGAGAAAGGGATTTGCATTTATAGTTGTGAGGGGATAGTGTGAGAAAGGGATTGGTCAGTTGTAACAAAACGCACTGATTTGTTTCTAATCGGTAAACATCATTTGTGAGGGGATATCATGGAGATGAGAAGCTTGTGTCAATTTCTTCATACCATGTAAAATTGATGATTCTTGTTAACCTTACTGGTGTACATTTTTATCTTGTTTTCCTTTTTAACCACATTACAGACAATGCTTATCGCAATAAATTGCTCTGTACAATGAGTGCTTATGTGTACCCTTTTATGGGAGAAATGTTTAATGTGCTACTTGCCGTTAGCCTGAGCAGGCAGGAGAGTCCAGTTGTGTCATCCTTTTGAGTACCAAACCAGCACCAACAATATAGTACAACGGGCGCGACTCTTTTATGCTACATATAAAACGAGGTTAATATTAAGTTTTTTTCATATTTCATACTCTTTTATGCTAATGAGGCATGACTCACTGGTAAAAATGTGAGAGTGGGTTATAAGGAGTCTCGATTCAAGTCCCTGGCTATGGCTTGTGTATCCAAAAAAAAAAAAGTACGATCAATGCACCTTTGCCAATTTCTCCATATGATTAAAGGCCTGGAAGGGTTATGAGCACACTCCATATCCTGCAATTCTCTTGGGGCATTTATGTGTTTGGTTAAGAAGAAAATGAGAGAAAAGAAAGGAAATGGAGAAAGAAAAAGAAAAGAAATAATTCATTCAATTGGTCAAGATGTATCTTCGACTAGAGATGATGTATTAACTTGATCCTGAAAAGAGTGACAAAGCCAAAACCGGCATTTTGCCTTTGTCTTTTCTTCAATATTTACATCATGCATCATTATTTTCTGATGTTCGATTGGCTCGTCGTCATCGATCGGTGATATAGTCGTTTGAAGAAATAATTCTTCACTTTTCCTTTGCGCTCTCCAAGACATCTTAGATCTCAATCCCTAATCCATTTAAACAATTAGAGAGGGTCGGAGTCAATCTAATTTGGGGAAAAAGTTTCCATGAATAGACGAAATAGTCAATTAATCAGAGGTGTAATATTAACATGATTCTTGAGAGTATTTCTTTAATCAGAGGTGCATTGAACACGATCAGGGATAGGACTTCTTTAAGTATTTGCCATTGGTCGGCATCATGAAACATATGCTCATTTGGACTTGTGAGAAGATAAGCTCCATTTGAGTAGACTGACTTTACTATAAATGGTCCTTCCCACTTAGGTTGAACTTTCCTTTTGCCTTATGTGCCTGACTATGGGTCGTCTGACAGCTAAGACAAGGTCGCCTCTCTTGAAAATTCATTCTTTGACGTACTTGTTGAAAGCTTTAAAAATACAAGCTTGATAGAGCTTGCTTTGTTATTAAACTTATAGGCATTTGTCGTCTAAAGCTTCTAATTCTTGGAGGCGTCGTCGATGCTTCTCATCGTTTGTCATCTTTGTGGCCAAAGCAATAGGTAGAGATGGAATTTGAATCTCCACTGGAAGTACAACTTCACACTCATATATCAAAGAGCACGGCGTAGTTTTTGTTGGGGTTCTCACCGTTGTGTTAGGCCCATAGACATTCGCTTAGTTTCTTGTCCCAGTCGCATTGACTTTTTGAGATAAATTTCTTGAGAAGTTTGCCAATGGTCTTTTTGAAAGCTTGTGCAAGATCGTTGGCGGATGGATAGTATGTCGTTAAAGACATGCTTTAGATTCTGAGTTTGTTGCAGAATCTCTGGAACGCTTGGCAGACAAATTGAGGCCCGTTGTCATGGACAATTCATCGAGGGATGTCAAAGCGGTATATGACGTGATGGTTTACGAATTTGAACACGTTGGACGTCTTTACTACCTTCAGGGGGGTGTCTTCTGCCCATTTAGAGAAGTAATTGGTTATAGGATGAACCAATGTTTTTTGGATGTTGGAGGGCCTATGGGTCCAATGACGTCCATTCCCTACATCTCAAATGGTTATAAGGAATACGTTGGATGAAAATGACCTGGTGCTTGATGGATAAATTCACCATAGACCTGACAGTCGTGGCATCGCTTAGCGTAGGCGATGGCGTCATAAATCATCTTTGGCTAGTAGTAGCCAAGTCTTTGAAGTCAGTCCCGAAGTTTGGGTCCGAGTTGGCGAGCTCCGCACATGCCATCGTGAGCTTCCTTGAGTGCTTCTTGTGCCTCTTTATGTGAAAGGCAACGGAGCAAGATTCCATCATATGATCAATGACATAATGTTTATGTGATCGCATTATAATAAAATCGAGGAGTTTTTCTTCTGATGGCTGCTGCCTCCTTAAGATCATCGGCCAATATGTCGTATTAGACATAGTCGATGAATGAAAATCACTAGTCCCTGGGTTCTGTATCTATTGAAATCTCAAGAATCTCTTTAACTTAAAGGTCTCCTCTTGAAATTTCACTATCTTCAAGGATGAATTTGGGGTACTATAATTCGTGGCTGCAGACAAATACTTTCTTTCGTTGTTCCAGAT
Source organism: Agave tequilana (assembly GCA_038442645.1). Classification (NCBI taxonomy): domain Eukaryota; kingdom Viridiplantae; phylum Streptophyta; class Magnoliopsida; order Asparagales; family Asparagaceae; genus Agave; species Agave tequilana. The sequence continues at coordinate 117,479 of JAVJIF010001940.1, read as the reverse complement.
GAAAGAGTCAGTGAAACAATAATAGATGCTAGCGCATCTGCATGTGCATTCTGTTGTCGAGGTACTGTAAGTACACCTAGAGGGGGGTGAATAGGTGTATGGCTAATCTAATGACAAATTATGCGGAATTAAAACTAAATTGCAACCCACTTAGTGTAACCAAAGAGTGTAACCGAATTCCCGGTGAAGGGCTTTGGACAATCTCCTCTAAATTCCTTTAAATAAGAGCTGAGGTGCTATGTAAAGCTCTCTTGGTTAAACACAAGTATGGCACACAAACAAACCAAGAATATATATGATATGAACAATATTAAGCAATGCAAGATATAAGAGAGAGAGAGAGAGAGAGAGAGAGAGAGAGAGAGAGAGAGAGAGTTAGAGATAGTGGATCAATCGCAAACACAAAGATATGTTTCGAGGTTCGAGCACCCAGCTCTACGTCCCCGCCTTCACACAGAAAGATTTCCACTATATCGTCCACACAGGACTTCCCACACAGGGAACCTCCACTGAGAATTTAGGTAATACAAATTTGGAGTACACAACTTCTCTCTCAAACAACCAATAACCTTTACAAAAGAGGCAAGACACTAAGCAACACAACAATCAACCTCTCAATAAAGGGATAGGCACAAAACCAACATAATCACCTCTCACTAGAGGGACAAGGCTCAAAGCCAAACACCAATCTCAATCACCTCTACGCTTAGAGGGATACCAACACAAGCTCCACAATCACCTCTACAACAAGAGCGAACCCAAATAAAAGAGGGTTTATAACTCTTGGTGGTCTCACTAAACCACAAACTAATTTTCCCACAAAATAAGATCCTAATAGATAGGATAGATAGATAGCTCAAGTGTGAGAAATCAAGGTTTTTTGAAAAACAAATCACAAAGAAAAATACTTGAGAAAATAACTAGAATAAGATAAAAATGAAGATCAAACCATTATCCCAAATACTCTATTTTTCTTTGATTTTTCCAACCCTTGAAAACAAATAAAGATAGATCTTTTAAACCCAAAAACTCTTTTAAAACTTGTTACTAAAACACTTAAGAAGATGGGATTTTTTGCTCTTGAAAAACTTAATCAAAACAGCCCAAAGGAATGTGTATTTATAACCCAAAACAAAAACTAGCTGTTGGGCCAAGACAGCAGAATTTTTCTGATGTCGGTCGACCACCTGGTTGACCGGGGCCAGATTCAGAGAGTAGATGCTCTCTGGCGGTCGACTGACCCGGTCGACCGGCCCTCCAGCCATTTAGCCTGTGCATGTTTGTGCACATCGGTCGACCGGCAGAAGGCCAGGTCCAACATTTTATAGGGATTAAAAACTTGTCTTTTTACCTTCAATTAAATCTCATAAAATCACATAAATTCCACAAAAATAAGTTCATTAACATACTTTGATATACAAACATGTTTGATTAAAAATCAAAACATATTACAAACATTTTGAACTATTTTTGTGATATAGAAATTTAGCCTTTAAACAATAACTGTATTTTCCAAAAACCAATCTTTGAAATGGAAAACAGTTTTCTCCAAAACTCATATAACTACAAAAACATGATATTGAAACAACTTTGAAGCATATTGTATATGGATAGAATCCAATATACATATAAAGATATATATATCTATGCTTTTGACATGAAATCCAAAATCGGTTAAACCGAAAACTAAAAACCAATAAACTTTAAACTAGTGGGTGTATGTGAACTTGAGCATATCAACACTATCTAATCTTTACACAAGATCTAAACAATTTTAAACTAAACAAACCGAGATCCTCTTATAGTACTCCTTCTCCAAGTCGACTCGATCCAAACACGATCCAACGAGCTTGACTCTAACTAAGTGCTAGATGCGATCTTAACGCGCGAGCTTTTGAATCACCATATCATAGCTCCAAAACTCCTTTGTTGAAGTTAAACACCTACTAATATCTTGGTCAAATATCTGAAACTAAATATCATAAGATTATTAGTAAACTATAACTACATGAGTTAATCATCATCAAAATTAGAGTGAAGGGCCTCTAGGCCAACAATCTCCCCCTTTTTGATGATGACAAAACTCATGGAGTTATATATGCATGGATTAAAGTTGAGCTTCATAGAAGCTCCCCCTTAACTCATGCATAGCAATAAACATAAAGATATGAAATGAATGCTCAATACAAATATGTATACATGAAGAAAACTTCTCCCCTTTTTGCATAAACAAAACATATATGCTCTGATACCAATGGAAAAAAAATAGACATGCATATATAAAACAAGGAAACAAAATAAGCATGCATATATAAAACTCAAAAATACTTCTCTCCCTTGTTAAACATATAAAACTCAAAAATACTTCTCTCCTTTGTTAAACATGTATATAAAACTCCAAAATATCTCTCCCCTTTTTGTCAATTCATCAACAAAGGGGTATTAATAAAAACTCAAAACAAACATAAAGGGCATAAATAATATTTCTCCCCCTTTTTGCATAAATCAAACAATAAAGGTATATATGCTATATACATTCATGAAGAGAAGAAACGTGAAGTTAACTCCCCCTGCATACATGCATTTATATGAAAAAAGATGACTAAACCCTAACCACATAAAGTATAATATACAATGTATAAAAGGAGATATGAAGCTCCTACTACATACGTGTATTACATAAAAAAGAGCGGTCAAGCTCCTCAATATGAGATACACTTGAAGGTACACCTAGAGGGGGGGCTGAATAGGTGTACGGCTAATCTAATGAACAAAATGCGGAAATTAAAACTTAATTGCAACAACACTTGATGCAACCAACGAGTGTAGCCGAATTTCCGGTGAAGGGCTCTGGACTAATTCCTCTTGATTCCTCTGAATAAGAGTTGAGGCGCTATATGAAGCTCTCGTGGTTAAGCACAAGTGAGGCACACAAACACACAAGCATGTATATGATATGGCAATATGAATCAATGCACAAAGTAAAGAGAGGGAGAGAGAGTTAGAGATAATGGATAATTCGCAAACACAAGTAATTTGTTTCGAGGTTCGAGCCACTGCTCTACGTCCCCGCCTTCACACAGAAGGATTTCCACTATCTCTGTCCACACAGGACTCCAACACAGGGAACCTCCACTGAGGATTTGGGGTAAATACAACCGGGAGTACACAACTCCTCTCTTTACAAATACAACCTCTACACTTAGAGGCTAGGCACAAAGCCACCAATATCAACCTCACAAATGAGGGATAGGCACAAAGCCACTAACAACACAATCCACCTCTTCACTAAGAGGGATACCAACACAACCTCCACTATCAACCTCTCATTAGAGGGATACCCACAATCACCTCTCACTAGAGGGATAACACAAATCAAGGAGGGTTTACAACTTGGTGGTTTCCTCAATCACAAACTAATTCTTTTCCACAAAAACAAGGATCTTATAGAAAGGATAGAATGATAAGGCTCAAGTGTGGAAAATAAAGAGTTTGGAAACAAAAAAACACAAAGAAAAATGCTTGGGAAAACAACTTAGTATTTGATAGAAATGAAGAACAAAGCAAATATCCCAAATCTATATTTTTCTTTGATTTTTCCAACCCTTTAAAACAAATAGAGAGTAAGAATTTTAACCCAAAAACTTTTGCTGAAAACACTTAGGAAGTAGGAAATTTTTCTCTCTAAAAATCTTAACCAAAACCCAGTTCAAATGGGGTATAAATAGGCCCCATAAAAAACTAGCCGTTGGCAGCTGACTAGGCCCAGTTTGGCCTTCCGGTCGACCGGCCGGTCGACCGGCCAACGGTCAAAAAACTGACCGTTGAGCCTTCCGGTCGACCGCCCGGTCGACCGTACCCTGAACCAGAGAGCAACGGCTCTCTGGCCGGTCGACCACCCGGTCGACCGGGACAACCCGAGAGTGGGTTGCCTTCAGTCGGTCGACCGCTCGGTCGACCGGCCAACAAGGCTGGCAGCATGCACGCCCTTGTGCACGTCAGTCGACCGGTCCGATCGACCGACTCTGCTGGGTCCGGTCGACCGGTCCGATCGACCGACTCTGCTAGGTCCGGTCGACCGGTCCGGTCGACCGCCAGAGCCTGGCAGGGGATTTTCAGGACTTGAAAACTGAGTTTTTATTTTTCTATTAAATCCCATAAAATCTCTAAAAATTCAAAAAAATTAGTTCTTATATTATCTTTGATATACAAACATGTGTGAAAAATTTCAACACATATTTCAAACTATTTGAACCATTTTTGTGTTATGAAAATTTTGCCGAAAACCAAATCCCATATTTTCCAAACTTTGATTTTTCAAATGGAAAAACGATTTGTCCAAAACTCATTCAAATACAAAAACATGATATTGAAACAACTTTAGGCATATAGTATATGGATATAATCCAATATACATATAAAGATATATATCAATATTTTTGACAATAAAATCCAAAAATATGCTTTGTTAAAACACAAAACTCCAAACACATGAATAGGCATATCAAAATAAGTTTGTCTAAGATATGAAGCATACATGTATATGGAACAAATCTAATATATATAAAACCATGTAAACTTGTTTTGATATAATATCTATTCATGAAAATCAAGATCGATTAAACCGAAAACCGAAAACCAATAAACATGAAACTAGAAACAAGTGTGTGTGTTGTGAACTTGAGCATATTACACTATCTAATCTTTAACAAATAGATCTAAACTATAAACTAAACATAGTACCGAAGTCTTCTTGTCGAACTCCGTCTTCAAGCCAACTCGATCCAAATGTGATCCACCGAGCTTGACTCCAATGAGTGCTAGGGTATGAACTTTGACGCTCGGGTTCTTGAATCACCATGTGAAAGCTCCAAAAACACCTTTATTGAAGCTGTCACCTACTAATATCTTGGTTAAGTATCTGAAACTAAACATCACAAGATTATTAGTAAACAATAACTACGTGAGCTAATCATCATCAAAACTAGAGTGGAAGGCCTCTGGGCCAACAACACTCAATATGAATCTATATATAGAGAATATATTTAGCTTCCCTTGCATATAAGCAATACATATCAAAATATTATGAAACCACTTTTATGATACCAATTGAGAATATACCAATAGAAAATTAAAACATTGTGAGTTTTTGATACCAATTGAAACATATATATATTGTAAATCTTGATACCAATTGTAAATATTAGTACCAGTTGAAAGTATTTTATAATTTTGATACCAATTGTAAGTGTGTGTGTGTGTGTGTGTGTGTGTATTGAAAGTTTGATGCCAATTGAAAGTAAAAACCAAATTTTTAGGTAAACATAGCTCATTTCAATATAGATACCAATTTAAAATGAAGCATGATACTAATTGAAAAACATAAACCAACCTTTTTTGTTAAACAAATCATTTTGCAATAAAGATACCAAATAGAGAATAATATCAATTTAAGATTCTTGATACCAATATTGAAAATATTTAGCATATACCAATTGAAAATATTTTTCATTAGGAGCATAGGATACCAATTGAAAAGTAAGTATCAATAAAATAATATCAATTTTCATCATAAAGAGTGAGAGTAAGATACCAATTGAAAATAAAACCGATTGAGATATAAAACACGAAATTTTCTCCCCCTTTATGAAATACCAATAAAAATAATGCATAAACTTGTATAAGATACCAATTGAAAAATAATTGTCATTAAGGAGCAAATCAAGTTTAGCATAAATATTATTTGTGCTTTTTAAGATGTAGAGATATTTTAAGCACAATCAAATTATATATATGTATGAAAATATAAATACCAATCGAAATTGATACTATTGGAAATTGATGCATACATATATAGAAAACACATATGGTATACAAACATGAAAATATCAATTGTGAAACTAATTGAAAATATAATGAGGATCAAGTGTATAGCTCATACTACCTCCCTTTCATGCAAATGTTAAAAAGATTTTCAATTAAGGGTATACATGGCATGGTCGCCCATCCATCCGCCCTTTACGTTGGTAGGGGTTTTCAAAAATAAGTTGAAAATAATTTTAGCATAATTAAAAACTCTACCAAGATGAAGAATATGAACTAGTTTAAGATAATTTAAAATAACTAGTTATAAATTCTTCAAAAGCATGAATCAAATCATATATTTCATGAAGCATGCATTTTACACAAAATAGACACTCAAGATATATAAAGCTCAACAAGCTACTCAAAAGATAAAGTAATGAGTAAACTCAATAATGCGAGTGTACAAGAGTCATGTGAAAAGCATGATCATGAAAATAGGTAATGAAGCTCATAAGATTCTTTTATAAACATGAAAAATATGAAAATCATCAAAACTAAATATACTTCTAGGTATATGTATGTTTTGTTTAAAACTAAAGGTATACATACATATCCTAAACACAAATGAGTTCATAAAGAAAATTGCATGAAAGGCAAGAGACTCAAGGGTATACATGTATATCCAATAGTTTTGACAAAATTAACATATACATGAAGTTAAAATATATTATCATAAAAACATGTCCAAAAATAGAGAATACAAGTCAAAATATAGAATCATCAAAACTACGCTATACTAGTACATCTAATGGATACAAATGAGCAATTAATCATAAACATATAAAAATCAAATGTGGCTCATTAGTTGTACAAGTATATACACAAGTTTTAATGAAGGTTATATTTAAAAAAGTAATCAAAATCATGATCATTATGTAAATGCACATGTCTTAGCCTAGGATATACAACATAGCTAAACTAAAGTGAGAATACAAAAATATAAATCCATATAGAACATGGGTGTATCTCAAAAATACTACATATGTATATCACATGTCTAATCATGACAATTAACATAATAATCATGAAAAACTAAAACATGCTAAAAATTAACAATATGAAAGTATATAAACTAAATGAGAGTTAGAGATAGTTACCAAACCATTAGGGTTAATCTCTATATCTCCAAACCATGGTGGTCCTTCCACCAAGCCCCCCTTAAAAGTGATGCATCTAAAATTTTCACCATTTAGTACGGAACGCATCCGCCATCAAGGCACCAATGCCCTCACGTCAAGTGAGAGCCCACACCTACATCAAATAAAATAGGAGTGGATTTTCGTACCCATACTCTATTGGGTCCATGGGGGTTAACATCTTTCCTAACCAAAACAAATTTATTTGCAAAATTTATATTATGTACTCTATCATAACAAAACTTTGCAAGGTGGCCCTTACGTCCATAATGTGTACATGTGTACACAGGAGCATACATAGTGTTATGTGTATGAACGTGAGAAGCATGTGTATGCCGTGATTTGTGTGCGCATAGGAGGGGCATGTTTTTTGTGAAATATGAATTCCAACCGTGTGTGGTTCATGGCACATTGGCTCAAAGTGGAGCCCAAACAATCACCATTCTTCTTTAAATCACATATGTCATTTTCAATAATAGAAGAAGAGGTGGAGCATGCAATGGGTATACTAGATGGTGAAGTTGTAGTAGCATTGTAAACATGGGAATTTAAATTATTTTTCAAAGATTTATTTTCTTTAAAAATTAAATCCAACTCTTTTGAAATTGAAGCAATTTCATTTTTCAAAGATTCATTTTTTTCTAAAACAAAATCAAGTTTTGAAGTCAAGATCTCATTTTTCTTCAAAACATTATTACAATCATTTTTACTTTTCAAAATTTTATTTTCATTTAGAACAAGTTCAAGTTGGGATTTCAAAGAGTCCCTCTCTTTTGAAATCTCATCCCTTTCTTGGAAAACCAAATCAAGTTTTGAATATAAATCCTTATTTTTTTATTTAATTCAAAGATTTTCTTTTTCAAAACTTTATATTTTTCAAGCAATTTTTCTCATACAATGGAAAGCTATTTATTTAAAGCATCGACATCCATACCATCATAATCATCACTAGAAGAGCTAGCACAATCATCTAGTTGAGTGTCCGAATTTACCTCAAGGGAGTCATTCCCTTGGTCCATGTAGCAAGGTTGGTCGGACTCGTGTCCACTAGATTCCTCCTCCACATATTTCGTCGTTTGTAGTGCGGGAGAGGTCAAAGTGTTTCACACTGCAAAAGCGGAATCACAATGAGAAACCATACACAAATGTTTTTTGTTTAATACTTGCCTAAGTTCCTCTTGGGCTTGTGCATTGGCCTCTATATGCTTGCTATTACTAAGATAAGGTTTCTTGGTAGCGGCAAGGAAAATATGCTAACCTATAGTTTTTAAATAAGCACTCATTCTAATCTTCCATACATCGATATTAGACACATCAAACATAAGAGGGGTCATGAAATCCATGAGTGTAAACTACATGTGTGCAAATGCAATAATAGATTAGCTAACCAAGATCTCACTCATAGGTGGTTAAACCTAATATCAGGAGCGTAGGCTCTGATACCAAATGTAAGTACACCTAGAGGGGGGTGAATAGGTATATGGCTAATCTAATGACAAATGATGCGGAATTAAAACTAAATTGTAACACACTTAGTGTAACCAAAGAGTGTAACCAAATTCCCGGTGAAGGGCTCTGGACTATCTCCTCTAAATTCCTCTAAATAAGAGTTGAGATGCTATGTAAAGCTCTCTTGGTTGAACACAAGTATGACACACAATTAAAGTCAAGCATATATATGATACAAATAATATGATGTAATACACAATGTAAGAGAGAGAGTTTAGAGATAGTGGATCAAATGCAAACACAAAGATATGTCTCGAGGTTCGAGCACCCAGCTCTACGTCCCCGCCTTCACACAGAAAGATTTTCACTATATCGTCCACACAGGACTTCCCACACAAGGAACCTCCACTGAGGATTTGGGTAATACAAACTTGAAGTACATAACTCCTCTCTCAAACAACCAAAACCTCTACACAAGAGACAAGACACTAAGCCACATAAAAATCAACCTCTCAATAGAGGGATAGGCACAAAGCCAACACAATCACCTCTCACTAGAGAGACAAGGTTCAAAGCCAAACACCAATCTCAATCACCTCTACACTTAGAGGGATACCAACACAACCTCCACAATCACATCTACAACAGGAGGGAACCCAAATAAAAGAGGGTTTATAACTCTTGGTAGTCTCACTAAACCACAAACTAATTTTCCCACAAAACAAGATCCTAATAGATAGGATAGATAGATAGCTCAAGTGTGATAAATCAAGGTGTTTTGGAAAACAAATCACAAAGAAAAATACTTGAAAAAATAACTAGAATAAGATAGAAATGAAGATCAAACCAATATCCCAAATATTCTATTTTTCTTTGATTTTTTCAACCCTTAAAAACAAATAAAGATAGATCTTTTAAACCCAAAAACTCTTTTAAAACTTGTTGCTAAAAAACTTAAGAAGATGAAAATTTTTGCTCTTAAAAAACTTAATCTAAACAACCCAAAGGAATGGGTATTTATAACCCAAAACAAAAACTAGCCGTTGGGCCAAGACAGCAGAATTTTTCTGCTGTCGGTCGACCGCTCGGTCGACCGGCCAACGGTCGGATTTTCCACCGTTGTGCCATCGGTCGACCGGCCGGTCGATCGAGGTCTGGAAACAGAGAGCAGAGGCTCTCTGCCGGTCGACCGCCCGGTCGACCGGGGCCAGATCCAGAGAGCAGATGCTCTCTGGCGGTCGACCGGCCCTCCAGCCATTTGGCCTGTACAGGTTTGTGCACATCGGTCGACCGGACTGGTTGACCGACTTCTGTCTCGGTCGACCGTCTGGTCAACCGGCAGAAGGCCAGATCCAACATTTTATAGGGATTAAAAACTTGTCTTTTTACCTTCAATTAAATCCCATAAAATCACATAAATTCCTCAAAAATAAGTTCATTAACATACTTTGATATACAAACATGTTTGATTAAAAATAAAAATATATTACAAACATTTTGAACTATTTTTATGATATAGAAATTTGCCCTTTAAACAAAAACCGTATTTTCTAAAAACCAATCTTTGAAATGGAAAACCGTTTTCTCCAAAACTCATGTAACTACAAAAGCATGATATTGAAACAACTTTGAAGCATATTGTATATGGATACAATTCAATATACATATAAAGATATATATCTATGTTTTTGACATGAAATCCAAAATCTGTTAAACCGAAAACCAAAAACCAATAAAATTTAAACTTGTGTGTGTATGTGAACTTGAGCATATCAATATTATCTAATCTTTACACAAGATCTAAACAATCTTAAACTAAACAAACTGAGGTTTTCTTGTAGAACTCCTTTTCCAAGTTGACTCGATCCAAACACGATCCAATGAGCTTGACTCCAACTAAGTGCTAAAAGTGATCTTGACGTGCGAGCCCTTGAATCACCATGTGATAGCTCCAAAACTCCTTTGTTGAAGCTAAACACCTATTAATATCTTGGTCAAATATCTGAAACTAAATATCACAAGATTATTAGTAAACTATAACTACATGAGTTAATCATCATCAAAACTAGAGTGAAGGCCTCTGGGCCAACAGGTACATGGTCTATGAGAAGCTTTGGAACTTCTCTGCTATGTTGGTGGTTTTGTTATGATAGGGCACCAAGTCTTTATTGGCCCAAAGGTTACAATCCCCGGGTTATGTGTTTTGATGATAACAAACCATATAAAAGCTATTTGGTACTAATAGAAGTTCAAGAATGAATTTCAAGTTGGTTCAGGTTTTGATGGCTCAATTCTCAAGCATGGGATATTAGGCTCTAGCTCAATCATTGCTTAACATCAAGTTTCAGAGACGCCTGCTTCTAGACTCATCTTGTGGATTTTTTTTCTGTTAAAGATTAGTATATATGTTTGAAGCTCAAAAAAAAAAAAACACACACACACATAAATTGCACATTTTTCAAAAGAATGTTTTTAGCTTTTGATTATCAAACCTTTATAAAATATACTTTGTTTTATAATCAGTATACTTAGTTTTCTATATTTCAAAAATCTTACCAAAATCTTTTCAAAACATAACATATTTTCAAAATGTATTTTAGGCTAGTTTTCTGTTTTGACCAAGGTCGGTCGACCGTGCCTATTACAGGCCAGAACGGTCGACCGCACGGTCGACTGGAGTTCTGACAATTGGGGGTGTGCACGTTGTGCACGTTCCCGGTCGACCGAGTGGTCGACCGATCCCCGTTGTGGTCGACCGGGCGGTCGACCGACTGTAATCAGGTTAGCCTCAGTTTGTCACGGTCGCGACCGAAGGGCTAACGGTCAGATTTTTTGAATCTACCGGTCGATCGGTCGGTCGACCGGCTTGTCTGCCTGTTTGGCAGAAACAGCTATTTTTTTTAATAGGCTGTTTTAAAACATGTTTAAATTAAAAAAACGTGGTAAGCTGTATTAGAGGGTCAATTTCTACCTCTTTTATGCTGGTAAAATTATTTTATGTTTGCTCTTCTAAAACCCTATATAAAGGGGTTATTAGGGTTGAGTTTAACACAGTAAAAAAATTCAAAAATCAATATTTTGGGATATCAAGTGAAAGAGCTTTTTGTTTTCAGTTTTGTGCCATTATTTTCAACAGTCTTCTTCAAGTTTTGGTTCTTAAAATCTCTCTTCTATTTTTAAAGTTCACTTACAAAATCTTGAGCTTCAATCTTATATATTATTCTCTAGGGTTTTGTAAAGAAGTATTTTTAAGAGAGAGCTTGTGGTCTTTTGATCACCCAGTGCTTATTGTATTGTTGCTACGCTACCTCTGGACTAGAGGAGTGTGTTGGGGAGTTGTATACTCCATAGTGATTGTAATTCCTTTGGTGAAAAGTTCTAATGGATTGAAAATCCTTCATGGTGGTGAAGGCGGGGACGTAGAGCGGTGGCTCGAATCTCGAAACAAATCTCTTTGTTTGCGATTGATTTCTTCTCTCTTATCTACTTTATATTCATTCATTCATTGTCCCTCTATACTCATTACAAAAAGATTGCATTGAGCACCTCAAACTCTTATCTAGAGGAATCACGAGGAAGAAATTCAGAACCCTTCACGGGTATGCGGCTTCAATCTTGCTTTGAGTGATCGTTTGCATCATCTCATTTTTATTTTACATTGAATATTGAATTGATTAGCCTTACACCTATTCACTCCCCTCTAGGTGTAATTTCAGTCTTCATGTCGAACCTCGTATTCCCCACGAACCTGGTTGATGATGAGTTTCGAATCACCATTTGCTTCGAAATGCTAAATGCCAATCTTCTCTGCAAGTTACATTCCGATTAGCAGAGCGTTGTATTCCACAATATTATTAGAACACGGCTCAGTTAATGAAAATGCACGAGGAATCATGTACTTTTGTGGAGACACCAGTTTCACACCACCCCTGCTACGATGTTTCCTCTCGGACTCATTCTTGATGCGCTGTAAAAGAATAGTTGCAAGACTTGTTATTCGAAGGATGTCGGGGTCATACAAACTTTGACAATCTCATCTGGGAGATTTTCATAAAGTTTGGTTGTTCTTGGATCTGAATGTTCAGCCAAGAAATCTGCCACTGCTTGTCCTTTTTTGGCTTTCTGTAGCAGAAATTGTATCTCGTATTGCGAGAGTAATATAGCCTACTTCGCCAACCGATCATTTAGCAATGAAGGTTTTATCATAAACAATCTCAGAGGATTGACTTTAGAGATGACGTGAATGGTCTGGCCTACAAGATAGTGATGCATATTCTGGACGGCGAAAATCAAAGCTAGACACTCCTTTTCAATTGGGTTGTATCGATGCTCAACCCCAATCATTGTCCTGCTCAGGTAGTAGATTGCTTACTCATGTTCTTGGTCATTACTCTAGGCTAGCAGAGCTCCCAAAGAATGATCCATAACTCTAACATTTATCAGGAAAGGGTTTTCCTGATACTGGAGTTACAAGAACAGACAGATGCGTAAGGTATTACTTGATTTTTCTCAAAAGCTTGTTGGCAAGCACTGTCCTATATAAATGAGACTCCCTTCTTCATGAGTTTGGTGAAGGATTGGCAACATCCTAAAAGATTGGATGCTTTTCAGCAATCAACGTTCTAACTACTCCTTCATCAGCGTATTTCATCACTTGTGAAAGGTAGATGGGATGATGGAATTGCGGTGATCCATAGATGTCCCAGATAAGTTGTATGACATGTCTGCATCAATTATGTAACATGCCTTCTAACCTTAGATCTTAGATCTGGCATCTAAGCATGATCTTCCCCATCGATCTTGTCCCATTGGTGTTGAAGCCATAGATGGTTGTTTGGGTTGCACTTAGCGGATGAGTGGGGATCCCTAGATGTTGTGCATGATTCTGTGAGGCATAATACTCAATGCAGACCCTGGATCAGCCTGAATGTAGCTCACTTCAGATGATTTGATATACCCTGTATAGTACAGGAGTCTATCATGTTTCCTTTTGATCTGCATATCGTCGGGAGTGAATGTTATGCAGGGAAAATGCTTGAGGTTTGGAGACAATGACCTTCATTCTCCTCTTCGTATTTTGCCAGAATCTGGGCTAGGAAAGCCTATAAATCGGCTAGGGCTTCTCTGAAAGCTTCTCTAGTTGACTTGAAGAGTCTCAAGAGCTTATAGAGATGATTCTGGCAGGGATGTTGGCTAGCTGAACCAAGACGTCAAAGCAAAAAGGTGTTGATGACCCTTTCGCTTTATCTTTTTGAAGAGCTTTAGCACACCGAATCTCTTTCTGTTTCTCCATGAGTTACTTTGTGGATTGCTTAGTTGTTTATTTGGCCAGCTTAGACAAACTTAGCACTGCCTCATCGTACTTTTCAAGTTTTGTTGTCCCAACTGGGTTTTAGCTACGGGAGGGGAAATTTGTTCTGTAGTGAGAACAATTTCTTCCTCCTCTAAATTAGTAATGGAGGCAACGCCTGTCTCAGCGCATTTCATGTTAGAAGCCAATGCCTTTCCTTTACCATTGGACTTCCCATTGGTGATAGTAGTCCACTGCTGGCTTTCGATGAGATCGTGATGAACCCACATGAGATCTCCTTGAGGAGTTGGGACAGGGACCAGAGCCTTCTCCTTCTTGTTGTGGGGATCAGTATTGATCACCTTCAGTTTCCTTTTTAGGATGGGAACTACTCCGGTTGGTGCTATTGAGAGATCCCTGCTGAATTGGATGGGCGTCAGGGACGTTATATTGGCGGTCACCTTCTTCTGCTCTAGGCAGAGTTTGAGTACATTCGCATCTATCAGAATCTAGAGGACATCCATGAGGATGTAGCAACTCTTCGAGGTATCCGAGCATCTTATGGTACAAGCAGTAATTAGGGTCATCTGTCTTGCCCACCTCTTCAGGACGCCTTACCTCTGGTGGCTTGAGCTTGTTGCTTTGTGAAATAGCTTAAACAGGGAGACAACATGCTCATCCTTGAAAGAATATTGATTGTTGGCTCTCACTTGTTCTGAAGAATTATTCCCTCTAGTAGGTTTAGCTTAGAAGAAGACTTAACCTTTATTGCCAAAGTGTCTCTTCTTCTCGACTAAGAAGATAATTTTGAAGCGCGTCGCATTGGTTTATCTAGTCTTAGCTTACCCTCCTTTTCTTTGGCCTTGACCATGGCGATAATCTCTTCCGCTTGCTCGCCTAGTAGTACCAACTATTTTCAAGTGTGATACTTGGCCACTCGTATCTGAGTTAGGAGTGCGATTTGCAGATTGTGATGGCAAGTCTCATCAGTATAGACTGCATCATGCCACTTGGACGTTGGAGTGCCATACTCCGAACCCTTTCCACAAACATCTTGATGGCTCTCTTTTCTTCTGCTTTGTTGCGAGGAGAGTCGGCACCGATATCTTTGTATCATCTTCGAAGAAACAAGCCAGAAATAGCTTCTCGAGGTCAGCCCATGGCTTGATAGAGCTAGCATGAGGCTTCATGAACCATTCAAAGGTTGCCCCTTTGAGGGTGTCAATAAACAAACGAGCCCTAATGGCTCATTCGATACTACTTCCCGATTTGGAATTTGAAGTAATATATATACTGGTTCAGCTGCCATCAAAGGTGTGTAAGATCAGTGCTTTGAACTTGGGGGGATAGGGAGCATCATCCCACTCGGCCGGGTATGGCTGGACTATACTCGCCTCTTGAAGATTACTTTGATTAGCAATGGCCTCCAGGCATTTCTCAAGTTCGTACATCCGTTTAGAGTGATTGGATCTATTATTTGAACCATCCTCTTCTTCAGACGAATTTGGGAGGTTCAGAGTTGGAGTTATTCTCACTCTCAGTTTTCTCAGAAGAAGAGCTTTCTCCCTTCTTCTGTTTCCCCTTGCTCTTGCTAGAAGAAGCGGTAGGCTTGGGATCTTTCGAGCTTTTCCTTCGGTTTGTCAACAACTGAGTTATCATCACCTTAAGGTTGTTAATAGAGACATGCTGAACTCGGAGCATCTTTTGACGATCCCTTTACACTCGAGTTGCTCCTTAAACTTCTTAGCCACTTCTTCTAGAGTTCTGGCCATATATGCAAAGGTGTCCTTCTCCATATAAGAGTTGGACGATTGAGATTCTGCGATAGTGGAGTGCTCATCGCTTACTTCAATCCCCCTGGCCAGGGCATTGTAATCTACTTGGGCTATAGCTCCAGTCTAGATGCGAGTACGTTGATAGATTCTTTCAAGCTCAATCAGTATTTCTTTCAACCCTGAGGAATGTTCCGCATAGGAATTCTCAGAACTAATAGCCAGTTGCTTTCCCTTTAACTTTCTTGGTGTAGTGCTTGGACCCACCATGTTTGAAGTCACCTCGGGATATTCAGTGTTAGAGAATGATTTCCTCTTGTGGAAGCGGCGCCTTTTGGCTGAGTTAGAAGGTGGGGCCGCTGACAACCGGTTGAAGACTGACGATTTTTTCGTATAAGATATGCAATGGCATTCAGAGAGTAGTGCTATGAGGAGCCTCTTACAATAGTATTGGGGAGTGATTTGATAGACACTCTGCTTCTTTATCAAGTAGTCCTTCAGATCTATTGCGGGAAAATCTAAAGAACTAGCCTCGAACCTATGGGGGTGAGGACTTCTAAGTTCAGCATTGTTCTTGGCCACTTGGATGCAGACCTAATGTCTCTGTGCTGAAATACGAGGGTTGTATTTGAGCAGATTCTGTTTCTGAACGTGAGTCCTGCATTTTTGAATTGGAACGTGAAGGTCGTGTTCTGACAAATTCTGCATCTGAACACGAGTCTTGCATTTTAGAAGAGAAACGTGAATCTCGTACTTTGGCACAGCCAGAGGCTGGATGCGGGTGTAACATTCTTACAGTGAAACGCGAACCTCGCGTCTAGGCATTGAGATGTGCATCTCGCGTTTTGCAGAAACACAAGTCTGTTAGGACTCGCGTTTGATGTCAGTGGCACAGACTACCGATGTAGTTACTTCTGTTTGCTGACGACAAGCACAACGCCCTCGTTGATGTTCAACATTCTGGTTGAATCGCAGGGGCTGTTGGGAACCCCCGGCATCCCGGAGTTATAGAGTTTTGATAGGATAGTAGGGGCAAGATTAATCTTCACCATTGTTTTGAACTTGAGCCAATACACTGACCTCCCGGGTCTCTTGAGAGATGTTGATGCGGGCTGCATGGGCTTCACGGGAGGTTTTTAAAATCTTACTAAAAGTAGCGCTGCTTACTTTGTGAACAAATGTGCAGGTCACTTTTGGAGAAGTCCTCGAAGAGACTTGAGTGCGGGTCTCCGAAGAGACTTCGCGGTATTACCATGTTGCTTTAGGGCTAATGAAGCCTGAAGAGAGAAGCTTCTCGAACTTCTCTTGATTAAACTCGACAACGCGATTCGACCGTTAATCCAAGGAGCCTGAGATCGGCTTGCGCTACGTCGTTCTCGTCGGCAGAGAAAGTGGTCTCCAGTGGAGTCGTTATCTTCTGTTTTGTCAGAAAAATTCGAGATAAAATTTTTTTGAGTAGATAAAAAATTTCAATTAATCAATCCAATTACAAAAGAGAAAAGAGTTTTAGTAAATCCCCCTTTTTAATGTCGGTTCTTGAAGTAGCGGTGGAGAGTGATTCTTGTTCTCTATTGACCAGCCGAACTAAAGTCTTCTCTTTGATCTTTGTAATTTAAAGACATGAAAGGAACTCTACTTGAACGCAGCAAGTGTTAGAGTCTTCCCTTTTCAAAAAAGATTCTCTCTCTCTCTCTCTCCAAAGTTGAATTCTGGATCAAGTTAATTGAACTTCTCTCTAAAAAAGCTTGCTCTTTTTTTTTATCACTCCACTGGTTGCTGGGGCTTTTCATAGCTTTTATAGCTATTTATAGTTCTCAACAATTGTCCCCTAAAAATCTTCCATAATAGGGATTAACTCCCACTTTACATGGGAGTTAATTGGCCCAGTATAGAGAATCAATTACAACAGAATGAGGGTCTCACGCTGGACACGGACTTCGTTCTGAAGAAGAAACGCGGAGCTCACGAGCTCGCATGTTTAGTTGAAATGCGGAGCTCATGATTAGTCTTTACATTTTCATATTTTACATCACATTTTCACATTTATTTTAATAAATTTTTGTTGATTAATGGGTTCTTCTCTTTTTTTTTTAGATCTATGGCTTGAAGTGAAGAAGAAGCTCAAAACTCTCACTTATTTGAGAATTTTTAGAGCCAAGAAGAATCCCAATGGAGGAAAGACAAAATAATAACTGCAGTTACAAGTACAACATGGCAAACGCCAGTTGCACGCTTTGGCGCTGGCGCAACGACGCAAGAATGATCGCGTTTGTGTGGCTTTTGCCATGCAAATGCGACAGTACTGGCGTCGTTGTGCCAGCGTTTGAGGCCAGATATCCCACTCTATGTCCATGCTCTTGTGCCTATAAACACTCTCCTTGATTACCAGAGAGGGAGATAACCAGAGCTGAGAAGTTTAGGCTAGTTTTCCTTAGGATTTTCTTTAGTTTTCTTGTATTCTTTTCTTGTTCTTTATGTTAGACTAGAAGATGAAGTGACAGAGAGAAAGTGCAGGTTGTATCTTGATGGTGATAATCAAATACAAGTATACTTCTTTTTTCTTTTATTTTCTTGTGTTCTTTACTTGCTTTAATTTACTTGCAACTAGTGTAGAATGTTTACTTTCTTTGTATCTTCTCTTTTGTTTTCATCTACCATGTCTAGATAACTTCTATATAGCATGAATAAGTAACTACTAACCCATTAATCTCTAACAACTTGATTGACAATTTAAATAATCAATAATTATCACATAAGCCTTGTGCAAACAAGAGCTATGATATCTTAAGATGAGGGTTCTAACTCTAACTTACTAATAAGTAGACTCTCTTTCATACTTCATGCTTAACTCACAAGTTTTTGATGATTTATAGAACGTGTTAACTTTACTTGTTTTTTGTAAGTTAAAAGAATCCCCATTTATTCTTGCCAATACGAATGTGCACTTGCTTCTTCCTCCATGCTCGCCTTTAATTGGATCTTAACCGGGGAATGTTCAAGTCTTGCCGTGTGAAGCAAGCTGATAAGAATAACTTTCATTCGATGTACCACGTGAAAAGTTCTTCGCACAAGATTTGTGATTGCCTAAAATCCATTATGAGGCTATATCTTCAAGAAGTTAGAAGTTAGTGGGAGCACTTAGTAGAAAGTTAACCATGCATCTTTCTCATCTCTAAAACACAAATCACTTTTCCAACAACCAAATCACTTCAAACCACTTTTACTATCTTTCTTGTTTTTCTTTCTATTCATTCTTAAAACAAGAAGAAGCTTTAACATGAACAACAAAACTGCACATAACGCTTCTATTACTTTTCCTCCTTGTGGATACAACCCGTATAGCCGTTGAACTATTACGATAGAATCGAGAAAGCTACAACACTATTCACTCACTTTTTACCCATTTTTGTGCAGCGCTTTCAAGTGATCAAATTTTGGCACCGTTGCAGGGGAGGACGGTTTTCTTGTTCGTACTAAAGATTTTTCTCTGTTTATGTTTGTAGAAGGAGGAATCAAGGAACTAATTGCTGTAGTGAGCATATCAGTGGACCTAAAATCTGCTTGAAAAAGCAGAGCCCATTTGCCCTCAGAAAAGTCGGCCTCGTAAATACGACTTTCTGATTGAAATACTCACAATTCTTTTCTGCAGGGTTACTGAAATTACTTAATTTGCTTTTTGCAATTGTTAGTTTTCT
This sequence comes from Agave tequilana, assembly GCA_038442645.1. Classification (NCBI taxonomy): domain Eukaryota; kingdom Viridiplantae; phylum Streptophyta; class Magnoliopsida; order Asparagales; family Asparagaceae; genus Agave; species Agave tequilana. The sequence continues at coordinate 98,272 of JAVJIF010001940.1, read as the reverse complement.
TGTATGCCTCACCTATACACTGTTAATAACTCAACAAAAACTCATTTGTTGTAAAATTGAATACCAGATTAGAATTTTGCATTTAGAGCACCTGTCTATTTTGACTCATTTTAATTTCTATTGAAAAGTGATGGAGAAAGGTACATGTGCATCTCATTTAAAATAAGAACATCTTTGAGTGATTTATCGCTTTGAGTGTTATCTTGCTGTGAATATATTGTACACTTGCACAAAGAATTGACTTTAAGGGCAAATCCCAGCAAAAAAGATAAGGTGGGGAAGTCATTTTTCTTCCTTAACCAAAAAATTATCTCCCAGTTCACTCATATCCTAAGCCTAACTTAAATCTTATAGACGTTAGCCCCAAGGGACATCTCAGACTCACTAAGAGATTGACCAAGGGTAGAAATTGTAAGAATCATACTCCTGCAAAATTGATGTTTAAGGAGTGGAGATTAAGAGGTAAAGCCTCGAAGACTCAGTGGTTTGGTGTAATTAAGGCCTGAGACTCACGCTCGGATACCTCCTACTGAGTTTTACCCCTACCTGGCCAATTAACTTGTAGTTAGATTTCTACAACAACCTCTCCCACATAGTCGACTAGTTAGGAGTCGTCTAGATCCAGGTATCTTAGACTAAGCTTGATGGTTGTTTTTCTTTCTTTTGTTGTTTATTCTTTTCGATTGATTTGTTGATTGCACGTTGATTGTGGTGTGCTACATGCAAGAGTGGTTAAGAGATCCAGTCACTTTCAGATTAGCTCGAAACACTTCACTACCACCACATCTAGAGCCAGTGATGGCCTCATTGCAGGATAGATTTTACCCAATCAGAACTTCACTCCTATCTTGTATAAAACTTCCTAAAGCAAACAACAATAATTTCGAGTTGAAACCATAGTTCATCAATACTCTTTCAAAATTTCATGATTTGAACTCAGAGGACACATACTTCTTCGTTAGGGAATTTGAAGAAGTATGCCTCATGATGCGAATTCCATAGCTAGGAGACGATGCCGTAAGATTGTGTTTCATCCCTTTTTCCCTAAAGAATTTAGCTAAAAAATGGTTGTACAACTGAGCTGTATACTCTGTCACCACGTGGGATGATTTCGTCAAGGTTTTCTTTGAAAAGATTTTACCTGATCCTTAAGACTGCTCTCATCAGAAAAAACATCATGCAGTTTAAGCAAGAATAGAAGAACTACTCTGGAGATACTTTAAGAGATTCAAAGATCTCCTAGCCTAAGGCCCTTATCATGGTGTAGAGAAGTGGCGTCAGTGTCATTTTCTCTATGATGGTTTAGACTATCAAACGAAAATATTGTTAGAAATCATATGTTAGGGGGGATTTTTGCAGAAGGATGAGAACCAAGGATGAGGCCTATTTGAAAACTTAGCAGAGAAAACCCTCCAATATAAGCGAACTTCTGAGAAGCCTAGGAATTCACAACCTATAGCTTCTAAAGGTGGGCTCTTGTTCATAGAGTCATCCATAACTGCTGAAGTAAAGATTACCACTTTGACGAGAAGAATCGAATCTCTAGAGATAAAAGAGCCAGGCAAGGTTAACCAAATCAACCCACCTCAAATCCACAATCTAGGTTGTACATATTATCAGGCACTGAACTATATTTTCAAAGAATATCCAATCTTTTAAGCTCACCAGATATTTCCAGAACATAAGAATGCGGTCTACTCAAGGCCGCAAAATAATCCCTACTCACATACATACAATCCAGGATAGAGAAATCACTCAAATTTCTCTTAGAGTCAGAACAATCCTCTCAAGCCCAATTTCCCCAACAATGTTCACCATTCGAATCATCAATCAAACTTTCTCAATCAAGCGTCGCATTCTTTTTTCCAAAACTCGCCAACCAAGAAGAAACTCAGTGAATTAGAGAAAAGTATGAAGATGTTCCTAAAATCTAAATCCACCTTTATGCAGAATACAACACAGCTATTGAATAACCATGCACATGCCATATCTCGATTAGAAGTTAGATAAACCAGTTAGCAAGTTCTCTAGGTAAAATCCCAAGAGTATTTTACCTAGTTAACCGCTAGCTAACCCTAAGATCAAGATCCCCAGATCAATCAGTGTAAAGCTTACAAAGTCCAAGATCCCCAGATCAATCAGTGTAATATTGTTCACACGCTTAGGTCAGAAAAGAAGGTGGATAATCAAGTCTCAAACCAACAAATCTAATCCAAACTGATCTAACTCCTGCTACCACATCTGCTAGCTCAACTCAGTCCGTTCCAAATGAATCTGACAAAAACTCATCAGCTGATCAAGTTTATAAGCCTATAGCACTGTTTCCAAATAGGCTTAGGAATAACAACAAAAGTATGCACCTGAAAAAGATACTAGAGATGTTCAACTAGATCAAATTAAATGTACCTCATCTTAACGTAATCTAACAAGTTCCAGCTCACGCTAAGTTTCTTAAGGATATGTGTGCTAAGAAGAGAAAGATAAATGTGCCGAAGAAAGTGTTCTTAGCAACAAACATTAGTGAATTTCTGTTTGGTCTTATTCCAGTCAAATACAAAGATCTTGGATGTTCCGTAATTGCTTGCACCATAGGACAAACAGAAATTAGTCGTGCACTTCTTGACCTGGGAGCAAGTATCAACTTGCTACCTCTCTCAGTATACCAGTAACTTGGGTTGGGCGAGTTGCGTCCAACTCGAGTAACCATTCAGTTAGCTGATCGATCTGTGAAAGTTTTCAAGGGGAAAATCACAGATGCATTCATTCAGGTTGGAGATTTCATCTACCCCGTTGACTTCATCGTGCTTGAGACCCAACTTGTGTCAAACCCAAGGTCTCAAACTCCAGTCATCTTAGGGCGCTCGTTCCTCACCACAGCCAACACAATAATCAACTGTCAGAATGAGTCCATGCGATTGACCTTCAGAGATATGAACAAGGAGGTTAATGTTTTCAACTTAGAAAAATAACTCAGAGATATGGACGACCAGACATTCGAGGTCAACTTCATTAAAAACTTGACAAGCGAGCATAAAGAGGACATGAGCTAGACACAGAGAGCGAGTTTGATTTAAAATCTGAGGATTTCAATTTAGACCAAGTCATTGATTCAGCTGTGGATTGGGCATCTAGTCTAATTGTACCTCATACTTAGTTCGAACCTCATATTTTTTCTTCCAGTGAGTCCACTCCTTCTTAGAATTGAAAGCTTTGCTAGAACACCTCAAGTATGCTTACTTGGGAAGAAACGAAATCCTACTAGTCATCATAACATCCCATCTGACTGGAGAACAAGAAGAAAGCTTGATGTCAGTTCTGAGAAAACACAGAGAAGCAATTGGATGGATAATAAATGGCACCAAGGGGATAAGTCCAGCGATAGTGCAATACAGGATTCATTTGAACGATGATACGACTCCAAAGAGAGACCCACAGCATAGGCTTAACCCATTCATGCAAGATGTTGTGCGAACATAAATTTTAAAACTATTGGATAATGGGATCATTTATCTCATTTCTGATAGTCAATGGGTTAGTTTTATCCACGCAGTCCCCAAGAAAGCTAGTTTCACAATAGTAGAAAATGAAAATAAGGAGTTAGTACAAGGACGACTTCCTATCAAGATTCGAGTTAATGTTGATTACCAGAAATTGAATGCTGCTACTCTAAAGATCACTTTCCACTTCCCTTTATCAATCAAATACCCGAACGTTTAGCTAGTCATGAGTACTACTATTTTCTGGATGGTTACTCAGGGTACAATCAGATCACAATCGCTGTAAAGGACCAGGAGAAGACCATGTTCACTTGTCCGTTCGGAACCTTTGCTTAATGACGCATGCCCTTTAGATTATGCAACGCTCCTGCGACATTCCAATAATGCATGCTCAGTCTTTTCTCAGATATGGTCGAATGATTTTTATTTTCACGGATGATTTCTCTACCGGGATTCATTCGACCAATGTCTTCATCACTTAGAGTTAGTTCTCTAACGATGCATAAAAAAGAACTTAACTCTGAATTGAAAAAGGTGTCACTCATGGTGAGACAAGGGATTGTCTTAGGCCATGAAATCTCGAGGAGAGGGATCGAAGTTGACGAGGCTAAGATAAAAGTGATCACTAAGCTTGCGACCTCCAAATGCATCAAGGATATTTGATCTTTTCTCAGACATGCTGGGTTCTACCGACGGTTCATTAAGAACTTTAGCAAAATCGCTAGACCCTTAACCAACCTGCTCGCGAAGGACGTGCTCTTTAATTTTGATAATGAATGTTTTAGATTATGGAAAAATCTTAAGCAAGAACTTATCTCTGCACCCATCATTTTTGCTCCTAACTGGACCAAACCATTTGAGATCATGTGCGACGCCTCAGACCTTGCCATCAGCATTATCCTAGGGCAACACATCGATAATAGGCAACATATCGATAATAGGCAGCACATGAAAAGGAATAATGGGCAGGAGAGGATAATGGGCAGCACATGATTTACAAACGACTAGGACTCTAAATGATGCGCAACAAAACTACACTACTACTGAAAAGAAATTTTTGGCCGTAGTATTCGCGTTAGAGAAGTTTCGCCCGTACCTTATAGGATCAAAGACCACAGTATTCATGGACCACTCCGCGTTGCGGCATCTCATGACAAAGAAGGACGCAAAAGCACAGCTTATTCGTAGATCCTTTTGTTACAAGAATCAAATTGGAGATTCAGGACAACAAAGGGTGTGAAAAATGTAGTGGCCGATCATTTATCCAGAATTCCCAATGTACCTACTAAAAAAACACTGATCAATGAGGATTTCCCAGATGAACACATCCTATTAATTTTTAAGGAACCCCTGGTATGCAGACATTGTCAATTATCTTGCCACTGGACAAGTACCTTCTAAATAAACGAAGCAGGATAGATATCGCTTCTTCACCCAAGTGTGATTCTTCTTTTAGGAAGAATCGTACCTTTTCAAGTATTGTTTTGGTCAAATCATCAAGCGATGTATACTAGAGGAAGAGCATAGGAGTGTGTTAGCATTCTGCTATGCACTTGCTTGCGGTGGACACTTTGGTCACCGTAAAACCGCCAAGAAAGTCTTACAGAGTAGGTTCTACTGGCTCACTTTGTTCAAAAACTCTTTCAACTTCTGCAAGTCATGCACAAATTGCCAAATGACTGGGAGAATTACAAGGAGAGACATGATGCCCCTGAACCATATTGGAAGTTTGAGATTTTCGATATTTGGGGCATCGATTTCATGGGGCCGTTTTCGAGTTTATTCGGCAACTAGTACATCATGGTTGCGGTGGACTATGTCTCAAAGTAGGTAGAGGTCGTACCGACCAAAACGAATGACAAGAGGGTTGTTGTCAAATTTCTGAAAGAAAATATATTCTCTCATTTCGGTAGCCCACGTGCGATAATTAGTGACAATGGGTCTCATTTCTGCAACAGGGCTTTCGAAACCCATAGCGTAAATACTTTATCACTCATAAATTATCCACAACATATCATCCCCAGACAGATGGGCAGGTGAAGGTAACCAACAGATAAATTAAACTCAAGAGAAAACTATTGGGCAAAATAGAAAAGAGTGGTCCGTCAAGCTAATAGATGCACCATGGGCTTACCAGACTGCTTTCAAAACTATCCTCGGTATGTCTACATACAAAGTGGTATTTGAAAAAGCCTGCCATCTGCCAGTTGAATTAGAACACATGGTTTGTGAGCCATCAAGCAATTAAATTTTAATTTTAAAAAAGCAATTGAACTAAGGAAGCTACAAATCTTTGAGTTGGAGGAGATACATAATGAAGCCTACGAGAACGTGAAAATAACGAAGAGTAGTACCAAGTTCTTTCACGACCAAGTCATACCAGAAAGATCTTTATCCCAGAACAAAAAGTTCTACTTTACATTTCATGGCTTCACATCTTCGCGGGAAAACTCAAGACTTGTTTGTCCAGATCTTTCATTGTGTATACCGTCTTTTCACAAGGTGCGGTGAAAATTTTTGATCTAAAAAATGGTGAAGGATTCAAAGTGAATGGACAAAGACTGAAACTATTTTTGACCGCTGAACCAGAGTCACTAAAGGAAAATATCATGGGTCTTTTTGACCCATCTTACAAGTGACAAGTCCCACCACAAACCCAATTGTAAATAAAAGTTAGGACTTCTTTGTAAATATCCAAATTCTTTTTATATAAATAAATCGAAGTCCTAGTTGTAAATCTCTTTTTAGTCTAGGGCTAAAATAGGAAACCTCCAATTTTCTCCACCTATTTAAACCCTCCTACCCTTCTTCTCTCGTGCCCTATCTCAAAACCAAAACCCAAATCTGAGAGAAGAAGCCCGAGCGCCGCCACACACCAAAGCTCCTCCCCTGGATCCCCAACATTGCCGCGCCAGAGCCTTTCCTGCTGCGTTTTCACGGCCATCTTGAGGGGATAGTCGCACCGCCAACCTCCATTTCAGTAAACATCACGCGTAGATTTTAGATCTATTGTTAGATCTGTATGCTCTGGATTGCGCGAAGCAGTCTGTGATTGGATTTTTCCCCTAAGGTTTTCAGGGGAGGTTTACGATTTTTCTTCCCCTGATCTCTCTATTTTAAATTCAGTTCTTATCATAGCTCCTGCGATTTTTGCTGAGAAAGATATATCAAGAATTTTCAATGATATTCATGGGTATGGGACTGTATTCTTAGATCAAATTAGGAAAAGGCAATGGTATGGGCTTGTTTATGATAACACGAATTTAGATGCTTACTATTGCTCAGAATTAGAGAAGAAATTTTATTTGGGGATAGATGCCACGATCATAAATCTAGACCTCAACCAATTCTTTGTCTATCTAAATCACGGGGACCTCTTAGTCTCCCTAGAGACTATAGAGGAAGTAACACAGATCCTTGCCCCTCCTCTGCACGTTGCATCCCTGCCATTGATTCACTACATGATTTTGATGGATGCGGGATGCACTGAAATAGATCATGCTCTTCAGGCGAGTACCACATTCTGTAACATCCATTGCGTTGGACGGTGGATCCAACGTAATATTTTGAGTATCGATGATCGGGGTAAAACCGCGCACAAAAAGTGTATGCTTTGAAATCAAGATTTAAAGTGTGTGCGCTTTGGCTTCCTCGATACTTCCGTTATAGCATAGAGGCTAAAACGAGTCGAATCCATAAGGACGGGAGGCGATAGAAGCTTTACCGGTTGATTCACATGTGTGTTAAAGATTCTTCAAAGTTTTAAAGAATGAAAATGAAAAGAAAGAAAAGAATGAAAAGAGAAGTACAGTGAGACACAAAGAAGTCGGAAACATAGAAGAATGATTTTTGTAGTTTTTGATATTGTTTCTAAAACAAAGTGAAAAAGAAAGAAAACTCACGGCTACTAACTACTAATGACTCCACTAACATGCTAACCTCTTAGTGATAGTTGCCTCACATGTATCATTGGCCATCACTAGTCCTTGATTCAAGAGCAATTCAAAGCATGGCCCATATGTAACTCATCACAACCCAACTCAACATAACAAGTGCAAGCTACACTTAAATCATCAAAACCCAATAAGAGCAAGTATGAAGTAAAGTAATGTTAGCTTGTTAGTGGTTAGGAAGTTAGACCCATCATCATGAGTCATCAATGGCTCTTATAAGAGCAAGGCCAAACTGAGGCTATTAGATTTATGTGGATTATCATAAAAAAAGTTAGTAAGTTAGTGGTTAGTAGTTAGTTGCCATGAGAGAAAAGTTAGCTACACATGTAAAAGAGATTAGAGAGAAGAAAACATAGAGAGATAAAGAGATCACCTTTCATAGATTGTCACCTTCTATTACAAGCACTCTTGCATTCCAAGCATGTACCACTCTCTCACCCTATTACAAAATCTACAAAATAGAAAATACAAGGGAGGAAGAGGAACTAACCTAACCTAAACTACCTTAAAATACAACATGGAGAAGAAAAACTACACTAAACTCTGCATATCTCCCTCTCTGGAACCCCAGGGGGTTTTTATAGGCATCAGGGAAGAGAGGGGCCAGGAGGACAAACCCTGGCCCAAAGCGGTGCGCGTGCCGCGGCCATAGGTTGGCCAGGCGCGTGGCGCTTCGAGCCGCGCGCTGTCCTTTCTGTCCCCTGTCAGATTCTGGTGCCGGTTTCTGGTTTTGCATCCCTGGTTTTGACGAATCAGCTCTTCTAGGTCAATGGCTATGATAATAGGCTTTTAATCACCAATTAAATGGTGATTTAGATCTTCTTCTTCGTTTGCATACCATGAACCTATGATCAAGCAAGCAAGGTATTATTAGCAGAATTTATTATCAAATAAATGTGAGAATGTGATGAAAATTATGCAAAATTAGAGACTAATCACACCCCCACACTTATCTTTTGCTCGTCCCGAGCAAAACAAAAAACTAAGAAAATTATTACACCACTTTCGCAGGTGACGCGATTGCACTGAGCATGTGCAACAAGCCGTTAAACCTCTAAGTTTCCCTTAGAGGAGGAGTTTTGTCTCCTGAGGGTTTTCAGCGGATTACACCCACAAAATCCATAAAGAAAGAAATCAAATATTAATATTTTGAAAAACGCTTTTTGAAATAGAGAAAAGTGTTGAAGTATTTTTGTGAAAATATAAGTGATCCAAGGTCAGAGGTTAACCAGAAATTGTTCTTTCTTAAGCTAAGTCAAAATGCAAAAAATCTTGTTATAAATTAAATATAAGAATTTAAAATTGAATTGACTCTTTAATCTTTCATAAAACTCTTAGAAAAATATGCACTTTGTGAACAGTGAAGATTTTTGGGATATCGACTCTAACTTTCTTGCCATTTATTTAATATATATTATTTTTTTTTTTTCCTTTTTTTTTCTTCTTCCATTAGTTTTCTTAGGCTTTCTTATTTACCCTGGTAGTGAGCCTTTAGCCGGTGACTACCAAACCAGATAGCTTTAGGGCACCAGATGAGAAAACATCCCTCGGACTTAAGGACTCGAGTAAACAAGGCCACAAAACGAAAGGAGATTATTTTAATTTTGTTCACCGTTTTAGTTGTGAATAATCATGCTTCCTGAGGCATAATTACCCAACTTCAATAAGCGATTTTTATTATCATAATTTTTTTTAAAATATATTTTTATGGCATTTTCAATCTTTGTTTTAATCCAAAAATTGTATAAGTGTGAAGTGCATAAATCTAAGGTAAAAAAAATTCAAGATCAAATTATCTTTTCAATCTTACTTTCTTATCCTAAAATTTAAATAAGATCTATTATTTTGACTCGATTTAAAATTTCATAATTTTAGGTCTTCCTATTTCCTAAGATAATCTTAATTTTCTTAAAAATAAATCAAAACTATTTTTCTTGTTTCAAAAAGTTTTCTAAAAAGAAAAGAAAAAGAGTTTCTAATTTTTTTATATTTTTATTTAAAAAGAAGTGTAAAAGAAAGAAAATGTAAAACTAACTATGTTAGTAAATCCTCCCCCACACTTATCTCACGTATTGTCCTCAATGTATCGTGAATGTGTATATACATGAAACAAATGGAGAGGGAAGGAAGATTACCTCAAGGGGGTGGCTCCGGTGGTGGTCGGATTGGGCCAAGCGTTGCGACCCAATCAAGATATCGTGGATCTTCTAGTAACCCACCAGAGACCTCTCTAATACAACCCAGTAAAATGTTGATTGAATGAATGATCTTATTTAAAAAAGTATCCCCATCTAATTTCCAATTTTCAAAAATAATTACTGAGTCATTTTTGTCAACATTCTTATCCAACAATGAAGTGTGATTTTAGAAGATGATGGATTTGGACTCAAAGGGATCAGGAATAAAAACCGATACTGACTCGAGAAGTTGACTCAGATCAAACCGAGAGTCAACAATGAGAGTCAAAATTGCTTCAAAAATAGGGTCCAAACCAAAGAATTGATGTTCACACACTTTCCCCATGGATGAAGTGTGATCATGAGAGATTGGTAATTCTATTTCACGGTGTACTGGTACTGGAATAGAGAAAGAATCTGGTAAAGATACCAGGATCATTATTGAATCAAAAAGTGAAAAGGAATCATCTACTTGAGGTTCAAGATCAATTTCAGGTTCGATTTCAATTTCAGGAAAAGGATAACTTGCCAGAATGTCCAGGCGACTTTTATAACTTGGAGTTTGGTCAAGATCAAATATGTGGTCTGAATTTGAATCTGGATTCCCAAAATGACATGATTCATGGGTCCAATCAGTAGGATCGGTCAAAGGTTGACAAGAAAGACTTTCCTCGCTCTCATTGATCAATTCGTTTATAATCGAGTCTAACCTATTGATAGGCTGGGTAACAGAATTTGGAGTCTGAATCATGTCTTCCATACTTTTTGCAATTGGTTCTTCTTGAAAAGGTGAGTATGGAAGTTGATTTTGGAAATTATGGTAAATTTGTGAGTCCATCGAATTTTGCGATTGCTGCTCGGACTCACGCAAGGGTTCCATACTCAAGTCCAGTATTGATGGTTGTTCATTTTGAATAGGTGTGACTGGAAAAGATGAGTAGGACTCTTTAAAATTTGGTTGAGATGATGAGTCCAACATATTTTGCCTTCTTCACAAAAGACTTCCAAATGCTTTTCTAGCTCAGATTCTTCTTCAATTAGATGTTCTAGAAAAGGAGTGTGTGGAGTTTGATATTGTGAATTAAGCAAATTTTGCATTTGTTGTAGGGACTCTTCTATACTCCTTTCCAAATCAGATTTTTCTTCGGGTGGTGGAATAGGAAAAGGAGTATATGAACCAAAATCGGGGAATGAATTTTGTGAAAATTGTGGACAATACGGTTGAAAGTTTGACTCAGGGGAGTTGAATCCCCATTGACTCTGTGAAGAGTAGAAATTATTTTGAAAATCTTGGTTATCGAATTGAGGATATGGGTCATATTGAGTCGGATAATCCCAACTCAGCATATATGGTTGGTTCATGTTGTACATAGTCGGGTCGGAGTTTTCCGAGTCAAATGAGGTCAAAGTGAAATATGGATTCATATTATGATTGAAAGAATTATTGTTATTAAAATCCATTTCACAATTTAAAAAAGAAAAATTAAACAAACAAACAAACAAATAAAGAAAAAGAAAACAAGCCTATGCTAGGGTTGACTTAGACCTAGACGACTCCTAATTGGTTAGACTGTCCACAGGGGGTATATTTCTGAAGCTGACCACAAGTTAATCGGCCAGGTAGGGGCAAGATCAGTGGGAGGTATCCGTGCCGAAGCAACGGGCCTAATTATGCCAAACCACTGTTCTTCGAGGTTTCGCCTCTCAATCCCCAACCTTAGATACCGATTTGACAAGAGTCAACTTCTAACAACTTCCCCCTTAGGTCAATCTCCTAAATGAGTCCGAGATGTCCCTAGGTGCCAACGTCTAGCAAATTTTATTTAGGCTTAGGTTGTGTGAGTGGGGAGGTGATTTTTGAGCCAAGGGAGGGTGATGACTTCCCCACCTTATGTTGTCTTGGGTTTTGCCCTTAAGTTAAATTTGTGCAAGTGTGCAATATAGATAAGCATGAACACAAAAAAGCGAGTAAATCACTGAAGTGTTTGTTCTAACTATATGCAATGCAATATGTACACCTCCTATCAATATCACAACAACACAAGAATAAAATACAGTATATTGGAATGAAACTTGACGCGTGCCTAGATGCAAATGTCTAAACCGTTTTAAAGCATCCAATTACCGTATTTTAGTTCTTAAAATTATTTACAATACACAGGTAATTATAAACAAAAAATAGCAGCAGAATACAAAAATATACAAGAATTACTCAACTATTCTTGAGCAAGTGTGGACTTCTGCAATGCTAAAACTTTAACCTGCACACCAAAAAAAACAAAGAAGAAAAGTTAACAAAAACGTGAAATCAAACCGTTCCCATCCCCGGCAATGGCGCCAAAATTTGATCAGGGTAAAACCGCGCACAAAAAGTGTATGCTTTGAAATCAAGATTTAAAGTGTGTGCGCTTTGGCTTTATCACCTATTCACCCCCCTCTAGGTGATTTCAATTGGTATCAGAGCCTACACTCCTGATATTAGGTTTAACCACCTAGGAGTGTGATCTTAGTTTTGCTAATCTATCATTTGCATTTGCACATATATTGTTTACACACGCCCATGAATTGCTTGACACCTCCCATGTTTGATGTCTCAAACATTGACATGCAGAAATTTAGGATGTCCATGTATTTAAAAACCTTAGGCTTGCATGTTTACCTTGCCATTACCAAGAAATCTTTTCCTAATGATAGCAAGTATATAGAGGCCAATGCACAAGCTCTTGAGGCACTTAGAAGCACGCTTAACAAAGAATATCTTATATTGGTTTCTAACTGTGATTCCTCCTTTACAGTGTGGAACACGTTGACCTCCTCCAAGCTTCAATTGCCAATCTAAACGGAGGATGAATCTAGTGGAGAATCCGACGATGCATGCTACATGGTCCAAGGGAATGACTCCCTTGAGGTATATCAGAATCTCAATTAGATGATGATGATGCTAGTTCTTCAAGTAATGATCATATTGATGCTAATGCTTTGAATGAAGAATTATCCATTGTATGTGAAAAATTGCTTGAAAAATATAATCTTTTGAAAAAGAAGAGTTTTAAACTAAAAGAAGAAAATAAAAATTTGTGTTCAAAACTAGATTTGGTTTTGCAAGAGAAAGAGGAGATTTCTAATGATAGGGATTCATTGAAATCTAAGCTTGATCTTGCCTTAAATGAAAATAAAATTTTGAAAAATAAAAATGATTGTGAAATTGTTTTGAAGAAAAATGAATCTTTAACTTTAAAACTTGACTTTGTTTTAAAAGAAAATGTTTCTTTGAAAAACAAAATTGATTTGATTTCAAAAGATTTAGAGGTTTGCTTAAATGAAAATAAATCTTTAAAAAATGGTATAGATTCTCATGTTTGCCATGCTAGTGTAGCTTCTTCATCTAGCTTACCTATTGCATGCACCTCTTCTTCTAGGATTGATAAAGATATTTGTTTGTTAAAGAAGAGTGTGGATTGTTTGGGCTCCACTTTGAGCCAATGTGCCAAGAACCATACACGTTTGGAATCATTATTTCGAAAGAAACAAGTTCCATCTTTGCATGCACACAAACCACGACATACACATGCTTCTCACGTACACACTCATAACACGATGTATGCTCATGTGTACACTTGTACACATTGTGGACGTAAGGGCCACCTTGCTAAATTTTGCTATGACAAGATACATGATGTAAATTTAGAAACTAAATTTGTTTGGGTTAGGAAAGGAACTAACCCCCATGGACCAAAAAGAGTGTGGGTACCAAAGACCACCCCTATTGTATTTGATGTAGGTGTGGGCTCTTGCATGACGTGAGAGTAATGGTGCCTTGAAGTAGATGCGTTCTGAGCTAAAAGAGGACTATTTGGATGCATCACTTTCAAGAGGAGTTTGGTGGGAGGACCACCTTATTTTGGAGACATGGGGAGTTGCTCTCATGGTTTTGGTAACGGTCTCTAACTCCTCATTTATTGTTTACATGCCTTTCATATTGTTGATTTTTAGCATGTCTTATTTTATTGTTCATTATGTTATATACCATGATATTTAGATTAGTGATATACATGTTTAGTTATTTGAGACACCCATGTTTAATATGGATTTATATCTTTATGCTCTCACACTTGTTTTAACTAATGTGTATGTCCTAGATCTAATGCATGTTCATATACATAATGATCATATGGGTTTTTATTTTTGATTTCTATGCTTCATGTTTTGATTACATGTTTAGATGTTAGTTTTCATTAAAACTAGGATATATACTTGTACAACTAGTGAGCCACAAATAGACTTTTATATGTTTGTGCTTAAACGCTCATTTGTGTTCATTAGATGTATTAGTATAGTCTAATTTTGATGATTCATACATTTGACTTGTATTCCCATTTTGTACATGTTTTCATGTTTATGTTCAACTTCATGTATATGTCTATTTTGTCTAAACTATTAGCTATACATATACATCCCTTGAGCCACTTGCCTTCATGCATATACTTTTGTAGACTCATTTATGTTTGAATATGTATGTATACGGTAGTTTGTACAAGACATACATATACCTTGAAGGACTTCTAGTTTTGATGATTTTCATGTTTTTAAGGAATTTCTTATTGAGCTTGATTGCCTATTTTCATGACTATGTTTTTCACATTGCTTATACACTCACATCATTCGTGTTTTCTCATGATTTTATTTTCATGAGTATGATATATGCTTCATAGATTTTGAGTGTTGGTGATCATGTGATTTACATGTGTTTTATGAAAAATATTCTTGTTTTATTCCTTGCTTGAAGGATTTCGTACTAGTTTACAAGTTTTTCATTAAAACTAGTTCGTATTCTTCATTTTGGAAGAGTTTTCAATTATGCTAAACTATTTTCAAACCTATTTTTGAAAACCCCTTCCATTTTAAGGGCGGTTGGTTGGGCGACCATGCCTTGTTTGCTTATTATTGAAAATCTTTTTAAACATGTGGATGAAATGGGTGGTAGGAAGTATGAGCTATACACTTGATCTTATTATATTTTCAATTGGTATCATTAGATCCTTTCAATTGGTATCAATAGTGACATTCTTTTTGTATACTCATATATGTTTCTATATGTATGCTTACACTTCAAGTAGTATCAATTTCGGTTGGTATTCTATTTTCCATACATATATATATGCTTTATTTGTGCTTACTATATCTCTATATATTTGAGCACAAATTTTAGTTATGCTAAGCTTTATTTCTTTAATTACTATTATATTTCAATTGATTATGTTTCAATTGGTATCTTATACAAGCTTATGCATCATTTTGTTTAGTATTCCATAAAGGGGGAGAAAATTCATATTTCATTATTTCAATTGGTTTTGTTTTACTCCCACACTTTATGATGAAAAATGACTTAAAAAAAAGGATATTGATTATTTTTGGTATCATATGCTCTTAATGAAAAAGTACCTTCAATTG
Organism: Agave tequilana; assembly: GCA_038442645.1. Lineage (NCBI taxonomy): Eukaryota > Viridiplantae > Streptophyta > Magnoliopsida > Asparagales > Asparagaceae > Agave > Agave tequilana. The sequence continues at coordinate 83,194 of JAVJIF010001940.1, read as the reverse complement.
GTTTACCTTAAATTGGTATCATGTTGAAAAATGATTTATTTATTTACAATTGGTATTTAATTGGTATTTTCTTACAAGTGGTATCTTATAAATTGTGTTTATATGATATCTTAAAATGTGATTTAAGATAATCTCAAAATTTGTTTTATTGAGAAAAAAAATTCAAAATTTTGTTTTTATGAGAAAATTAAAATGTTTTGATGTGTATTGCCTATATGCAAGGGGAGCTTAACATCTCTTCTACATATAGATTCATGTTGAGTGTATCTTATATTGAGGAGCTTGACAACTCTTCTTTATGCGGTACACGTGTGTAGGGGAGCTCCACATCTCCTCTTATGCATTGCATATGATGCGTTATGTGAATTAGGGCTTGTCATCCCTTCTTCATGTAATACATATATGTAGGGAAGTTAACTTAGCGTCTTCCTCTTCATGAATGTATATCACATATATCCTTTATTGTTTTGTATTTAGTTTTACCCCTTTGTTGATGATTGACAAAAAGGGGGAGAAGTATTTGGAGAAGTATTTGGTATATATGCATGTTTTCCTTGCTTTATTCAAAAAGAGGGAGAAGTATTTGAGTTTATATGCATATTTATTATTTATGTTATGTTTTGTTTTGATGTTTTGTTGTTATTGATATCAAGAGAACATGTTTTGTTTTATTGGTATGTTTTGTTTTATTGGTATCAAGAACTTTATTTAAAAACTTGTTTATGTTAAAAAGAAAAGGAATTTATTTTAAAAAGTTTGGTATCAAGAACATGTTCATTGTTTTATGCATGCTTATGCATATTCATGTTTAGTATTCATTGCATATCTTACTGTTTATTGCTATGCATGAGTTAAGGGGGAGCTTCTTTGAAGCTTAACTTTAATCAATGCATATATAACTCCATGAGTTTTGTCATCATCAAAAAGGGGGAGATTGTTGGCCCAAAGGCCTTCCACTCTAGTTTTGATGATTATCAACTCATATAGTTATAGTTTACTAATTATCTTGTGATGTTTAGCTTCAGATACTTAACCAAGATATTAGTAGGTGACAGCTTCAACAAAGGTGTTTTTGGAGCTTTCACATGGTGATTTAAGAGCCCGAGCGACAAAGTTTATACCTAGCACTCGTTGAAGTCAAGCTCGGTGGATCACGTTTGAATCGAGTCGACTTGAAGACGGAGTTCATCAAGAAGGCTTCGGTTTGTTTTAGTTTAGTGTTTAGATCCATTTGTTAAAGATTAGATAGTGTGATATGCTCAAGTTCACAATACACACACTTGTTTACGTTTCATGTTTTGGTTTTGGTTTTCGGTTTAACCGATCTTGGTTTTCATGAATAGATATTATATCAAAACAAGTTTACATGGTTTTATGTATATTAGATTTGTTCTATATACATCTATGCTTCATTTCTTAGACAAACTTAGTTTGATATGCCTATTCATTTATTTAGGTTTTGTGTTTTAACAAAACATATTTTCGGATTTAATATCAAAAACATTGATATATATCTTTATATGTATATTGGATTATATCCATATACTATATGCCTAAAAGTTATTTCAATATCATACTTTTGTATGTGGATGAGTTTTGGACAAAACGAATTTTCATTTGAAAAATTAAAGTTTTAGAAAATACGGGTTTTGGTTTTCGGCAAAATTTCTAAGTTACAAAAATAGTTCAAAATGTTTGTAACATGGTTTGATATTACTCAAACATGTTTGTATATCAATGTATTATACTGAAACTATTTTTGTGGAATTTTAGAGGTTTTATGGGATTTTATTTTAAAATTAAAACCCAAGTTTCAAGTCCTGAAATTGCCCTGCCAGGCTCTGGCGGTCGACCGAACCAGTCGACCGGACTCAGAGTCGGTCGACCGGACCGGTCGACCGACGTGCACAAAACGTGCACGCTGGCCAGCCACTTGGGCCGGTCGACCGAGCGGTCGACCGACTGCAAGTACCCCACTCTCGGGTGGGGGCGGTCGACCGGACGGTCGACCGGCCAGAGAGAATTTGCTCTCTGGATTGGCACGGTCGATCGGAAGGCTCCAACGGTCAAATTTTTGACCGTTGACGGTTGACCGTCAGCCGCCAGGGCTGAAAAACAGCCCCAACGGCTAGTTTTTCATGGGGCTTATAAATACCTCATTTGAGAGGTGTTTTTCACCAAGTTTGAAGAGCCAAAAATTCAGAGCTTCCCTAGTGTTTAATTCCAAGTTTTCAAAAGAGTTTTGGGTTTAAAGTTTTCATCTTTATTTGTTTTTAAAAGGGGTTTGGAAAAATCATTTGAAAAGAAGATTCTTTGGGAATTGTTTTGATCTTCATTTTCTATTCTATCTAAAGTTTTCCCTAGAGTTTTTCTTTGAGTTTTTGATTTCTAAACTCTTTGTTTTCCACACTTGAGCCATATCTTGCTATCCTATCTATAGGATCTTTATTTTGTGGAAAAAGGTGTTTGTGGTTGAAATATACCACCTTGTTGTAACCCTCCTTACTTTGTTGATATCCCTCTTGTGTAGAGGTTGATTTGGAGTGGTGGTTGGCTCCCTTTAGTGAGAGGTTGAGATTGTGTATTGCTCCCTCAAGTGAGAGGTGGAGTTGTGTTGGATTTGTGTCCCTCTTTGTGAAGAGGTGGATTGTGGTTGTTTGGCTAAGTGCCTACCCCTCTTGTGTGAGGTAGTGTTTGTGTTGCCTCTAGTGAGAGGTTGTATTGGTTGAGGGAGGAGTTGTGTACTCCTAGTTGTATTGCCCCAAATCCTCAGTGGAGGTTCCCTGTGTGGGAGTCCTGTGTGGACAAGTTAGTGGATTGGAAATCCTTCTGGGTGAATGTGGGGACGTAGAGCAGTGGCTCGAACCTCGAAACAAATCTTGTTGTTTGCGTTTGATCCACTGACTCTAACTCACTCTCTTTATTACTTTAAGCATTGATTCATATTGCCATATCATTTATATGCTTGTGTGTTTGTGTGCCTCACTTGTGCTTAACCACGAGAGCTTCATATAGCGCCTCAACTCTTATTCAGAGGAATCAAGAGGAGTTAGTCCAGAGCCCTTCACCGGGAATTCGGCTACACTCGTTGGTTGCATTAAGTGTTGTTGCAATTAAGTTTTAATTTCCGCATTTAGGTAATTAGATTAGCCTTATCACCTATTCACCCCCCCTCTAGGTGATTTCAGGAGCCACCCCTTACAGATTCTACATCATTCATGTCCTCTATTTGTAAGGGCATGAAAAAAAAATTTCGAGGCCAGATCAGACTTAAGAGGCAACTAGAGGACCAAAGTACTAGACTGGAGCACATTGAGAAAACGCTTAGACGTTCACACTCGGCTGGCCCTAGCACTTCGGCCGGCCCGAGTAGACGGAGGAGGTAATATCATTCCATACACCTGTTTATTGCATTTGAATTTACATGTCATACATTAAGGAAAATGTTTTGGATAGGTGTGGGAGATGGGTATAACATAGGGGTCTTTTTCATTTATTTTTCATTTATTTCTTGTTTATTTTTTGGTTATTTTTCAGTATTTTTTCCTCTTTAAAAAACCTTTTTAAATAGAAGAGAGTTTTTGGTAGTCTTTTGTAAAAATACTAAATATTTATAAGGATTAAGAAAACCCAAGTTAAAAATTCTTTACTTTAGTCTAAATAAAAGAATGTTGGTTGGATTGATAGTTTAGGAGGAATTAGAAAAATAACTCACTTCTTTACTTTTATCTTAGCAAATATGCATTGACTATATACGCACTCTTGAAATTTATAGACAACGACTCTAAGTGTCACATAAAAAATGTATGTATATATATAGTTATAAACCCGATTAAGATGGATAATTGTGCCTCAAGAAGCATGATTATTCAAGTTTAAAGGAAATAAACCTTAGTTTCGTGACATACTTTACTTGAGTATTTAACCTGAGGGGTGTTTTCTCACTTGGTGCCGTAAGACCGCCTGGTTTGGGAGTCATCGGTTAAAAACTCATTACATCAGTAAATTAGAAAGCTTAAGAAAATTAAGGGCAAAAATGGTACATGAATAAATACTAATAAATTTTGTGACATTAGAGTTTGAGTTGAAAAATTTCAAGAAAATCACACTTATACACAATATATATTAATTAAGGCTAAATAAAAGAAAGAGTTTGAAGTACAAAATTTCTCTTGAACTTAAATAAAAATCATATTCTGGCATGAAGACTAAAGTATAGGAAGGACTAATGAGGGTTAGACCTAATACTTATAATTACTTAGCTATTTTTACTAAGAAGATTAAAAAGTCTTTTTCTACTTTAAGGAGGATTTTTTTGAAAACAACTAACATTTTCATTCTTTTTTGGATTTTGTGGGCGTAATCTATTGAAAACACTCAGGAGAAAAACTCTTACTCTAGGAGAAACCTAGAGGTTTAAAAGCTTATTGCACATGCTCACTGCAATCGCGTCACCTGCGAAAGTGGTGTAATAAACATTTTTAGTCTACCTTTTTGATTTTCTGTTTTGCTCTGGGATGAGCAACAGATAAGTGTAGGAGTGTGATTAGTCTTTATATTTACATATTTTACATCACATTTTCACATTTATTTTAATAAATTTTTGTTAATTAATGGGTTTTTCTCTTTATTTTTTAGGTCCATGACTTGAAGTGAAGAAGAAGCCTAAAACTCTCACTTATTTGAAGATTTTAGAGCCAGGAAGAAACCCAACTCTTTGAAGCCCATTCTGCTATTGCTGGGAGAAGAAGACAAAGTATTAAATGCAGTTACAAGAGCAACATGGCAAACACTAGTTCCACACTTTAGCGCTGGCGCAACGCACCAAGCCGCGCAAACGCAGTACTGGCGCCGCTGCACCAGCTTTTGAGGCCACGTCTCGCACTTTTCATATCCATGCTCTTGTGCCTATAAATACCCTCTTGATTACCAGAGAGGGAGATATCTAGAGTTGAGAAGTTTAGGCTAGTTTTCTTTAGTATTTTTTTAGTTTTTCTTGTATTCTTTTCTTATATTTTGTGTTAGATTAGAAGTTGTAGTGAGAGAGAAAGAGAAAGTGTAAATTGAATCTTAAAGGTGACAATCAAATACAAGTATACTTCTTCTTCTTCCTCTTATTTTCTTGTGTTCTTTACTTGCTTTTATTTACTTGCAACTAGTATAGAATATTTACTTTCTTTGTATCTTCTCTTTTATTTTCATCTACTATGTCTAGCTAACTTATTTATAGCATAGCTAACTAACTACTAACCTACTAATCTCTAGCAACTTGATTGACAACTCAAATGAATCAATAAGTATCACATAAGCCTTGTGCAAATAAGAACTATGATATCTTAAGATGAGAGTTCTAACTCTAACTTACTAACAAGTAGACTTACTTTCATACTCATGCTTAACTCACAAGTTTTTGATGATTTATAGAATGTGTTTACTTTACTTCTTTTTTGTAAGTTAGAGGAATTCCCATTTATCCTTACCATTACGAATGTGCACTTGCTTCTTCCTCCATGCTCGCCTTTAATTGGATCTTAATGGGGGAATGTTCAAGTCTTACTATGTGAAGCAAGGTGATGGGAATAACTTTCATTTGATCTATCACGTGAAAAGTTCCTGCACACAACGTTTGTGATTGCCTATCCATTGTGAGGTTATGTCTTCAAAGAGTTAGAGGTTAGTGGGAACACATAGTAGAAAGTTAGCCATGTATCTTTCCCATCTCTAAAACATAAATCACTTTTTCAACAGCCAAATCACTTTACCTGCTTTTACTATCTTTCTTGTTTTTCTTTCTATTCATATTTGAAACAATAAGAAGTTTTAAAATGAACAACAAAACCGCGCATAACGCTTCTATCCCTTCCCTTCCTTGTGGATACGACCTGCATAGTCGATGTATTATTATGGTAGAATCGAGAAGTTACAGCACTATTCTCTCACTTTTTACCCATTTTTGTGCAATGCTTTCAAACGATCAGCTCACAAGCTCGCGTCTGTGCTGGAACACGAAACTTCTCTGGCTTGCATTTGTGTTAAAATGTGATGCTTGTCAGGCTTGTGTTTTGATGTTGAAACATGATCTTGAGGTCCGCATATTGAAAAGTAGCATGACTATCGCGTTTGGCACAAAACGCGACCCTCACGTCGTGTTTGTTAAAGGGCGACATTCGCGTTTGAGTTGAAACGCGATCCTCGCATTGACTTGAGGCCAGCATTTGTGGCTTTGTCTTCAGTAATTTTAGACAGCCTACAACACTCATGTAGACCAATGTTTTAGGTTTCTTAATCTCATCAAGTGACAAGATTAAGCATTACATCAAAGTATACTTAAATTATAAATCGAAAATGACAACACCATCATGTCAAAATGAGTTATGTAATTGTAACGCCCCGATCTCACGGGTACGGGGACGTCACTGCGACGTATATACGCAAGTCGGAAGTACCTTCGCGTATATACGCTAAGCATCAGTACCGGCAAGAATCAGAGTGCGGAAGCAAGTGGTGCATTATACATTCCAACACATGGGTACAATTACAGAGTCATCACCAGAGGTGATCTGATATTACAATAATATTACATCACCTGATAGGCGCAAATGCGAGAATACAAGAAATGTACAGGGGTAATCAGTATAAAAGGCACTCACGAGTTTACTACAAGGAAACTCGAGAGGCACACAGGGAGCCTGGAAGGATGGAGCTCTGGACGGTATGCTGGAGGTCCACGCTACCGCTGCGCCACTCTGATCAGTAACAGGGAGGAACCACACGCTCCAAGCTCCAGAACCTGGACATGAGGATCCAGGGGAGTCAGATGAAACTCCCCAGGCGAGTGGTGAAGTAAAAGCCAGGTGGCGAGCCAGGATGAGCACAAGTGTATATATAACAGTGATATCGAGTACAGAAGACAGGAGGGTTAGAATACAAGTATAGCAGATATGAACAGGCATAACATAATCACGATAAAACAGGAAATCCGATATAAAACCCGATTACGAGCAAAACCGATTGTACAAGTTTAGGTCACGGCTCCATGAGACTAGTACATCGAAGGAATAATCCAAACAAGGAAACCCTCATCTATATACCTTTATCTCATATCATCATGATCCAAGCACATAGAACCAGAGTTGCAAACCACACAGTAGTCATAACAAGAGTTCATAACAAGAATAACCAGAATCATAACAAGCATAATGGGAGTTCATAACAGGCGTAATAGGAGTAATAACAGGAATGACAGGAGCACATAACAGGAGTCCATAACAGGCATCATAACAGGAATCATAACAGGTATCATAACAGGAATCATAATAGGTATCATAACAGGAATCATAACAGGTATCATAACGGGCATGACAGGAGTCTATTATTATTACTCGCCTGACCCATATATCTAGGTATGTGTCCTGGTGTACATTCCAACACACATACATCCATATATAAGCAAGCCGGGGGTTGTTACTGGAAGATGATGAAGAACTGATGGCGCTTCTTATAGTAGTTCCCGTACACCCGGGACCAGCTTGAGGGCCTTAAATCCCCCTAACACGCATCTCCTGAGGGCCTTAAATCCTCCTAACACGAACTGTCAGTATTTTATTCCATTACTATAAGCAAGGCATCATTCCGGCATCCATCACTTCCTCCCATTCCCCGTGCAAGTTGTCCTTTTTATGGTTTATCAACATTATCAGATTACGGGAATAACTGGTCATGACAGGAAAATGGCCCTACAGATTCAAGAGGTGGCCCCCACCGAGTATGGTGTGGCACTTTGCTCCGTGTGGCACTTAGTTCCATACAGGATAACAAGGCAAGATTCCCGTAAACATGATAATCACAGTCAGGTAGATCATGCTGGGTGTCAAGTGATAGCATGACAGGATGATGATAATTGGCAGGTAACAAGTCATGAAAATATCATAATATATAATACAAGTCCCGAGGATAAAGTCCATATTCAAGGAGGTGATCAATCACAGCAGGCAGCCAAGGTTAGTCGACTAGGGAAACTAAGTAGTCGACTTAAGGAGGAATTAGTCGACTGTAGATAAGAGACAAGTCGACTTGCTAGGCTGCGTTTGGGAGAGCTGCGTTTGGGGAGAAAAGTTAGTCGACTAGGGCGTTTGTGTTAGTCGACTAGGTCAAGGCTGCGTCTCAAAGAGCCGCGTTTCAAGGGAGCTGCGTTAGTCGACTAGGAATAATAGTCAGTCGACTGGTGAAGTCCGCGTTTCAAAGAACCGCGTCTTCAGAAGAGGGTTAGTCGACTGGACGCGAGGGGCAAGTCGACTAAAGGAGTCTGCGTTTCAAAGAACTGCGTCTCAAGAGAAGAGTTAGTCGACTGGGTCAATAGGGTAGTCGACTAATAGAACTGCGTCACAAGAAATCAGGCTGCGTTTCAAGGGGTTTAGTCGACTTATGATGGGGTCAAGTCGACTAATGCTGTAAAACAGTGAGCAGAAACAGTTTTAAGAGTTGTAATCTGTTTGATATGCATATACAAGTTAGCCAAGTCTTTGGCGAGGAAAAGCACTCGCATAACCAGTAGGAAATCAAGAGGAAAAGCGAGATCACTCGCCTAAGAACAATCCTTGCTGCGTCCAACGAAGGGAAGTTCGGCCCCAATCCAAAAGGAGGGTACCGGCCCTAAGTCTTGCCGCCGGAGAAGAAACACAGCCACAATCCAAAGGAGTGGCCGGTCTTCACGAAGTGATGGAGGGAGGTTGAAGGTGGTATACTTGGTGATGGCTAAAGTGGTGTATATGTAGGTGGAGATGGTGGACAAAGGAAGCAAGAGGAGGAGACTCTCTTGGTGGCTTCTCTGTTGGAGGCTGCAGGAAGCAAGGAAGAAGAAGAAGAAGTAAAATGAAAAGAGAGAGAAGGAGAGGGGGTATTTATAGGATTTGGATTGTGAAGGTGATGCAAATAAATAAAGGAGAGGGGGTATTTATAAAATTGGGTTTTAGGTATCTCTCTTGGCCATTTGGCCGGTTATGATGATGAGAAAGGGTTGGAATATCTAGGAGAAGACTTTTTGGAAGAGTAGCAATAAATGAAGAGGGAGAAAGGAATGGGGTAAGATAAAGGTATATGAATAAACTAATGTTGCACACTCTTTAACATAAAGAAGCAAGGGAGAAGTTAAAGAAGCAAGGGAGAAGAATCTTGCGTTTCCCTCACTCAAACGCAGCACCCTTCTGCGTTTAGGCCAAAATGGGCTAAACGCAGTAATTAAAGCTGCGTTCAGGGAAAACATGAAGGCTGCGTTTTGACAGAGGAGAGAGAAAGTATGATGACTTGATGGGATTTGATCTGAAGTGCATTAAATGCAACATGGGGAGGATCTTCACAATAAATGCAGGATCCCAGGTAGGTGAGATCCGCGTTTGAGAAGGGAGAGAGAAAATGGGGAAAGACAAAATGGAATATATGGGGCAATTCCTCGGTAACTGGGAAAATACCAAAAATTCCGGAAAAGGTCCAAAAATAAAGTAACTCAGAAAGTTTCCCAAAAATTTTCAAAAATCATAAATATTAAAAAATGATTTTTGGTGAAATCAGTTTTCAAAGATTCAATCTCATTTTCAAGATAAAAATCCAGAAGTTAACCGTCAATCTCGGTCTACACCGGATTGGCCGGATTTTGATAAAATCTGATAAATCCCAGAAAATGCATTTGGATAGAAAATATGATTTTAAGAAATAATGTCAAAAGGTACTTTTTAGAAATTTCAAACCGTTTGTAAATTAAAAATCCGGGAATCGGTCAACGGTACTAGCCGACACCGGTTTTGAAGATTTACAACTTAATCCAGGAAAATTCCAGAAAATCATATAAAATTCGGAATATTGAAAAACGATGCTTAAAACTGAAACCGGTCAAATCGGAATACCAGAATGTCCAAACCGAGCAATACTCTGGGATCGGGCCTTCGGTTCAAACTAAGGTTGACTCCGAATCCACGAATCCAAATCCAAGACAAAACAATCATATAAGGAATTCATAATACAAAACAAACATGGAAGCAAATCAAAAAATACAATCGAGAAACCTGAATACGCAACTAAGTACGTATTTCGGGAGCGGGGTATTACAGTAATAGTTTGAATTCTTTATCTCTTAGGTGACTTATCTTAGAGAACTCAAACATGGTCTTGTACTAGATATATCTTTATATCTGCTCATACATAAACCTGAGGATCACCATCCTTCCTACTGACTGAGACCCGCCATCATATCTCATATATCAGTTGAAATCACCTAGACGGGGTGAGTAGGTGATGTGCTAATCAAATATGAAATTAAAAACTTTAACTAATAAAAAACTAACACACAAATAGTGACTAAGAAGTGAAGTCGAACTTCTGATGAAGAGTTCTAGAATTTCTCCTCAAGATTCCTCTTAAATAAGAGTTGAGGTACTTAGTTGCCTTCTTGATTCAAACAAGTGTAAGCAAACAAAACTATATCAAGCATGTAATGATAAGCAATACTAAGCAAGTAAGATATAAATACAAATGAGTAGAGTAGAATTTGAAAGATCACCTAGAGGGGGGGTGAATAGGTCATTATGCTAATCTAGTCAACTTAATGCGGAATTAAAAACTAATTTGCAATGTCAACAAGAGATGCACACAACCAAGCCAAGCATATAAGTATGTATGAGCAATATGAATAGATGCAAGGCACAAAGTAGAGAGAGAGAGAGTAAGAGTCAATGAACAAGCGCAAACACCAAGATATGTTTCGAGGTTCGAGCACCCAGCTCTACATCCCCGCCTTCACCCAGAAGGATTTTAAGTCCACTAGCTTGTCCACAAAGGACTCCCACAAAGGGAACCTCCACCGAGGATTTGGGGCAATCACAATACAAGGAGTACCCAACTCCTCTCCTTACAAACACAACCTCCTCCTTGAGGCACAACTCCAATCCAACAAACAATCACCTCACAACCCGAGGGATTAGCACAAGGCCAAGCAAGGATCACCTCACAACTTGAGGGATACAAACCACTTGCACAAACAACCTCCTCAACCCAAGAGGGAAAAGCACAAAGCAAAGTATAGAGGGTTTACACTTGGTGGTTCAATAACAACCACAAACAATCTCTTTTCCCACACACAAAGACCCTATAGAGAAGATAGTAGATTTTTGCTCAAGTGTGGAGAAAACCAAGTGATTTGAAACTAGCAACTCAAAGAAAATCTTTGGGAAAAAATAGAAATGAAGATAGTGAAGTTCAAACAAAAACTTTTCCCAAAATCCCTTTTCTTTGGTTTTTCAAACCCTAATAAAAACACCAAAAAGATTGTTCAATTTGAATTCAAAAACCTCTTTTAATTGCTGTGAAAACACCAGAGAGTAAGGAAAAATTCGCACAAAAAATCTTAGAGAAAAACTCTTGCAAATGGGGTATTTATAGGCAAATCTGGAAACTAGCCGTTGGCAGCAGATTTTGCCAAAATAACCCTGCCGGTCGACCGATCCGGTCGACCGCCCAACGGTCAATTTTTGCCCGTTGGCAGCTACCGGTCGACCGCCCCGGTCGACCGAAACAAACAGAGAGCTCTGCTCTCAGTCCGGTCGACCGGTCCGGTCGACCGTCCCAGAGGCTCCAAACGTGCACAGAATTGTGCACGTCGGTCGACCGGCCCGGTCGACCGACCTCAGCCCTAGTCGACTAGTCAGGCTAATAGTCGACTTGGTTGAAGCCAGGAACAGAAAACTGGGTTAAAACATATTTAAAAATTCTTTTATCATTTCTAAAAATCACCAAAAATAGTTTTATCATTTTGCATTGATATATAAACATGTGGTAAAAAGTTTAGCTCAAATATCAATCAATATGAACTATTTTTGTGTCTTATCATTTTTACCAAAACCAAAAACTATATTTTCTAAAACTTGGATTTTGAATAGAAAATACGTTTTGTCAAAAACTCTTCCAAATACAAAAACATGATATCTAAACACTTTGAAGCATGATGTATATGGATAGAAATCCAATATACATGAAACAAATATATATCATAGTTTTTGTCATTAATTCCAAAATATGTTTTGTCAAAAATACCAAAACATATAACACATGAATAAGTAAGTCAAAACTAAGTTTGTCTAGGAAATTAAAGTATGCATGTATATAGAACAAATCATATATACATTAAACCATGTAAACTTGTTTTGATCTATCTATTCATGAAAACCAAGATCGGTTAAACCTAAAACCGAAAAACCAAAAATCAATATTCGAAACATGAAACGTGTGTGTTGTGAACTTGAGCATTATCATACTATTCTAATCTTTACAAATTTGGATCTAAACACAAAACTAAACTATGGTACCGAAGTCTTCTTATAGAGCGCAATCTCCAAGCCGACTCGATCCAAAACTCCTTGATCCATCGAGCAAGTGCTATATGTGATCTTTGATGCTCGGGCTCTTGAATCAACTTGTGAAAGATGTGTGGAAGCTTTCACCAACTAATAACTTGATTAATGATCTGAAACTAAACTCACAAGATTATTAGTACACATAACTACATGAGTTAATCATCATCAAAACTAGAGTGGAAGGCCTTTGGGCCAACAGAATTAAGAGAAACTAGAGCAATCGTAAACACGGGAGAACTGTTTCGAGGTTCGACAACTTGCTTTACATCCTCTCCTTCATCGTATTGAAGGATTTTCACTATATACGATCCCACAAGATCACCCACGATACAAGTTTCTACAAAAACTCTCGGACCCGCAAGTCCCTCACCCATTCTCGCAAGAACTACAACACATGAGTCTACAAGCTCTCCCGAGGCCGCAACCTCCAACTACTTGAAATACAAAGATTGAATCTCTTGGTGATCAACTCCTTGACTACAAATAAAATACTCTCACAAACAAGTACTTTATAAAGTAGATAGAAGAGATTTGCTCAAATTTGTGTCAGAAAACTATGGAGGATTGGAAGCTCAAGACAAACTTTCAGAAAAACTTTCTTAAAGATGTGGAAATGAGTATAAAAAACAAACTTTCTGTTTTAAAACTTGTTTTCTTGATTTTTCAAATATTTTTCAAAACTTCAAAATTCTTAAAAAACTCTAAACAAATGGCTCCTATTTATAGGAAGTGGGAAAATATCATTAGAGAGATAACTGGTCATTAAATAGATGATAAAACATAAATAAAGTGAAATATACATATTTGGAATGAGACAAAATTATTTGAATTCAAAAATGCCCATTATAATATGAAATTAAGGTTAAATGATATAATACAACTATCGATAGTTCAAGGGAGCTGTCAACAACTCTGTGTGCAGCGACTATGTTTTTAGCTATTATGGAGCTTGCCTGTCGACAACTTAATAGGACTGTCGACAACTAACTGACACAACACTATATCAGCTTTTGACAGCTGATGAGAACTGTCGACAACTAGTTCCAAACTCTGAAAACCCTACTTTCTGTAAGACCCTGTTGACAGTTCTATAAAGTTGTCTACAAGAAGAGTAAAAAACTTAAGTTTTTGAAATATTTTTAAAACAAGTTTTTGTATAAACATAGAAACTTGATTTTCTAAACACAAAATTAGTTAAACAAAAATTCAAATTATTTTGTGTAAACCACAAACTCAAAACTGAAACTTTTGTTCTTGAAAACCAGTCTCAAACTTTAGTGTGTGTTTGTGTGTGCGTGTAAGCTTAAGCAATCAAGTCTAATCTAAACTTTACAAAAATCTACATACAAACTCTTTTACAAAGTACAAGTCTTCTTCTTTTATTCTTCTTCTTCATCTTGTCTTGATTCAAACTCTATTCCTTTGAGCTTGACTCCTTTAGTATTAGATGTGTTCTTTAAGGATAAGCTCTTGAATCAACGTTAGTTAGCTTCAAAACTTGACTTTGAGTCTCTTACTGAAGCTAAACACTAAAACATGATCATGATAAAATATGCAACTAAAACAACACAAGATCATTAGTACAATAACTACATGAGTTTAATCTGTTAGGCTAAGAATACAATCAGCAGTTTCTTGTTTTGATGATTACAAAACTCATAGAGTTATTAGGTCAGGTTCAAGTATATAAGCTTTTCAGGGTTGAAAGAAGATTTAGTTTCATTCTTCCTCAAAAAGAAGGTGTTGAAGTCTCAAGTTCATTCAAGGATAGGATTCAAGCTCGGACGATCAAGAATGGATCTTTAGAGAAGCCCTCTTAAAGATTACTTGAAGACATGTAAAACTTATGTAAGAAATTAGAATGTTCAAGTGTAAGGTGTTGAATTGATGCTTAAGATCACAAACACATAGTACTAGATTTCGTATATAGTTTTGGGTTTTGGTACTTTACAAAATGGTTATTGATACATGATATATATTTTCAGATTTTTATATCCAGTTTCAAACATGTAATATATAGCCTATGTTGCCAAAAAAATTTGTTAAACATATATAAAATATTTAAAAATAAGTTTTATTTCAAAACTATCTTGAAAATGATTTTGGGGTAGGTCGATTGACTGACTGGTCGACCGTCCTATGTGCATTGTTAAGGCACAGTTGCCGGTCGACCGTTTGTTCACAGCTTATTTGTGCATGTTTGTCGGCCGACCGCCAAACCTTAGCTGCGCTATTTAGTCTTCGATCAATCGACCAGTCAATCGTTCTTGTGTCAGTAATCTCTATTTATTTTGGTCGACGAATTGTTAACAACTAGTTTTAGAACTAGGCTGTGCGATTGACCGGCCGGTTGACAGACAGATTGTTTCTGTTACAGTAACACTAGTTTTTAAATCTGCTCGACTTTTGACTTTTCTTCAATGGGTATTTTTATATTTTTAGAGTCTAATCATTCTCCTAATAACCTGGTTCACTCCTGTAGTGACTTTTATCTATTACCTCTATATATGGTTCATTTGTAGAGGATTAAACACAAGAAAAACAAGTTTTTGCAAGTTTTATTCAAAAATTCAAGTTTATTCAAAGAGAAAAATTCTAATTTTCAATTTTCAAGAGCTCTAAATTTCAAATCAATTTCTATAAGTTTTAAGCTCTCAAGTTCATTCATTTCGACTGAAATTTCTCTTACAAAGTTCTTGAGCTTCATTTCCCATTTTATACTCTAGGAAGTTGGGAAGAGAGGGTTTGTGATCTTTGTGGTCACAAAGTGCTTGTAAACTTCATTGGGTTTGTGCTACCTCTTTTGTAGAGAATTGAAAGTTAGAGTTGTGTACTCTAGATCTTGTGTAGACCATTGAAGCTCCTTTGTGGAAGATCCTAAGTGAATAGTGAAAATTCTTCACATGGTGAAGGCGGAGACATAGAGCAAGTTGCTTGAACCTCGAAATAAATTTCTTGTATTTGCTGCTTTCTCTCTCTCACTCTCACTCTATCTCTATTGCTTACACTTGTATTTTTTCTTTCATTGCACTTGCTATATATTGATTACATTATTCATATTTGTCAGTTTTTCTCTTACAATCAAGAAGGTAATTGAGCACATTAACTCTTTATCTAGAGGAATATAGAGGAGAAGTTCTAGAGCCCTTAATTGGGAATCCGGTTTCACTTCTTGATTTGAGTTGATCATTTGTATTATTTATTTTTAATTGTTGTATTTTCACATTTAATTAGTATTACACCTATCCATCCCGTCTAGGTGTGCTTTTATAATTATCGTCAAAACTAGAGTGATGGACCCTTGGACCAACAACTTTCCCTTTTTGATGATGACAAAACTCATGGAGTTATATATGTTGGCCCAAGAGGTTACACTCTCCAATTGTTTTGTGTTTTGATGATGACAAACCAAATTAGAGCTATTTGGTACTAACAAGTTTGTTAAGATGAGTTTCAGGTTTTGTACCATGTTTAGAGACCATTTGCTTAGCTATTGCAAGAACTTCTAAGTTCCACCAAGCAAGGAAGGCAAATTGCACATCAAGGGAGGATCATAGAAGAGAAGGCACTAGCAAGGCATTGGATGGCTCAAAGACTTGAAGATATCTCAAGAAGTCTTCATGTAATTTGTTTTTCAGTTTATAGTATGTTAAAGAATAGTGGATAGGTTTGAAGCTCTATCACACACGTTTTTGCGCACATGCTCATTCCAAAATAATTTCTTATAAATTATACAAAAATATTTTGCATACAAGTTTTTGCCTACAGATACATCTTTATATTTTATACTATTCCCTGTTCAAAAGTATTTTTGTTAAAATCAAAATCCTCTTTCTTTTCTTTCTTAAAATTGATTTTTGACCTGATCCGGTCGACCGGGACAGTCGACCGAGTCTGTGTCAGTCTGGTCCGGTCGATCGGACCAGTCGACCGCAGTTCTGGCAGAGGCACGTATCAGTGTGCATGTCTGCCAGTCGACCGGGGCGGTCGACCGAGATATTTGTTTTTGCTCACAAGTTTTTTCAGTCGACCGGGTCGGTCGACCGCTGGCCTATAACGGTCAAATTTTTGATCTACCGGTCGACCGGCCCAGTCGACCGATGTGTCCGTTGAACAGTAACGGGCAGATTTTTAGTGAGCTGTTTATTTTTGTCTTTTGTGTTTAAAAATTCGTTTAAGGATATATTTTGATCTAATTACCTCCTAAACTTCAGTAATTATGTTTTATCCCTAAACCCTAGCCCTCTCCTATAAATAGGGGTGTTTGGGGAGAGATTTGTAACAACAATTTTTGCTAGAAAATTCAAAAGTTTAAGGCTTTCAAAAGAGACTTGTTTCTTGGTTTTTGTGCTGAATTTCTCACTGATTTTCTGAAGGGTTTTCAAATACTCTCTGATTTAATTTTCTTTCTTCACTTACAATAAGAGCTTCATTCCTACTCAATATTCTCTAAGGACCGTTGTAAGGGAAGAGATATTTGAAAGAGAGAGTTTGTGGTCTTTTGACTACCAAGGGAATTACTTGTTCTTGAGATTGTAGGAGTTGGGTACTCCATTGTATTTGAGATCTTTGTGATAGTGGAAGTGGTCGGAATCCTTCTGGGGAAGGCGGGGAGTAGAGCTGGGTGCTCGAACCTCGATAACATATCCTTGTGTTTGCGATTGGTTTACATTCTTGCAATTCTTACTCTACTTTGATTGCACTTATTACTTGCTCATCATATTCATTGTCATACTTACTTGCTTGCATTCATCTTGTGATTCTTGTTTGTAATTGTTGTAGCTTTAAATTTTTATTTGCCCTTTGATTAGCATTGTCACCTATTCACCCCCCCTCTAGGTGACTTTTCAATTGGTATCAGAGCTTGGACTCTAGGTTTGGCTTAACATCCATAGAGAGATCCTTAAAATTTTGCTAATCAACATTTTCATTCATCCATTCATCACTAGGAAACATGGCCGACAACATTAAATCCCCACCTAAATTTGATGGCCTCAATTTCCCAATTTGGAAGGTTAGGATGACTATATTTTTGCAATCTTTGGGTAGCTTAGTAGCCAAGTCCTTGACCAAACCCTATGAAGCACCCGATGGTGATGAGAGCACTTGGACCGACCTTGACTTTAAGCTATATGAGGCTAACTCCAAGGCCCAAAACTCCCTATTGACCGCCTTGAATGAGGATGACCTTACACGGGTAATTCATTGGCAATCCGCCTATGAGATTTGGCAACACTTATTGGTCACACACGAGGGGACTTCACAAGTCAAGAGAGCAAAGATAGATCTCTTGAGGTCCCAATATGAGTCATTTAAAATGCTTGATGATGAGTCTATTGATAGTATGGCTACAAGGTTTACTAAAATCACTAATGGTCTTTCTTCCTTAGGTGATGACATCTCCAACGATCAAAAGGTGCGGAAAGTAATTCGGGCTCTTCCTTCATCATGGGAGATCAAGGCCACCACCTTGAAGGAGTTGAACGACAAGGACGAGATGGACCTCATTAGTCTCATTGGGAACCTAAAGACCCATGAGATGGAGAAGAAGGCAAGAGAGGAGGCCACTACTTCAAAGAAGAAATCCATAGCCTTCAAGACTTCATCCACCAATGATGACGATGAAGATGACGAAGAAGAAGATGAGGAGCTTACTCTACTTGTTCGCAACGTCAAGAGGATGTACCGGAAGAACAAGCTCAACTTCCGGAGAAAATTTGAAGGCAAAGAGGAGCGGAAGATCATATGCTACAATTGCCGCAAACCCGGACATATCATGGCGGATTGTCCGGAGTTCAAGAAGAAAATGACTTCCTCCTTCAAGCCAAAGAAGCCGGAGGAAAAGAAAGCTTACAAAGCAACATGGGATTCGGAAAGCGAGTCCGAAGAGGAGGTGGATCAAGCTAATATGTGTTTCATGGCAAACACACCCAAGGTAACCCCTCAATCCCTTGATGATGAAGATGATGATGTAAGTAAGGAAGTTCTAGTACATGCTTTTGTAGAACTTTCTGAAACTTATGATAACAAGAAACTTGAATGCATAAAATTACAAAAAGAAGTTGCTTTTCTTAAGAATCAACTTGCCATTGTTTCTAAAGAAAAAGATGATATTTCTTCTAATTTCATTTCCATGCAAAAAGAATTTTGTGCCTACAAGAGTACTTGTAAGGCAAAATCTCCTATTATTGATGAAAAAGAAATTTCCTCTTTTAAATCCAAAATGAATGATTTTGAAAAAGTTTTAAATGATTGTGCTTTCAATACTAAGAAACTTGAGAACATGTTTTCTAAAAAGCACACTTCACATGCTAAAATTTCACAAGATAAAAATTCTCATGCTAGCACCTCTCATGCTCATGCTCACAATGCTCATGCTCACAAATCACACACCCATTATGCTTTTAAATATGGTAGAGTATATAGATGCACATATTGTGGTAAAAATGGGCATTTAGCTAAGTTTTGCTATGATCAACTAAATAGAACAAATAATCTTGTTTGGGTTCATGACACTAACCCTAGAGGACCCAAGAAAATGTGGGTACCAAAATCAAGTCTTAAATTGTTTGATGTAGGTACACACCAAAGCTCCAAGACGTAGGGAGCGGTGGTACCTTGATAGTGGTTGTTCAAGACACATGACATGGGACATCAACAACTTCACAACCCTATCAAGGTACATGGAAGGTGGCACCGTCACCTTCGGGGATGACTCCAAAGGAACTATCATCGGTATAGGTAACATTCAAATTGGTGCATCTCCTATTATTGAGAATGTTGTTTTAGTAGATGGTTTAAAACATAATTTGCTTAGCATTAGTCAACTTTGTGATCGTGGACTTAAAGTTGTTTTTGATGATACTTCTTGTAAGATTTTTGATGTTAAATCCGATGTTTGTATTCTCACCGGTTTTCGTGATAATAATGTTTATATTATTGACATGCTTAATTTAGATTGTTCTACTAAATGCTTAAATGCTTTTGATGAAAATTCTTGGCTTTGGCATAGAAGATTAGGACATGCATCTTTTGACCATATTTCTAGGATTAATTCAAAGGAATTGGTGAAGGGTATACCTTGCTTGAATTTTGAGAAAGACCGCATTTGTAGTGCGTGCCAACTTGGGAAACAAACCAAGTCTTCCTTTAAACCAATCAAGGATATCATGTCAACTAGGCCTTTAGAATTAATTCATATGGATCTTTTTGGACCAACTAAAACTAAGAGTTTAAATGGAAGTAGATTTGCATTTGTTTTGGTTGATGATTTCTCCCGTTTTACTTGGGTTTTCTTTTTACAAAATAAAGATCAAACTTTTTCTCATTTTAAAATTTTTCGAAAAAGAGTTGAAAAAGAAAAGGGTTTTCCGATTTTGAGAATAAGGAGTGATAGAGGTGGTGAGTTTGTTAACCAACTCTTCATGACTTATTGTGATGAAAAGGGAATTAAGCATGAAATGTCTTGTCCTAGAACTCCACAACAAAATGGAGTTGTAGAAAGGAAAAATAGAACACTTCAAGAGATGGCTAGGACAATGATAAGTGAATATGACCTCCCTCAATATTTATGGGCCGAGGCCGTAAACACCGCATGCTATATATCGAATCGTATTTATTTGTGCAAAAATTCTTCAAAAACATCATTTGAAATGTATCATTCTAGAAAACCAAATGTTGCATATTTTAAAGTTTTTGGATGCAAGTGTTTTGTTTTGAATACTAAGGATAATTTGGTTAAATTTGATGCTAAGGCTTATGAGGCTATCTTTGTTGGATATTCCTCTACTAGCAAAGCATATAGAGTTTTCATTAGATCTTCTCAAACCATTGAAGAATCCATGCATGTTAAGTTTGAAGAATCTAATGTGTTTGTTGAGAATGTTGTAGAGTTTGAACCATTAGGTAAAGACATGGAGAGACTATCCTTGAAGGACTCACCCGCTCAAGAAGAAAAGCTAGATCCTATTGGTGAAGTTCAAGAGGATAAGGAGGAAAGCACTCAACCGCTTCCTAAAGCTTGGAGATACGCTACAAATCATCCTAAGGAGCTCATCTTGGGTGATGCATCTAAAGGAGTCACTACGCGCTCCAAACTCCATGACCTATGTGGTAACTTTGCTTTCATTTCTCATTTTGAACCCAAAGGCATTCTCGAAGCCGAGACGGACCCATATTGGTTGCTTGCCATGCAAGAGGAACTCAATCAATTTGAGCGCAACTAAGTTTGGCACCTTGTTCCTAAGCCCCACGATAGACCAATAATTGGTACTAAGTGGATCTTTAGAAACAAGATGGATGAGTCCGGAAATGTCATTAGGAATAAAGCTAGGTTAGTGGCCCAAGGTTACACTCAAGTTGAGGGAATTGACTTTGAGGAGACCTTTGCACCCGTAGCACGGTTTGAAGCCATACGGATGACACTAGCTTTTGCATGTTTTAAAAATTTTAAACTTTTTCAAATGGATGTGAAAAGTGCATTTTTAAATGGTTTTATAAATGAGAAGTTTATGTTGAACAACCTCCCGATTTTGTTGATCATGTTCATCCCAATTTTGTTTTTAAACTTGATAAAGCTTTGTATGGATTGAAACAAGCTCCAAGAGCTTGGTATGAAAGGCTTTCTAGTTTTCTCATTTCAAATGATTTTATTAAAGGCAAAGTGGACACAACTCTTTTACTAAGCATGTTGATAATGATATTTTAATTGTGCAAATTTATGTTGATGATATAATTTTTGGATCTACTAATGAGCTTTTATGCAAGGATTTTGAGAAAGTCATGCAACTTGAATTTGAAATGTCTTCAATGGGTGAGCTAAATTTCTTCCTTGGACTCCAAATCAAGCAATTGCAAGACGGAACCTTCATTAATCAAGCCAAGTACGCAAAGGAGCTAGTAAAGAAGTTTGGGCTTGAAGGATCAAAGGCTTGCAACACTCCAATGGCAACTACAACCAAGCTTGATAAGGACGAACAAGGTAAAAATGTTGATATTAAATTATATAGAAGCATGATAGGAAGTCTTTTATATTTGACGGCAAGTAGGCCAGATATCATGTTTAGTGTGTGTCTTTGTGCTAGATTTCAATCGTGTCCTAAAGAGTCTCATCTTATTGCGGTAAAACGCATTATTCGTTATGTTAAGGGCACTATTGGAATGGGTCTTTGGTATCCGAAAACTAGAGATTTTTTAATGACTAGCTATTCGGATGCCGACTATGCGAGTTGTAGAGTAGATAGAAAGAGTACTAGTGGACATGTCAATTTCTTGGTAATTGTCTTGTTTTATGGTCCTCTAGGAAACAAAATTCCGTAGCTCTCTCAACCGCCGAGGCGGAGTATGTTGCCGCAGGGGCTTGTTGTGCACAAGTCCTTTGGATGAAACATACTCTCCTTGATTTTGATTTGCACTTTGATCATATAAAAATATTTTGTGATAATACTAGTACTGTACACATGACCAAAAATGCAAATCAACATAGTAAGACCAAGCACATTGAGATTAGATATCACTTTCTTAGAGATCATTTTGAGAAAGGTGATATAGATATTGATTATGTTTCCACGGATTTACAACTAGCCGATATTTTCACTAAACATCTTGATTTTGCTAGATTTTCGTTTATTTGTGGAGAACTTAATGTTTGTATTATTGAATAGACATGTTTTTCATAACCCTTTTTGATGTATGACAAAAAGGGGGAGAATAAGTTTACATGACAAAAATAAGGTTCATTTGGTCTTGGTTCCATATGAATTTATATGCTTTAAATTTTAAAGATTTGTTTTATGAGTTTTATGTTTATGTATGTATGAGTTTTTGAATTCATGTATTTTGAGAATTCTTGTGTTTTAGTTTTGTGTTTTAGTTGTTTTGGTATTTTTGGTATCAAGAGCAATTTTTGTGTTTTATATTAGTCTCAATAATTGGTGCATCATTTCAATTATTGGTATCTAGAGCATATTCTTGTGTTTTATGTATAGCATAATTTGAGGGGGAGTTTTCTCCTCCTATATTTTTGTCAATAGCCTATTTGTTTTGTCATCATCAAAAAGGGGGAGATTGTTGGCCCAAGAGGTTACACTCTCCAATTGTTTTGTTTTTGATGATGACAAACCAAATTAGAGCTATTTGGTACTAACAAGTTTGTTAAGATGAGTTTCAGGTTTTGTACCATGTTTAGAGACCATTTGCTTAGCTATTGCAAGAACTTCTAAGTTCCACCAAGCAAGGAAGGCAAATTGCACATCAAGGAAGGATCATAGAAGAGAAGGCACTAGCAAGGCATTGGATGGCTCAAAGACTTGAAGATAGCTCAAGAAGTCTTCATGTAATTTGTTTTTCAGTTTATAGTATGTTAAAGAATAGTGGATAGGTTTGAAGCTCTATCACACACGTTTTTGCGCACATGCTCATTCCAAAATAATTTCTTATAAATTATACAAAAATATTTTGCATACAAGTTTTTGCCTACAGATACATCTTTATATTTTATACTATTCCCTGTTCAAAAGTATTTTTGTTAAAATCAAAATCCTCTTTGTTTTCTTTCTTAAAATTGATTTTTGACCTGATCCGGTTGACCGGGACAGTCGACCGAGTCTGTGTCAGTCTGGTCCGGTCGACCGGACCAGTCGACCGCAGTTCTGGCAGAGGCACGTATCAGTGTGCATGTCTGCCAGTCGACCGGGGCGGTCGACCGAGATATTTGTTTTTGCTCACAGGTTTTTTCAGTCGACCGGGTCGGTCGACCGCTGGCCTATAACGGTCAAATTTTTGATCTACCGGTCGACCGGCCCAGTCGACCGATGTGTCCGTTGAACAGTAACGGGCAGATTTTTAGTGAGCTGTTTATTTTTGTCTTTTGTGTTTAAAAATTCGTTTAAGGATATATTTTGATCTAATTACCTCCTAAACTTCAGTAATTATGTTTTATCCCTAAACCCTAGCCCTCTCCTATAAATAGGGGTGTTGGGGAGAGATTTGTAACAACAATTTTTGCTAGAAAATTCAAAAGTTTAAGGCTTTCAAAAGAGACTTGTTTCTTGGTTTTTGTGCTGAATTTCTCACTGATTTTCTGAAGGGTTTTCAAATACTCTCTGATTTAATTTTCTTTCTTCACTTACAACAAGAGCTTCATTCCTACTCAATATTCTCTAAGGACCTTTGTAAGGGAAGAGATATTTGAAAGAGAGAGTTTGTGGTCTTTTGACTACCAAGGGAATTACTTGTTCTTGAGATTGTAGGAGTTGGGTACTCCATTGTATTTGAGATCTTTGTGATAGTGGAAGTGGTCGGAATCCTTCTGGGGAAGGCGGGGAGTAGAGCTGGGTGCTCGAACCTCGATAACATATCCTTGTGTTTGCGATTGGTTTACATTCTTGCAATTCTTACTCTACTTTGGTTGCACTTATTACTTGCTCATCATATTCATTGTCATACTTACTTGCTTGCATTCATCTTGTGATTCTTGTTTGTAATTGTTGTAGCTTTAAATTTTTATTTGCCCTTTGATTAGCATTGTCACCTATTCACCCCCCCTCTAGGTGACTTTTCAATATAGGCATGGATTAGAGAAAAGCTTTATAAAAGCCCCACCTTAACTCATGCATAACCAAAACAAATGATAAGATATTCTATAAAGTTTTAAACATAAACAAATATGCATAAACAAGATAATATATGCAAAAATATTTTCTCTCCCGCTTTTTATCAAAACAAATATCAAAACTCATATTGCAGAAACATAAAATGTATGCATATTTAAACTCTAAATTTCTCTCTCCCTTTATGTCATTTCATCAAAAAGGGGTAAGCAAAACTAAGTGAAGTTATATGCGATATAAATTCATGACGAGGAGAGACATCAAGTTAACTCTCCCTATATATGCGCATTACATTGGAGAAGGGATGACTAAGCCCTAAATCACATAAGCATAATATACAATGTACAGACGGAGATGTTAAGCTCCTCCTATACATGTGTACTATATAGAGAAGAGAGATCAAACTCTTTTTTATATAATACATTCATCATAGATCTATATATAGATAAGATGTTAAGCTCCTCTTGCATATATGCAATACATGCACAAACAAAATTTTATGTAATACATTGTGTAAAAATTAAAGTCAATTGAAATCAAAATGATAGATACTAATTGTAATTAAAATAATTCAAATAATGGATACCACTTGAATCAAACATTGAAAATTTGAGCACTATTGATATCAATTGAAAACTAATCAAGAGACAAAATTTGAAATAAAAAAATACCATTTAGAAAAATAAGTTAGATACCAATTGTAATAATTAATACCAATTGAAAGTTTGAACACATTTGCTAAAAAAAAGTCATTTATTCTATGATAAAAAAGAAAGCAATTAAGATCAAATCAAAAAATTTCTTCTCTTTTTTGAAATACTAATAAAATCAATGCATAAGCTTGTAAAGGCTTTCAATTTAATTTATTTGAAACAAAATCAAGCTTAACACGAAATTAATTATGCTATAAAAACATATATGGACATGGTCAAACATGCACAATTAATCATAAATATGTATGTATACCAATTAAAATACCACTCATAATTTAGAGCATACATATATAGATAAATAAGAATGAGTACACAAGAATAAAAAAAATCATAAGGAACAAGTGTGTAACTCGTTGCTATTACCAACCTAACATGCAAAGGCATAAGAATAATCAAATATTTCATATCATGCATGATCACCCAAGCAATCACCAAAAAAACCACCCACAAAATGTAGGTATTTTCAAAGAAGACTATTTGAAAATATTTGAAATTAATTTGAAAATACTACATGTGAAAATAATTTAATTCAAAAACAATGTCAATTAAAAATAAATTATTTTCAAAGAATTATATGTATACATGTAAGAATCATTAAAGTTAGAATATACATATATAATTAAACTAGAATTGAGTAACAAAGGATATGAATCATGTTAGACATAAGATTTAAAGTGTATCTCAAAAATTATACAAGTATATCACAAGTTCTAACAAAAATTGCATTTAAACATATGCTTATAAGCAACAAACTAAAGCATATTTAATCTAAAGTAGAGGATAGAAATAGTTACTGATACGATAGGACTAATCTCTATTTCTCCAAATCAAGGTGATCTTTTTACCTAAACTCCTGATAGTGATATAGCAAATTTGATTGTCCTTCAAGCTCCTCATGCATTCACCACCAAGGCATCAAAACTCTCTCACGTTTTAAGAGAGCTCATACCTACATCAAATACCATTGGCATGAATTTTGGTCCCCAAATCTTTTTGGGTTCTTGGAAGTTAGTATTCTTACGAACCTAAATATTCTTATATAAAACATCTACCCTATCAAAATGAAACTTAGCAAGATGGCCTTTGTAACCACAATGTTAACAAGAATACATATAGGCATACTTATGAGTATGATATGTGTGCATGCCGTGGAGTATGTGCATAAATATGTCGAGCTTTTTTTTTAAAACAAGAATTTCAATCTCTTATAGTCAAAAGCACATTGGCTCAAAATTGAACCCAACCAAAATTTTATCTTTTAAAACACAAATCTCATTTTTGTCAAAACTAGAAATTTTAGTTTTAAAAAAAATTTATAAACATCAAAATCCTTTTTAATATTTTCAAAAGAAAGAGATAAATTATTCTTTTTTTTGAAATCGTACTCAATTTATTTTGTAAAACCTCACTATCTTTCTTTAATTTTAAATAATATCATAGTTATCTAAAAGTTATTTAAAAGCTTCTTTTAATTCATCTAGGTTAATATCATCAAAATCTAAATGAGATTCGGAGTTTACCTCAAAAGAGTCATCCTCTTGAATTATGAAGCACATGTGCGCGAAATCATCCTTTCTTTTAGATTCACTATCTAAATCACATGTTGTGACCTTCATTGGCTTCTTCTTGTCTTTACTTTCTAGCCATTTTTCTCTTTGGTTCCTTCCACTCTAGTGGTACATCCTTCTAATGTCTTCACAAGGAGAGTGAGTTCTTTATCATCTTCTTGTTCATTATCCGTTCATCATCTTCTTGTTCATTATTCGAGATGGTTGGAGCGGCAACACTTTTCTTTTTGTGTTCTCTTAGGATGCTTTGAAAGCAACACCGACTTTCTTTCATGGCTCATGGTCTTTTCTTACCTTTATCTTCATCGCATGGGTTTTTAGATTCCCAATGAATGCAGTGAAGTCCATCTCCTCCTTGTCATTCAACTCTTTGAAGGTGATAGCTTTGATTTCTCAAGCTTTAAGAAGTGCTCTAATATTTTTTCGCACTTTTTTATCATTATCGATAGGCTTACCTAAAGAAATGAGCCCATTAGTGATGGTAGTAAAACGAGTAAGCATATCATCAATGGATTCACCATCAAGCATATAAAAATCATCATATTGAGAGCTAAGCAAATCAATCTTTACTTTCTTTACTTATGTAGAGCCTTCATGAGTAGTGATCACAGAGTGCCAAATATCATAAACTAATTTACAATGATTGATTATGGAAGTATCATCATCATTAAGAGCTTATAACAATGGACTTTGGCATTGGCATCAAAATCCGTAACGGTAATTTCAGACCATGTGTCCTTGTCACCCCTAGGACAAAGAAAAAGTTTTGAGACGGTCTTGACTACACGACTTCCTAGGGATCATAAGAAAATAGTCATCTTAACCTTCTATATAGGAAAGTTAAGTCCATCAAATTTGGGTAGACAATTTATAGTTCTATTGGCCATTTGTGTGTAGCAAAAATAGTAATTAGCAAAATAATAAGAATTACTCTATAGTAGTTAAACTGAATATTAAGAGCACCCACTCTGATACCAATTGAAATCACCTAGAGGGGGTGAATAGGTGATGTGCTAATCAAATGCAGAATTAAAAACATTAACTACTAACACACAAATAATGACCAAGAAGTGAAGTCGAATTCCGGTGAAGGGCTCTAGAACTTCTCCTCAAGTTTCCTTTTGAATAAGAGTTGAAATGCTTAGTTGCCTTCTTGATTTAAACACCTGTAAGCAAACAAAACTATATCAAACATGTGAAGATAAGAAATAATAATTAAGATATAAACACAAGTGAGTAGTGTAGAGTTGAGAGAAAGTAGAGCAATCACAAATATGAGAGAATTATTTCGAGATTTGAACAACTTGCTTTACGTCCTCACCTTCACATTTCAATTATGCACGATTGATCAGGGAAAAATCGTGCATGACAAGTGTCATTTTAAAATCACTAATTAAAGTGTGTGCACTTTGACTTTTTCGATACTTCTGTTATAGCATAGAGGCTAAACGGGTCGAATCCACAAGGAGAGGAGGTGATAGAAGCTTTAACGGTATGTTCACGTGAGTATTAATGATTCTTCTATGTTTTAAAGAATCAAAAGAAAAGAAAATAAAGAATGAAAAGAGAAGTGTACGGTGAAAACAAAGATAGAAACATTGAAAAGAATATATTTGTGATTTTTGAGATATATCTAAAACAAAGCATAAAGGAAAGAAAACTTATGGCTACTAAATTCTAATGGCTCCACTAATCATGCTAACCTCTTAGTGATAGTTTCCACACATGTATCTTGGCCATCACTAGTTCTTGGTTCAAGAACTTTTCAAAGTATGACCCATGAGATAACTTTCACATTCAATCTCAACAAAAGAGCAAGCTACAATTAAATCATCAAAACTAAACTAGAGAAGGCATGGAACAAAGTAATGATTGCTTGTTAGAAAGTTAAATGTAGAGTGTTAGAATCCATCATCATGAGCCATCAATGGCTCGTGCAAGAGCAAGGTCAAGTAGAGGCTATTAGATTTATCTGGATTATCAAGTAAGGAGTAAGCAAGTTAGTGGTTAGTAGTTAGTTGCCATGAGAGAAAAATTAGCTAAACATGTAAATAGTTAGAGAATAAGCAAATAGAGAAAAGAAAGAACCTTTCATAGAGTGTCACCCTCATTACAAGAACTTTTTCTTCTATCATCACTCTCTTTTCTACTACATTATCTACAAAAATGAAAAATAGAAGAACAAGAACAAAACTACTCTAAGGAGAAGAAATCTACCCTAAAAACTATCCTCCCTTTAGTTTTAAAAATCTCAGAGTATTTATAGGCCATGGGGGGCACCAGGGAGTGTCACAGGGTCACGCGTCAAATCTTGACACGCGGCTCCATAAAGGAGCCGCGAAAACGTGCACGCGTAGAGATTCTTGTCACGTCCTGTTGGTTTGCTCCCTGTCAGATGTATCCCCTGGTTTCTCGATATGGGCACCCAGTTTTGACAGAATCACCTTCTAAAGTCAATGGCTATATATGTAGGCTTTAAATCACCAAATAAATGAGATTTTAGGCTTCTTCTTCTTTTCATGTCATGGACCTAGAAACATACAAGAGAGGGGTTATTAACAGAATTTAATATTGAATAAATGTGAAGATATGGTATGAAATATGCATATTTAGAGACTAATCAATGATCCCAAAAGATCACCCACGATACAAGTTCCCTCAAGAACTTTCAAACCTGCAAGTCCCTCACTCGTTCTTGTAAGAACTACAACACACGAGCCCGCAACTTTCAACCACTTAAAATACAAAGATTGAAACTCTTGGTGATCAACTCCTTGACTACAAACAAGTACTCTCTCTATACAGTAGATAGAAGAGATTTTCTTCAAGCTTGTGTGAGAAAACTATGGAGGATTTGAAGTAAAAAGCTCAAGACAAACTTTCAGAAGAACTTTCTTAAAGATGTGAAAATGAATATCAAAACAAACTTCTCTTATAAGACTTATTCCTTGATTTTACAAATCTTTTTCAAAAACGTCAAAACTCTTAAAAGAACTCTCTACAAATGGTTTCTATTTATAGGAAGTGAGAAAATATCATTAGAGAGTTAAACTGGTCATTAAACAGCTGATAAAATACAAATAAAGTGAAATATTTTCATTTGAAAATGAGAAAAAATCATTTGAATTCAAAAATATTAGTTATAATTTAAAATTAAGGCTTCAATAAGTGGTTTTTATTATCAAAATTATTATTATTTTATGGCATTTTCAGTCTTTGTTTCAATCCCGAAAGAAATTTTTGTAAGTGTGAAGTGCATATATCTAAGGCAAAAAAATTAAAGATCAAATTATCTTTTCAATCTTACTTTCTTATCCTAAAATTTAAACAAGATCTATTATTTTGACATGATTTAAGAATTCATAATTTTAGGTCTTCTTAATACCTAAGATCCTCTTAATTTTTCTTAAAAATAAATCAAAACTATTTCTCTTATTTCAAAAAGTTTTGTAAAAAGAAAAACAGGGTTTTATACAAAAGAAAATTTTAAAAAATTTCCTAGAAAGAAGTGTAAAAGAAAGAAAATTTAAAACAATCTACGTTAGTAAACCCTCCCCCACACTTATCTCATGTATGTCCTTAATGTATCGTGAATGTATATATGTATGAAACAAATGGAAAGGGAAAAAATTACCTTATGATGGTGGTTCCGGTGGTGGTCTGATTGGACCATGAAAAGCGGCCTAATCTAAAGATTGTGGATCTTGAAGGAACCCACCAGTGACCACTCTAATATGACCCATTAATAGAATGATGAAGTGTATGGGCTTATTTAAAAAATTATACCTAACTAATTTTTAATTTTCAAAAATAATTACTGAGACATTTTGTTCAACATCCTTGTCCAACAATGAAGTGTGAATATGGAAGATGATTGATTTGGGCTCAAACAGAATAGGAACTAATACTGACTCGGGAATGTGACTTAGATCAAGTCTGGATTCAAAATTGGGAGTCGTAATTGGTTCAAAAATGGGGTTCGAACCAAAAAATTAAAGTTCACACACTTTCCCCATCAATGAAGTGTGATCATAAGATATTGGTGATTCAATTTTACGGTGTACTAGTAAAGGATTCAATGTTGACTCTGAAATATAAAAAAAAATCTGGTTAAGATATCTGAGTCATTATTGAATCAAAAAGTGAAATAAAATTACCAACATGAGGTTCAGGATCACATTCATGTTCAATTTAAATTTCAGGAAAGGGATAACTTGCCAAAATGTCAATGTGACTTTCAAAATTTAGAGTTTGGTCAAGTTCAAATAGGCGTGCTGAAATTGAATCTTGGTTTCTAAAATAACATGATTCTTGGGTCCAATCGATAGAGTTAGGGCTATAAATATTGGTCAAAGGTTGACAAGAAAGACTTTCCTCATTCTCATTGATCAATTCGCTCATTATTGAGTCTAACCTACTGATAGTCCGAGTAACAGAATTTTGAGTCTAAATTATGTCTTTCATGCTCTTTGTAATTGGTTCTTCTTGAAAAGGTGAGTATGGAAGTTGGTTTTGAAAATTGTGGTGAAGTCGTGAGTCCATCAGATTTTGTGATTGTTGCTCGGACTCATGCAAGAATTTCAACTCAATTTCAGGACGGATGGTTCTTCATTTTAAATCGGTGAGACTAAAAAAGATGAGTAGGACTCTTGAGAATTTGATTGAAATGATGAGTCCAACATGTTTTGAAATTATTGCATTATTTCACAAAAGACTTTGAAACTCTTTTCTAACTCTGATTTTTCTTCAATTAGTGGTTCTAGAAAAGGAGTATATGGAGTTTGATGTGGGAAGGTTGTGAATTGAGCAAGTTTTGAATTTATTGTTGGGGCTCAAGCATGGCTTCTATCTCTTTTTCAAATCAGATTTTTCTTCAATTGGTGGAACAGGAAAAGAAGTATATGAATCAAATTGGGAAATGAATATTGTGAAAATTGTAGACAATGTGGTTAAAAATTTGACTCGGGGGAGGTGAATTCCCATTGACTCTGTGAAGAGTTGAAATTATTTTGAAAATTATAGTAATAAGATTGCGGGTATGGGTCATATTGAGCCGAATAATCCCAATCCGGCCTATATGGTTTGTTCGTGTTGTACATAGCCGGGTTAGAGTTATCTTACTCAAATAAGGTCGGGGTGAAATATGGATTCATATTAGGATTGAAAAAATTGTTGTTGTTGAAATTCATATCACAATTTACAAAAAAAGAAAAACAAACAAACTAAAGAAAAAGAAAAAGAAAACAAGCCTATGCTAGGGTTAACTTAGACCTAGGTGACTCCTAACTGGTTAAACTGTTTACGGGGGATATCTTGTAGAAATCTGACCATAAGTTAATCGGTCAGGCAGGGGCAAGACTAGTGGGAGGTATTCGTGCCGGAACAACGTGCCTAATTATACCAAACTACTGTTCTTTGAGGTTTCGCCTCTCAATCCCCAAACTTTGACACCGATTTGATAAGAGTCAAACACTATAACAACTTTCCCTTTAGGTCGATCTCTTAAATGAGTCTGAGATGTCCCTAGGGGCCAACGTCTAGAAGATTTTATTTAGGCTTGGGTTGTGTGAGTAAGGAGGTAACTTTTGGACTAAGGGAGGGTAACGACATCCCCACCTTATCTTATATTGGGTTTTGCCCTTAATTTCAATTCATGCAAGTGTGCAATATAGATAAAAGTGAACATACAAAGCGAGTAAATCACTCACGTATTTGTCCTAATTACATGCAATGCAATATGTACACTTTGGTCCAGATCACAATAACAAAAGAACAAAATACAATATATTGGAATGAAAATTGACACGTGCCTAGATGCAAATGTCTAAGTCGTTTAAAAATATCCAATTACCGTATTTTAGTTCTTAATTATTATAGTGCACAGGTAATCCAAAAAAAAACTAACAGCAGAAGATATCAATATACAAAGATTTACCCAACCACACAACAATTTTTGAAGATCTTGCTCCCTGCTTTCTTTAGTAAGGAGATGCAAGCAAGTGTGGACTTCTGCAATGCTAAAAAATTGACCTGCACACCAAAAACAAAGAAGAGAAGTTAACAAAAATGTAAGATCAAACTGTTCTTATCCCCGGCAACGGCGCCAAAATTTGATCGGGGGAAATCGTGCATGCAATGTGTCGTTTTGAAATTACTAATTAAAATGTGTATGCTTTGGCTTTCTCTATACTTTTGTTATAGCATAGAAGCTAAACGGGTCGAATTCACAAGGACAGGAGGCGATAGAAGCTTTAACAATATGTTCACGTGAGTGTTAACGGTTCTTCTATGTTTTAAAGAATCAAAAGAAAAGAACACAAAGAATGAAAAGAGAAGTGTACGGTGAAAATAAAGATAGAAATATTGAAAAGAATATATTTGTGATTTTTGAGATATATCTAAAATAAAGTAAATAGGAAAGAAAACTCATGGCTACTAACTACTAATGGCTCCACTAAGCATGCTAACCTCTTTGTGATAGTTGCCACATATGTATCTTGCCCATCACTAGTCCTTGGTTCAAGAGCTTTTCAAAGTATGACCCATAAGATAACTTTCACATCCAAACTCAACAAATAAGAGCAAGCTACAATTAAACCATCAAAACTAAACTAGAGCAAGCATGGAATAAAGTAATGGTAGCTTGTTAGAGAGTTAGATGTTACAGTGTTAGAATCCATCATCATGAGCCATCAATGGCTCTTGCAAGAGCAAGGTCAAGTAGAGACTATTAGAGTCATGTGGATTATCAAGTAAGGAGTAAGCAAGTTAGTGGTTAGTAGTTAGTTGCCATGAGAGAAAAATTAGGTAAACATGTAAAGAGTTAGAGAAAAAGCACATAGAGAAAAGGAAGAACCTTTCATAGAGTATTACTCTTCATTATAAGAACTTTCTCTTCTATGCTATCATCACTCTCTTTGCTATTACATGATCTACAAAAATATAAAATACAAAAGAAGAAGAAGAAGAGCAAAACTACTCTAACGAGAAGATATCTACCCTAAAAACTCTCCTCCCTTCTGTTTTGAAAATCTCAGAGTATTTATAGGCCAAGGGGGCACCAGGGGTGTCACGGGGCCGCGCGTCAAATCTTGACGCGCGGCTCCATAAAGGAGCCGCGAAAACGCGGCCATAGCCGCACACACAGAGTTTCCTGTCACGTCCTGTCGGTTTGCTCTCCTGTCAGATGTACCCCCAGTTTCTAGATATGGGCACCTAGTTTTGACAGAACCGCCTTCCAAAGTCAATGGTTATATGTGTAGGCTTTAAATCACCAAATAAATAGGATTTTGGGCTTCTTCTTCATTTCATGCCATCGGCATAGAAACATACAAGAGAGGTGTTATTAATAGAATTTAATATTGAATAAATGTGAAGATGTGGTATGAAATATGCATATTTAGAGACTAATCAACGATCCCGCAAGATCACTCACGATACAAGTTCCCTCTAGAATTCTCAAACTTGCAAGTCCCTCACTCGTTCTCGTAAGAATTACAACGCACGAGCCTGCAACTTCCAACCACTTAAAATACAAAGATTGAAACTCTTGGTGATCAACTCCTAAAGTAATCTCACAAACAAGTATTCTATAGAGTAGATAGAAGAGATTTTCTCAAGCTTGTGTGACAAAACTATGGAAGATTGGAAGTAGAAAGCTCAAGACAAACTTTCAGAAAAACTTTCTTAAAGATGTGAAAATGAATATCAAAAACAAACTTCTCTTATAAGACTTGTTTCCTTGATTTTACAAATCTTTTTCAAAAACTTCAAAACTCTTAAAAGAACTCTCTACAAATGGTTTCTATTCATAGGAAGTGAGAAAATATTATTAGAGAGTTAAACTGGTCATTAAACAGCTGACAAAACACAAATAAAGTGAAATATACCCATTTGAAAATGAGAAAAATCATTTGAATTCAAAAATATCGGTTATAATTTAAAATTAAGGCTAAATGGCATAATATAATTGTCGATGGTTGAAGGGAGCTGTCGACAACTCTGTGTGCAATGGTTGTTTATTAGCTGTTGCGAACTTGCCTGTTGACTAATACGTATCAGCTTTTGACGGCTGATGAGAACTGTCATCCGAATTTCTGTAAAATCATGTCGACAGCTCTATCTTCAGGTCTGTCAACAGTTTTGTCATCAGGCTGTCGACAACTTTATTAAGTTGTCTACAGGAAGAGTTAAAAACTTAAGTTTTTAAAATATTTTTAAAATAATTTTTTGTATAAAATATTGGTCTAGATCATTTTTCTTTTAATCTTCTTCTTTTGATCTTCTGTCAACCAAGACTATATAATGATCTTAAGAATGAAAAGATGAAAAATAAAATTTTATCAAAAGAAAATTCTGTTTATTTTTCTCAAATTTCTTCTGTAAATTTTCAAAAGGATGACTTTAAAAAAGTCATATCTTCATTGAAAAAAGATAATAAGAATTTCTTAAAAGGAAATATTTTGCTTAAAAGAGAAACTATGTCTTTAAATGAAAGAATTTTTGTTTTAGATAAAGATATGACAAGTTTCAAAGAAAAATATGAAGAACTTTTGAATAAAGTGACAAACTTTAATAAAGGAAAATAAAATTTAAATGATATATTGTCATATCAAAAGGTTCATATAATCATTTTAGACTTGGATTTTCAAAAGATAAGCATATTCGTCTTGTTGGTTTAAAAAATAATATTGAAAGAACTACACATGTCTACAAAAAGAATAATGATAATTCTTTTGTTAAGAAGACCATGAAATCAAAATATAAATATATTTGAATTCCTAAAAATCTAAATAATATGGACAAAAATACTTATATTACATCATATATACATGATATATGTAATTCATGCAATTATGTTTATACTTACATATGAAAACCAAATTCAAATTGGGTTTGGATTCCTAAAGCTTAATATTTTAATCATGTTATGATTAGTGCCACTAACAATGTTTTATCTTGTACGTACCATACAAAGAAAAGCGAATACCTGATGATATAATTCATTTCTAAACATTTGAAAATATATCATTTGTATGCTATAATGCAGGGGGAGAACACTTGTTACATATGTTTGTTATAACCTGTTTCTTGCAGGGGGAGTTTTGATTGCACACATTTATTGCATTATTCTTTATTACATTCCACATTTATCATGTAATAAATCTGCTAAATTTCTTATCCTAAATGTCTATTTTGCAGAAGATAATCATGGGGAGAAAGAGGATAAAATCAAATAAATATCAGTTAAATTCAGATTTAACTAGATTTATTTGGTTAGAGGAGGATGATCCAAAATTCAGTTGGTTAAATTCAGTTTTTTGTGAATTAGGTGGTTAAAGCTAAAGATCAACCGAGGATAACGTCAAATACAGAGTTCAAATCCAAAGGGATAAATGGATGAGAGAAGATCAATGGATGAGATGAAGCAATTCATACTCAGATTCTGGCTGGATATATTTTATTATTTGAATGATAACTTTCGCTACCAGAACTCAAATCTGATGATTCAAGATGATCCAGATTGAGGACTTAAAAGGCTACAACTCTTAAGTTGATTATTATTTCTAATTCTCTCATTTGATAATTGATATTTAGCAATCAATACACCACTAAACTGCAGATCAGAACTGAATATCCACATCAAATCAAGTTTGGAGATAAGGGAAGGATTCAAATTCAGAAATTGCCAGCTTTCCCTATCTTCATACTCCTCTAACCTCTGCATTTCTCTTATAAATACCTGGACTCAAAGGCAAAAAGGAACGACCAAGCAGAGAATAGAACTTAGGATAATTTGTAGTTTGTAACTTAGGTCTTTAGTTTTCTTTTTATGTAATTTTTACTTTTCTTTTTGTAATAAGAGGAGAGACGACTTTCATGGAGGAATGAGAGCAAACTTGTACTGCAGGTGACACCAGTGTAAGTGATCTCTTCTTTCATTATTATTTGAATCGAATCAAAGTTTTTTTCTTTCTTTACTCTTGTTTTCTTTTACTCTCCTCTGATGTGTTGCAATCCAAGAGAATCCGATAGCCTCGAGACTGCTTAGCCGTTGCAAGTGCCCTTGATGGCCTATGGTGATGAACAACCCTTCTCTTGCTAATATAGTTTGCCCTTTTATTCATAGTATAGATCGAGAATGGGGAAGATCATATACGCCATGCTTGATTGCCTTCAAAGACAAGGTAAGTCGTCGCAACGGATCCAACGTATATGAGCACTGAAGTGGTAAGCAATTTTTTGGTTGTCTTTCTTTTCTTTTATTCTTTAGTTTTAATATCACAATTTCCAACCATTTTTTTCACTCCTTTTCCATTTCTTTATATATAATCTATTTTTCATTTTTCCATCTTCTTAATCTACCATCTTCTTTCTAATTCAACTTTAACAATTTTCCTTTTTCTTTTAAAAACTAAAGAAGAATTTTTAACCATTAATGGTATCTTGAAAGAAAACTTACTGAAAAGCTTCTATCGCTAGTCCCTCCTTGTGGATCACGACCTGCATAGCCACTTACTATTGCGGTAGAATTGAGTAACTTGCACTCTTTAATCTTAAAATCTAAAATTCTTTATTCTTGTGTGCAGGTTCAACATCAATCAAATTTTGGCGCCGTTGCCGGGGAGGGACGGTAAATTACTCTCTTTAAAAGTTTACATTTTTGGTTAACTTTCTTCTTTATTTTTTGTACAGATTTAACAACAAGAAATTCTTACTGCAGTGGACACATAAGTGGCCTTGGACTCTGCTCAAGAAAGCAGAGCCAAGAAGCCCTCAGATTTGCTACATTCCAGTGGCAAAACTAAGTGAACTACTAACCTGTATTTTTGCAGGTTGGCTGAATTGAAAATTTAAATTTCTGTAGCATTTATCTCCTTGTTTGACTCACTGTATATACATTTTTAACACAACAGTAAAAAGTTGATTGTAAATGCTAAAAATGATTTAGACTTTGCATTTAGGCACGTGTCTATTTCATTTCATTTTTTATTTACTGTTGAAGAGTGCTGGAGCCAAGGTATGTGTGCATAGAATTTAGTATAGGTTCATTCTTGTATGAAATATTGCTTGAATGTTACTTTTTTCTATATACTTGTACACTGCATTAAATTGACTTAAGGGCTTGTCCTATAAACAAGATAATGTGGGGAAGTCATTACCCTCCCTTAGCCCACAAACAATCTCCTCACTCACTAACCCAAGCCTAACTAAAAATGAGTAGACGTTGGCCCTAGGGACATCTCGGACTCAATTAGGAGATTATCCTAAGGGGAAAGGTGCTGGAATTTGACTCCTGCCAAATCAGTGTCTAGGAAGGGGATTAAGGGCCGAAAGTCCGAAGGTTGGTGGTTACTTAATTAAGGAACGTCTTTGACGAATAACCTCCCACCAATCTTTCCCTGACCTGGCTGATTAGCTTGTGGTCAAAGTCTGCATTATACCTCCTATGGACAGTCTAACCAGTTAGGAGTCGTCTAGGTCAAAGGTCTACCCTAACTTAGGTTAGAATTTTTTCTTTTTTGTTTACTTATTTATTTATTTTTTCTTTGTTTGTGTTTTATTGTGTGATATGTCTTATAACAACAATTTTTTCAATTTTAATAGTAATCCATATTACACACTAACCTCTTTTTCGGATATTACCAACCGGCATATCATAAGTTTAACCAATATAGTGTGCCGGATTGGTCTTATCCGAATCATTATAACCCATGCCCCCAATCTTACAACCATAATTTTCAGAATAATTTTAACTCTTCACAGAGTCAATGGGGATTCACCTCTCCTGAGTCCAATTTTCAACCAACTTGTCCTCCTTATCCACCTTGTCCACAATATTTTCAAGATTCATACTCAGTTCCACCAGTCCAAAATAGAAAACCATCAATTTTGAAAATGAGTATGCGTGAGTCCAAACAAAAATCACAAAATCTGATGGACTCACAATTTCACCACCAATTCTAAAACAACACTTCATCTTTTCAATAAAACGATGAACCAATCAACTATGAAAAGATGATTGAAGCCATGACTCAGGCTCAAAATGCTCGTAATCATGACATAGATATGATGGTCCAAAATCTACGTTCTTACCGTTTGGCCAGTTATGATATCGCTAACCATTCTGTTAGAGCCGAAGAGTCATGTTGTTTTGAAAAACAAGGTTCCATTTCAGCACAATCATTTGAACTTGCCCAAACTCCAAATTTGAAAATAATATTGACAGTTTGGCAAGTTATTCCTTTCCTGAAATAGAACTTGAGAATGAATATGATCCTGAACCTCAACTTAGTGATTCAATTCTACTTCCTGATTCAATAATGACTCCGGTGTCTTCACCTGATTTCAATCTTTTTCCCGAGTCAACATTGGATCCTGTGCCAATTCATCATGAAATTGAATCGCCCATCTTTAATGATCATCATATTGAACTTGACCAATTTCAAACTTTTGAAAGTCTCATTGACAAATTGGCAAGTTCTCATTTTTATGAAATTGAACTCAATGAGAAATGTGACCTAGACTCTCAAATTTGTGATCCAGTTCAAATTTTCGAATCAATATTGACTCCTGTTTTGTTACCCGACTTGATTAATATTTTAGAGTCAGTTTTGATTCCCACACCTGTCATTCCTGAACTTGAATCACCAATATTAAGTCACATTCCATTGTGGAGAACTGACTGTGGACTTGAGTTTCAACTTCTTGATTTAGACCCACTTCCTGAGCCAATCTCGACTCCTGAACCTTTACTTGACTTAAGTCACTTTCCTGAGTCGGTATTAGTTCTAGTACTTCCTGAGTCCAAGTCAATCATTCTATCTTTTCATACTCAATTTTTGGACAAGGCGGTTGACAAAATTGACTCTGAAATTAATTATGGAATTTGGAAATTAGATGGGGTTAAATTTTTAATAAAAACGTTCATGTATATATCATTTTAGTGGGTTATATTAGAGAAATTTCTGGTGGGTTCCTCCGAACTCCATGAAAAGTCGATTGGGCCGCATTTAGTGGACCAATCCGACCACCACCGGAACCACCACCTTAAGGTAGTATTTTCCTTCCCTGTCTTCTTTTTTCATGCATCTATGCATTAATTCATACATTGAGGACAATGCATGGGATAAGTGTGGGGGAGGGTTCTAACATAACTTAGGTTTTTCTTTTTATTAAAAAAAAATTAACATTTTCTTTACTTTTAAAAACTTTTTGAAAGTAGAAACAATATTTTGACATATTTTTTGTAAGAAATTGAGTCAATTTTAAGGAATAGGAAAATAAAAATTAGGATTTCTTATACTTGATCAAAATAAGATTATTTGTTTGATTTTTAGGGTTAGGAAGATAATTTGTCAAAGTAATTTAGTCTTGATCTTTACCTTGATGTAATATGCACACTTATATACTTACACACTTAGGGTTCTAAAACAAAGATTCTTATGCCTTAAAAAAAATTTTAAAAAAAAAGAAAAAAATATATCTATGAAAGATGAACAAATCTAATTATTGATTAGCTAGGTGCTTTGGCCTAAGTAAGCCTTGGTATTTATGCGAAAGATGATTAGATAAGTTTGAGAAAAAAATATATAAAAATCCTTTGATTAAGCTGGGTATTTGTGCCTAATAAAGCATAAGTATTCACGCCTAAAAGTGGTTCATATAATAAAATCCTTAGTTTTGTGGCCTTGTTTGCTCGAGTCCTTAAGTCCTTGGGTGTTTTCTCACCCGGTGCCCTAACCTAAGACCGTTTGGTTTGGGAGTCATCGATTAAAGGCTCGTTACATGGGCAGATTAGAAAGCCTAATAGAATTAAGGAATAATATCACCAAATATATATATATATATATATATATATATATATATATATATATATATATATATATATATATATATATATATATAACTAAGGCATAAGAGTTAGAGTCAAAGAACCCTTAGTCAAAGTTTTCACAGTCACACATATGACTTAGGGTAAAGTAATAGACTAGATGAGAAGTACAATTTGACTCCTTACTTTGATTGATAACAAATTTTTGAATAGAGACTAAGTTTAGGAATGAAAAATTCGGTTTTCCTATAACTTATAGATTACTTAAAACTTATAATAATATTTCAAATATTTTTCTTTCAAAATTTGTTTTTTAAAATACTAACATTTTTCTCTTTCTTTACGGATTTTGTAGGTGTAATCCACTGAAAACCCTCACGAGACAAAACTCGTCCTCTAAGGGTAACCTAGAGGTTTAACGGCTTATTGCACAAGCTCAGTGCAATCGCGTGACCTGCGAAAGTGGTCTAATAATCTATGGTTTAGTTTTGTTGCTTTGCTCGAGGACGAGCAAAAGATAGGTGTGGGGGTGTGATTGCAGACATTTATTGCATTATTCTTTATTACATTCCATATTTATCATGTAATAAATCTGTTAAATTCCTTGTCTTAAATGTCTATTTTGCAGAAGATAATCATGGGGAGAAAGAGGATAAAATCAAATAAATATCAGTTAAATTTAGATTTAACTAGATTTATTTGGTTAGAGGAGGATGATCCAAAATCCAGTTGGTTAAATTCAGTTTTTGGTGAATTAGGCGGTTAAAGCTAAAGATCAACCGAGGATAACGTCAAATACAGAGTCCAAATCCAAAAGGGTTAAATGGATGAGAGAAGATCAATGGATGAGATGAAGCAATTCAGACTCAGATTCTGGCTAGATACATTTTAGTATTTGAATCATAACTTTCGCTACCAGAACTCAAATCTGATAATTCAAGATGATCCAGAAAGAGGACTTAAAGGGATACAACTCTTAAGTTGATCATTATTTCTAATTCTCTCATTTGATAAGTGATATTTAGCAATCAATACACCACTAAACTGCAGATCAGAACTGAATATCCACATCAAATCAAGTTTGGAGATAAGGGAAGGATTCAAATTCAGAAATTGCCAGCTTTCCCTATCTTCATACTCCTCTAACCTCTGCATTTCTCCTATAAATACCTGCACTCAAAGGCAAAAAGGAACGACCAAGCAGAGAATAGAACTTAGGATAATTTGTAGTTTGTAACTTAGGTTTTTAGTTTTTTTTTTATGTAATTTTTACTTTTCTTTATGTAACTGAGAGGAGAGACGGCTTTCATGGAGGAATGAGAGCAAGCTTGTACTGCAGGTGACACCAGTGTAAGTGATCTCTTCTTTCATTGTTATTTGAATCGAATCAAAGTTTTTTTTTTCTTTCTTTACTCTTGTTTTCTTTTACTCTCCTCTGATGTGTTGCAATCCAAGAGAATCCGATAGCCTCGAGACTGCTTAGCCGTTGCAAGTGCCCTTGATGGCCTATGGTGATGAACAACCCTTCTCTTGCTAGTATAGTTTGCCCTTTTATTCGTAGTGTAGATCAAGAATGGGGAAGGTCATATACGCTATGCTTGATTGCCTTCAAAGACAAGGTAAGTCATCGCAACGGATCCAAGGTATATGAGCACTGAAGAGGTAAGCAATTTTTAGGTTGTCTTTCTTTTCTTTTATTCTTTAGTTTCAATATCACAATCTCCAACCATTTTTATCACTCCTTTTCCATTTCTTATATATAATCTATTTTTTATTTTTCCATCTTCTTAATCTACCATCTTCTTCCTAATTCAACTTTAACAGTTTATCTTTTTACTTTTAAAAAACTAAAGAAGAATTTTTAACCATTAATGGTATCTTAAAAGAAAACTTACTGAAAAGCTTCTATCGCTAGTCCCTCCTTGTGGATCACGACCCGCATAGCCACTTGCTATTGCGGTAGAATTGAGTAACTTGCACTCTTTAATCTTAAAATCTGAAATTCTTTATTCTTGTGTGCGGGTTCAACATCAATCAAGTTTCTCTAAGGGGGAGCTTGTGCATACACACATTGTCATCGTCAAAAAAGGGGAGAATGTTGGAACTTGTTTTGATGATAACACATGTAATTTGGCTATTTTGTGTATTTTATATAGAATGTTAAAAGCCTTGAAACACACACATTCAAATAGTCTCAATAGTCGACTAATATAATGTCTAGTCGACTTGACCTTTTATTGTAGTCGACTAAGTCCTGTTCAGAAAAGATATTAACTTTCTGTTTCTTGACTATTAGCAGCTATAGTCGACTTATCAACTTTACTTGTCGACTAATACATGTCATAGTGGACTAACCATTTTTGTTGGTCAACTAATAGCAGTTTTCAGAAACTTGCATATTTGTATCAGTCTTGATATAGTCAACTTGCTTCCTTGAGTAATCGACTAACCTAAGCAAATTATCATATCCTAGTCGACTATACTTCCTACCTAAGTTGACTTATAACAGTTTCTGACTGTTAAACAATTATGAAATTCTGGTATTTATCCAACGTTTTAATATTTAAATTTGTCTTGATGACTACCCTAATTGACCATAGATTTCAGCTATAAATAGGGATGTTGTCCTAGGCTAAATACACCAATTCATATGATTATTTTTCTGTCCAAACTTTATTGAAAAATTCTGTTTTTCAGAAAACTAGTTTTCACTTTCTGTTCTTCACACAAATTCCAATCCCCTAGTGAAGAATTCTGAGAGTCCATCTATAAGAGTCCTTGTTCACGATCACATACAAGTTCTCAAGGCTTACAGGTTATTTTGTAATCACTCAAATAAAAATTTATACAAGGTTATCTTCTTGGTGTTGAGAAGAGGTGTATAAGAAAATTGTCTTCTTGGTATAGAGAAGAGTTGTAGGAATTTGACAAAGGTTGTTTGTCAAGTGCTGTACAAGGTGTTGATTTTGGGTGGATAAAATCAAGGATAAGGAAAATCTCAAGCGGGTTGCTTGGGGACTTGATATAGGTCAAGATGACCGAACCAGGTTAAAATCTCTTGTATTTGCGTTTGCATATTTTCTGAGATTTATTTCCTTTCTTGCAAGTTATTTCATTTAACGCTAATTATCTTTGTTCGAGTACTGTGTTGACATAATTTTTAGATACTACAATTGGTATCAGAGCCCTATATACCCAGTAAACATCCTACAAAGATGGCAACGGAGTTTCCTTCTTCCCAATTTAGAAAAGGACATTCTACACAACGTCCACCACTATTTGATGGATCCAGCTATAACTACTGAAAGTGTAGAATGAAAATCTACTTGCAATCACTTAACTATGAACTCTGAAACATAGTAGAAGCATCATACACCAATCCGACCACAAATTACAGTGCATGGAATGAAGAACAAAAGAAGTCTGCAAACCTTGACGCCAAAGCAATGAACGCGCCTTTCTGTGCCTTAAAAAAGAGATTTCTTGAGTTTTTCCTCCACTACTCTATCTAGTTTTT
This sequence comes from Agave tequilana, assembly GCA_038442645.1. Lineage (NCBI taxonomy): Eukaryota > Viridiplantae > Streptophyta > Magnoliopsida > Asparagales > Asparagaceae > Agave > Agave tequilana. The sequence goes on along the minus strand of JAVJIF010001940.1, from coordinate 39,552 downwards.
CTCACACATACTTGAGCTTTCATTACCATATCAATCCTATAGGAGAGTTGTTGTAAGAGTGTTTTTAGGTGATCAAAGTGTTGAGATCACCAAGGCGTTCATCTTGTATTTGAGGAGGCGAACTTGCGGGTTCGTGTGGTTTCGATCTCTTGTGGGAGCTCGGTGTAGAGGCGCGGCCTCGACAAGCTAGTGTGCTTGCGTGTGTTATTCTTGCGGGAACAAGTGAGGAGACTAGTGAGTCTAAGAGTTCTAGTGTGAACTCCTTATAGGTGTTGTGGCACCGAGTGATCCAGTGGGATCGTTTTTAGTGGAAATCCTTCATAATGTTGAAGGCGGGGACATAGAGTAAAGGTGATCGAACCTTGAAACATATCTCTCATGTTTACGATTGCTCTCTTTATCTCTCACTTGTTTTTATATCTTGCATGCTTACATTGCATATATCTTCATATACTTGATATATCTTGTGCTTAATTGTTGTATGCTTAGGATTGCTTGCTCATACTTGTATTCAACCAAGAGAGCCATAGTGGCACCTCAACTCTTGTCTAAAGGAATCTTGAGGAGATAGTCTAAAGCCCTTCACCGGGAATTCGGCTACACTCTTGTGTGTTTAGCATAATAGTTTTTAGTTTACATAAATAGTTTTAATTCTGCATTATTCATCATTAGATTAGCTAGTCACCTATTCACCCCCCTCTAGGTGATTTTAATTGGTATCAGTGCTTGGTGCTCTTGATTTGGGTCTAACAACCTAGAGTTAAAGATCCTCATTTTTAGCTAATCACAATATTTGTTCACACACATATGGATTTCATGACACCTCCCATGTTTGACATTCTTAACATCCAAACTTGGAAAATTAAGATGTCCATGTACCTCAAAGCCCTAGGGATTCATGTTTATCTTGCCACAATTAAAGATTCATATTATTTAAATGGCAAACATCTAGAGGCTAACTCAAAAGCCATCCATGCTTTAAAGTCAACCCTAAATGATGATTATTAATGTAGGGTTTCTAACTTTGATTCAGCTTTTGTAGTATGGAACACTCTAATCTCCCTTGGTGAACAAAAGCAATACTATGCGGAGAGTGACTCGGATGATGGAAGTGATGCTTCCAACGTATGCTACATGGTCGAAGGGGATAACCCCTTTGAGGTAAATTCCAAATCCGAGGTTGATGAGGATGTTGACATGTCGTATGATGAGCTTGCTTTATTTTGTCAACAACTTCTTGAAAAATATGATTTGCTTAAAAAGGACCATAAAAGATTGAAGAATAAATATGAGTTCATTTCAAAAGAAAAGGATTCTTTTCAAAATAAATTTGAAAACATTTTAAATGAAAATGAATTTTTGATAAAGGAGAATATTTCCTTATCTTCAAAATTAAATGATCTTTGTGAAGGAAATAATTCTTTGAAAAATAAAATCAATTTGGTGGAAAAAGAAAAAGAGATTGCTTTGGATGAAAATAACTCTTTGAAAAGAAAAATTATTTCAAAAGAAAAAGAAAATATTTTTAAAAAGAAAAAGGTTGTTGATTCTCATTCTTACCATGCTCTTCATGCCACCATTGATAAAAATGAGATTCAATTTTTGAAAAATAGAATAAATTATTTGAGCTCAACTTTGAGCAATTGTGCATTCAACCATTCTAAATTGGAAACCTTGTTTCAAAAGAAACAAGCTCCACATGTTCATGCACATAACCCACGACATACATATGCACACTTTACACATCATAATCACACTCATATGCATGCTAGAGTGTACAAATGTATACATTGCGACCCAAAGGCCATCTTGCAAGGCTTTGATAGATTAAATTCTACAAATTTTATAAATAAAAATATTTGGGTTTCTTATAATGCTAACCCCCGTGGACCCAAAAGGAAATAGGTACCAAAATCCCCACCTTTTGTATTTGATATAGGTGCAGGCTCTCACAAAACGTGAGAGGTATGGTACCTTGGTGGTGGATGCATGAGCTTACTGGACATACCCTATTAATGCATCGCTATCAAGGAAGCTTGGTGGGAGAACCACCATGTTTTGGAGGCTTAGAGAATAGTGCATATGGTTTGGTAACTATCTCTAAACTCCCATTTAGTTTACATGCTTTTACATGGATAATATTTTCAGCATGTTTTAGTTTGGTGCTTCATGTGGTGAATACTTATTTAGATGATTTTTTCATTAAAACTTGTGTATATACTTGTACAAGTAGTGAGTTACATTTGATTCTTATATGTTTGTATCTCATTGCTCATTCGTACTCATTACATGCACATGTATAGCCTAGTTTTGATGATTCTCTCATTCACACTTTCTTCCGTATCTTTGTGCATGTTTTACCTCATGTATATGCTATTTTTGTCTTAAACTTATAAATTACATGTATACCCTTGAGTCACTTACCTTCATGCAAATTATATTATGAACTCGTTTGTGTTTAGGATATGTATGTATATTTTTAGTTTTGATAGAACATACATATACCTTGAAGTTTGTTTTTAGTGAAAAATAAATTTTTATGATGCTTTGGTATTTTGAGTTTTATTGATTATTTTTATGAATATGCTATTCACTTGATTCTTGTACACTCACAATTCTTGTGTTTACTCATGACCTTATTTTCATGAGCATTTATAAGCTTTATAGATTTCGAGTGTCAGCTCTTGTGTATTTAATATATTTCATGAGATATATATGATTTGTTTGAAGGATCTTTTACTAGTTTTTCAAAATTACCTTAAACTAGTTATTTATTCTTCATTTGGTAGTGTTTTCAATCAACAATTATTTTTAAATCTTAATTTTGAAAACTTTTATCTTTAAAGGGCGGATGGATGGGCGACCATGTCTTGTATGCTCAAATTAAAAATCTTTTAAACATGTGTATGAATAGGGTGGTAGGTATGAGTTATACACTTGATTCTCATTATATTTTCAATTGGTATCACAATTGATATTTTTGTGTTTGTATACTCATATTTGTGTTTTCTATATATGTATGCTTCAAATTTCAAATAGTATCAATTTCGATTGATATTTACATTTTCACACACACACACACACACACACACACACACATATATGATTTGATTATGCTTACAATATCTTTACATCTTAAAGCACAAATTATATTTATGCTAAGCTTGATTTACTCCTTAATGTCAATTATTTTTTAATTGGTATCTTATACAAGCTTATGCATAGTTTTTATTTGTATTTCATAAAGGGAGAGAAAAATTCATGTGTTATCTTTCAATCGGCTTTATTTTCAATTGGTGTCTTACTCCCACTCTTTATGATGAAAAATACTTTATTTTGGTCTATGCTATCATTTTTAATATTGGTATCAAGAATCTTAAATTAGTATTATTCTCTATTTGGTATCTCGATTGCAAAATGATTTTAGCGTTTATCTAAAAAGTTGGTTTGTTTTTTCAATTGGTATCATGTTTCATTCTAAATTGATATATATATTGATATGAGTTGTATTTACCTAAAATTTTTGGTTTTTACTTTCAATTGGTATCAAAATTTACAATATATATTTCAATTGGTATAAAAAACATACAATATTTCATTTTCTATTGGTATCAAAAATTTACAAGATATTTTCAATTGGTATCCCCATACACACTTTGATTGCTATCAAAAAAATTTTTGTCTTAAAGAGGTTTCATAATGTTTTGATATATATTGCTTAAATGCAAGGAGAGCTTAACATCTCTACTTATACATTGTTTATTATGCTTTATGAATTAGGGTCTTGTCATCCCTTCTTCATGTAATGCGTGTATACAGGGGGGCTAACTTCACGTCTCTCTTCTTCATGAATGTATATCGCATATATATCTTTATTGTTTGATTTGTTTTCGCCCCTTTGTTGATGAATTGACAAAAAGGGAGAGAAGAATTTTTGAGAGTTTTATATATGCATGTTTATTTTCTTGTTTATGCATATATGTTTTGTTTATGCAAAAAGGGAAGTAGAATTTGGTGAGTTTATGCATGTTTATCTCCTTATTTATGCATATATGTTTGTTTTGTTTTATGCACTTCATTGAATATATTTATGTTTATTGTTATGCATGAGTTAAGGGGAGCTTCTATGAAGCTTATCTTTAATCCATGCATATATAACTCCATGAGTTTTATCAACATCAAAAAGGGGGAAATTGTTGGCCCAAAGGCCCATCGCTCTAGTTTTGATGATGATTAACTCATGTAGTTATAGTACTAATGATCTTGTGTTTATTTAGTCTCAGATATTTGATTAAGATCTTAGTAGGTGTTTAGCTTCAACAAAGGATTCGAAGTCAAGTTTTGGAGCTAGCACCTGTTGTTTCAAGAGCTCGCGCAACAAGATTGCATCAAGTACTCAAGAGGAGTCTAGCTCATTGGATCAAGGTTTGGACCAAGTCAAGAAGGAGAAGAAGATTTTCAAGAGAAGATTTTCAAGAAGACTTGTGTCGGGTTTTGTAAGTGTCAAGATTTGATTTTAGATAAAATATAAATGATAGATTAGTTGGTGGATTGCTCAAGTTCATATACACACACACAAAATTTATATGTGTTTTCATAAGATAGTTTTATGTTTAGAAAAATATCGTTTTGGATTTATCAAAACCTATTTTAGAGCTTATTGTCAAAAACATAGATATTTCATCTCATATGTGTAGTGGATCATATCATACACACTAAGCTTCAAAAGTGTTTAAAATATCTTGTTTTTGTATTTGGAGAAGTTTTGAAAAAATCGTTTTTCAATTTGGAAATTGTTTTTGAAAAATACAGAGTTTTTGTTTAAACCAAAATTTCTATATTACAAAAATGGTTCAAAAGTTTGTAATATGTGTTAATTTTTTATCACACATATTTGTACTTCAAAGTATTTCAAAGAACTTATTTTTGTAGATTTTTAGTGATTTTATGGGATTTTATTGAAGGTAAAAAGTCCAAGTTTTAATCCCTTTACATGGCTGATCAGGTCTTCTGACCGAGCCAGAAGTCGGTCGATCGGGCGGTCGATCGATGTGCACAAACGTGCACAGCCAGGGCTGGTCGACTGCACGGTCGACCGTCCAGAGATCTTTGATCTCTGGATCTGCCCCGGTCGACCGAGCGGTCAATGCCCAGTAACGGTCGACCGGGCGGGCGACCGCTTTTCCTAACGGTCGAAAATCTGACCGTTGGCAGTCGACTGATAGCAGTATTTCCTACTGAGTTGTCCCCAACGACTAGTTTTTAGAGCCTATTTATATGGGGCTGTTTTGGGCTGTTTTCAACAAAATTTCAAGTGGGTTTTCAAGCTAATTTTTACTACCTTTCTAAGTGTTCATCTCCATTTGTTTTAGAGCTAAAACTTTCATATCAAATGAAGAGTTTATCAAAAGTGTTTTCAAAAGAGATTTCTTAAGTTTTTCCTCCAGTATTCTATCTAGTTTTTCTCACACATACTTGAGCTTTTCATTACCATATCAATCCTATAGGAGAGTTGTTGTGAGAGTGTTTTTAGGTGATCAAAGTGTTGAGATCACCAAAGTGTTCATCTTGTATTTGAGGAGGTGAACTTGCGGGTTCGTATTGTTTCGAGTTCTTGTGGGAGCACGGTGTAGAGGTGCGGCCTCGGCAAGCTAGTGTGCTTGCGTGTGTTATTCTTGCAGGAACAAGTGAGGGGACTAGTGAGTCCAAGAGTTCTAGTGTGAACTTCTTGTAGGTGTTGTGGTACCGAGTAATCCGGTGGATCATTTTTAATGAAAATCCTTCATAGTGTTGAAGGCAGGAACGTTGAGCAAGGGTGCTCGAACCTCGAAACATATCTCCCATGTTTGTGATTGCTCTCTCTCTATCTCTCACTTGTGTTTATATCTTGCATGCTTACATTGTTTATATCTTTATATGCTTGATATATCTTGTGCTTAATTGTTGTATGCTTGGGATTGTTTGCTCATACTTGAATTCAACCAAGAGAGCCATAGTGGCACCTCGACTCTTATCTAGAGGAATCTTGAGGAGATAGTCCAGAGCCCTTCACCGGAAATTCGGCTACACACTTATATTATACCTTGTGTGTTTAGCATAATAGTTTTAATTTGCATAAATAGTTTTAATTCTTTATTATTCATCATTAGATTAGCTAGTCACCTATTCACCCCCCCTCTAGGTGATTTCAAATTGTAGCTCTTTAAAATTTCTTTTCATGAACATTTGGATGACCTCATATTGTAATTTTATAATAAAAACTATGGTCAAAACATCTTAGCATGTTCAGAAAGTACAAATCTTCATTGTTGAACTTTTTGTGGAAAACCAGCATTTTACTCGTTTCTCCTCCCTCTAAAAAGTTGTATGCACGTCCACTAAAACATATCCAAGTAGCATTATTTATATACAGAAAATAGATAAATAAGAGTATAAAAATAATATAAAACAGTGCCAATCAAATATCCTCACACATAACTTTTGCTAATCCTCGAGCAAAATAAATAAAAAGAATAATTAAGCTAACTTAACTCGCATTCACAGGAATTACGGTTGCACTTAGCACGTGAATCAAGCTGTTAAACCCCCAGGTTATCCTAGTGAAAGATTGTTGTCTCGTAGGGGTTTGCAGTGAATATACCCATAAAATTCAAGAACGATGGAGATTAAGAAATAAATAAAAGAAAAATAAGGATAACAAAAATAAAGAAAATAAAATAAATTTTTTATCTACACAATCAACTAACTAGTAAGATCCTAAGTTTTCATGAGTTTCATTTTCAAGTTCTATCTCAATTCAAAAAATCAAATTACCTATAAAATAAAGGCTCGAATCATAAACTTTACACCACCTATCCTAGGTCTTAGATCTTATGCACTATGTGATCATGATATAGTTCTTAAACTTAGGAATTATGACTAAACTTTCATACTTCTTTGTAAAAAAAATCTTTTTTATCAACTCTTTTAATTATCTTTCGCGTAAATATCAAGACTTCCTGAGGCCAAGACACCTAACTAACTGATAGTTAAAATTATTGGGTTATAAAGTGCCTTATCCTATTAGGCTTGTCTTGTCCTATTAGGCTTTTTCAGCTACTCATGTAACGAGCTTTGGGTCAATAACTCCCAAGCCAGGTGGCCTTAGGGCATTAGCTGTAGAAACACCCCTACAAACTTAATTGCTCGGACGATTGAGGCTACAACACAAGACTTAGTTAATTTTTGTTGTTTTTTTTCTGAAGTATTCCAGTTGTAATCAATATCCCAAACCTTTAAACTAATAGTCTAAGTGATGTTGGGTACATAATCACTTAAACAAAGTTTAGATGGTTTATCAGTTTTTACTTTCTACTATTTACTTTAAGACTCTAAGACTCTATTATCTTGATTTCACTTTTAAAATCTACATATGGATCCACATTCACTTGCAGACTAGCTAACTATTTATAGCATATATTTTATTAATTTTTTGTTGATAAAGACTTATAAAAACCTAAACGAACTAAGGAAAAGACTCTAAAGCAAAATATTGATGCAACTTTATATGAATCTCCCCACACCTAAACTGTGCCATGTCTATATGCATACTAATAAATACAGTGATTAAAAGAATATGATTGCAGATGATACACACACAAATACGTGCACATGATCATGATAATTAAGCAGTCAAGCATATGTGATGAAAAATGTGAAATATATGAGTATGCTAGAATCGAAAAGAACTAACAATGCGTCAAAAAGTCCAGCTACAAAAGCAGCCAAAAGATCACTCCCTGTGTATGTTTGAATGCATTCTCATAAATTATGTATTACTTACAATAAACTTAGCACATAAGTTAGAGAAAAAGTTACATAAATTACTTACTAAACACAAATTACTACAAAGTCTTAACTAAAAATACTGAAAATCAAAAAACTCGACTAGCTAAAAGAAATAAAAATAAAAAGACTTACATGCTAAAAAAAATAAAACAACTCATTACTGACTCATGTACACGTATACAAATTCACAAATTCATGTCTCTTCATACCTTGATCAAACTAGGTCAATTCCGTCCTCTTGATCTTTTTTACTCTCAAAGTGGGTCCTCTTCATTGATTTGATTTGTAAATTATGACCCTTCATCGTTTTTCACACAAACTCCTTCAAACTTGATCTTCATGCTCTTCTTTCTCATCCTCTTCTTCTTTCGATTTCTCCAAACCCGCTAGTAAAAAAATAGGACTCACTCTCTTAGAATTAACAATTGCCTCTTCAATACAAGAAGAGGGCTTCTTCTGGCTCTTATTTTGGGTTGCGATAATTATGACAGGGAGTGTCTCACTAGCACCTAAATAGGTGTACTTCAGATTTTTAGGTAAGGACTTGAGTTCCCACATAAGTTGCTCTTCCACGGATGGATGAAGTGGAGCTTTGGATTCCTCATTCAATGGCTTAGGGTGAGATTTCTAACATGTTGTTAGATGATTTACTTATTCGTTCATCTCATTGAATCATCTTTCCACTTCATCAAGCTCAGAATCTTGGTCATTGTACCTGATGTCCGATTCCTCATGATGTCTGATTCCTAATCCTCTAAGTGTTCACTTGACAAACCCTTGGATCAGAGATGATACATGATTAACCAGTTGGTCCATTTCATCAAACATTTTGATCTCTTCCTTACATATCTCTTCAAAGATGTGGTATACACACTCCAATTCTGAATCCATCGATCCTCCTCTAACTGTTTACTTGAAAGGTCTTGGATTAGATTGATTGCAAACGATTGATTGAAAGGATCACTTAGTTGCCTTCCTAAATTAAATATGTTCAGATCAACTGTTATATTTTCAAATGTGAGCTTCATTAAATCGCTACGATAATTGATCAGTGCACTTGAGGTTCCTAAAAAGGGTCGACCAAGGATCACAGGGATCTGGCCTCCAGGGTTCTCCAACAGTGCAGTTTTAAGGATAACGAAATCAACTGCAAAGATAAATTCATCGACTTTAATTAGCACATCCACAATCTCTCCCATTAAAATTTTAATGGACCTGTCAACCAATTGAAGAGTGATCTTGGTGGGCTTCAACTCACCCACACCTAACTGCTTATAAACTGAGTATTTACACTTGCACATAAGTCCAATAATGCTTTGTCAAGAATAGTAGTTCCTATAGTGCAGGAAATAATGGGACAACTCGGGTCCTTGCATTTTACTGGCATGCTATTTTAAATAATTTCACTGATATTGGCAGCTAGGAAGATCTTCCTTGATGCTTGATGAGCTCTTTTCTTTGTGCATATGTCCTTCAGAATTTGGCATAGGATGGGGCCTGCTTGATAGCATCGAGAAGGGGGACATTCAACTCCACTTTTTTGAAGATTTCTAGAATCTTCTTCATCTGCACAATGTGCTTCTTCGGTTTGAGCCTGTCTGAAAATGGAGTCAATGGCTTATACGAAGGCTCAATGACTTGCTCAGCTTCTTTTTCTATGGACTTATTTGAGCTAGAAGAGAATGGGACAACCTTAGGAAGAGAAGAAATGGTTTGGTTGGGCATCACCAGCTAATTGTCAATCTCCTTTCCAGATCGCAAGTATGAATTGTATTGATTTGAGCAGGGCTGGAAGTCCTTGGGATTGGTGACTGGTTGACTAGGAAATGTTCCTTTCTCCTCTCACCAATTTGAGTTGCAATCTGGCTCACTTGTAACCCAAGACGAGTTATAGCTTGCTGAGTGGCGTTGTTCGCTTGGTGATTGGCGTTGAGCATTTGTGTCGCCATTTGCAAGAAGGAATTGAATGTCTTCTCAAGGGTGCTAATCTTCTTCTCTTGTTCATTGCCAAACCCTGGTGGTAGAATTGGTGGGTTGGCAAAAGATGGAGTGGCATCTAGGTTCACAAAAAATTGAGGATTTTGAAATGGGCCTGTAAGGGGCCTTGGAAATTGTGAACCATTAGCCTGATTAGAGTTGGCTCAGAGGCCTCCCTGATATGTCTCTTGTTGGTTCCATGAGAAGTTAGGATGATTTCTCCACCTCAGATGTATGTTGGGGCAAAGGGATCATTCCTTTGGCATTGATATATAACATTCAATTGATCTTGGTTGCTCTCAAGTGGATTGGGAAGAAACGGGCAATCTCCCAACACACAAGTTGGACAGTAGTAGTTAAAACAGTTTGGTGCAGATATCAGATTAGCTGAGGAGGAGTCACCTTGACTTCAAGAGCCTTGATTTTCTAATGAGGGCCACCATCTTGTTTCAGCAGCAATGGAGTTCTCGGTTGAGTGGACGTCGCCCTTTGATGTGAAAATTATTGATGATTTGTCATTAAATCCCTCCCACTATATGGTCTTTTCGCCATTTCCTCTAAAAAGTTATATGCATCATCTTCTATCATTCTCATAAAATTCTCATGGCTCATGGATGTTTCCATCGAAAATAATCGATCCGTGGGAAAACTTATAAAGAGAATTAAGGAGCGAAATTACAAGTAATCAAAAAAGAATTACAAGTAGATCTCCTCTGAGATTTTTGGAAAGTATGCTGGTAGGAATCTGATCAGCGCGTGATAACTTTATCCCTTTGACGATGCAATCGGTCAAACGATCAAGCTGCCTTCTACTAGGATTCCCTTCTCACTTAGTTCTAAAAATTAAGTAGTTGGAAGTAAGAGAATAAGAGAATACTCTCTAAAAGAATCTCTAATTAAATTTCTTTCAGACAATCTTCTCTCTAACCCGATAGCCTTTTTGTTCCTCTCTATCCGTACGTGTCTCTCTCTGTTTCTCTGCTTCTTCCAGCAAGGGACTATTTATAGCTGGAATAGGGTGTAACCACCCCCTTGAATTCAGCAAGACTGAATCAGTCTTTAGCTTCGCGCAAGGTTGTGAATGACCTCGTAGCGAAGCTGCTTGCGAGCTTCCAGCGAAGCTAGAGAGTTCGTGCGAACTCCTCTCTGCCGTTGTGGCTTAATTATCTCCACTTAATGTGGGACGAAGTGGAAGGGTGTAACCGTCCACTTAAAGTGGCATTAATCCCACTAAATTAGTGGGGTTCACCCATTAATCCTCCATATAAAACAGTCAATTGATGACCTGATAAAGCTCGCTGCAGATCTAAGTTAAGCTTCAACTTAGAACTTTAGCGAAGTTACCTTCATAGTTCATAGCCTCGGACGAAGTCACCTTCGAGGCTTGGTGCGAAGTTAAGACTTCAGCGCACCCTTTTTTCTTCCAGCGAAGCTAGGAGTAAAACTTCTAGCGTGAAGCTCCCAGATCAGCCTCTGGTGGGGCTAGATGGGAAGCTTCGAGCGAAGCTAATGATTAGCCTCATAGCTCATAGTGAAACTACCAAGAAAGCTTTGGGCGAAGCTGTAAGTTAGCACTTTGTGGAGCTATGAAGAGCTTCAAGGTGAAGCTAGACAAACTTAGCCTCTCAGGCGAGGTTATCCCCTTGGTCTAATGCAAGACTAAGTGTTGAGCTAACTTAGCATCTCAAGCCTGTATGGATCTCTTCAAAGACAACTTTGGCTTACTGTCTGCTTCACTGGATCAGTAAAGTCCAAGTCGTTGTCTTATCCCTGGTCGTCAGCTTGTCTTCTACTTATCTTTTGTAAGTTAGACGTCGTTCAAACTGATTGAAGATAAACGTGAGAGTTCTGTCTTTTTAGAGTGTCAACAAGACCCCCTTCAAAGTTTTCGTAAATCTGCAATGGGCATGGTTCAGATTTTAAAATACTTAGAATTACTTCGGTTGATGATCAAGGGTATGCGGTGTGAACGTCGCCTTGGTGGTTGAGTTCAACTTCGCCTTTAGTCGCTCTTTCGGGCTGGGATATGTTCGCCGAGGAATTGTAACAATCCGCTTTCATATAGCTTCGCGTTTTTGGGTAGCTTCGCCTTTAAGCTTCCTGAAGTAACTTCGATTCATACCAGTTTGGAATATTAGCATTAGCCTCGCACTCGCTATGTGGAGTGACATTCTGTTCCCCAAGGCTAACTGCTTTTGCGAGTTACGAGAGGGATTGCTCCCTTTTTTTAAGGTTTGAATAACTCACCTGCGTTTATGAGGGAGATCATTCCCTTTTTCAAAGTTCAATTAACTTTGTACATATTTACGAGAGGGACTATTCCCTTTCTCAAGGCTAAGCATTTAAAATGCTTTAACTTCACCTGCACTTCTAGGTTTGAAGTAGCAGCGGCGTGATCAGTCCATGAGGCCTATAAATAGGACGCTTGTGTAGTCCTTCTCAGAGAAACATATTTTTCTCTTTCTGACATCTCCTCATTGCCCAGGTAAAGAGACTGAAGTCCCTGAAGTAGTGAGGATGCTCACTCCGGTCATTACCCGACCAAAGATTGGTGAGTCTCGGTCATCCAGAGATTTTATCAATGACTTTTAGGGAGTTTATCTCCCTTAATGTTCTTAGCTTTACCAGCTATTTCAGGGATTAAATTCCCTTGATCTCTGTATTTGGCTGATCTTTGGAGAAGAGTTTTAGCACTTTTTAAGCTTCCTGGCGAAGCTAGTATTTTGCCTAATAAGGCGAAGAACTTTTCTAGGCGAAGCTGTCGCCTTGGCCTTTCAGATAGGCGAGGGTGAGGCCTTACCTTTTCCAAACTAGTCTAGCTTTGCCATACAAGCGGGGCTAAGACTTGATCTTTTTAAAGGTTGAGCCAGTCTTGCCATGTAGGTGAGGCTAAGACTTTGCCCTTCCTGGGCCAGTCTAACTTTGCCATATAGGCAAGGCTAGGACTTGACCTTTTTAAGGCTTGTCTGGCCTAGCTGTCTAGGCGGAGCTGAGACTTGACTTCTGCTAAGCCAGTCTAGTGTTGCCGTGCAAGTGAGTCTGTCCTTTGCTTATCTGAAGCTTATCCTCAGGGCATAACAGGGCTGGATTTGGATTAACTTTGCTTAGAGAACAAAATTTTGATTTAGCATTTTCCTCTTCACTTAATGCAATTCATTTTTCATTTGCATTGTAGTATACTGGGCTCCCAATTCTTTTGTCTTGACGAAGGAGAATAAAAGCATGCCCCTTGACTTTTTAGTTGAAGCTTTGGTCAGAAGGAACGTACTAGAACATCTGGTGCGCGTTTTGAGAAGAGGCCGGCGGTCGCTTATCCGAGATGATCTACTTTGGGAAGAAGCTGGTGATCGCTTATCCAAGATGATCCACTTCAGGAAAAGGCTGGTGATCGCTTATCCAAGATGATCCACTTCAGGAAAAGGCTGGTAGTCGCTTACCCGAGATGATCCACTTCGGGAAGGCGGACGTTACCAGTAAGGTCTCGGATCCTTCCTTTGCCAATTTTGATTAAGGAAGATCCAGCTTTCTGGTAGCAAAATCTGCCATTAAGCGAAGGATTACGGCCCTGTGAAGGAGGAAAACCTTTGGTGTCCAGTTGGTCTGGTGGCCTTGGGACGACTTATCATCCTAAAAATAGATAGGACAACTTTTACGCCTTTGAAGCATAGACTCTATTGTATGAAAGACAATTCTGATGCATTATCAATGTATCTTCCCTTTTTAATCAAAATTTTTTTTTTTTACTTTTTTACTCATTTACTTTGCTCCCTGTCTTTTTTCTTAAACTCTGGAAGAATCCAAAATGGACTGGCTTAGGTCGGAAGAAATCCATCTGGTGCAGTCATACACTAAGTGATCTCCATAGGCCTTTTCCCAAAGAAGGAAAGAAAAGATCTTAGCGAAGCAAAGCTTCCAACGCAGCTGAAGATGGATTTTCAACTAAGTCAGGAACGAGCTTCCAGCGGAGCTAGCACAAAATTTCCGCAAAGCTAAAGATGAGCTCTCGGCGGAGCTAAAGCTTAGCTTTCAGCGAAGTTAATCAAGCATTGCGCGAAGTCAATGCTAAACTTGCAGCAGAGCTAGCCCTTGGCGGAGCTAAAGTAAGGCTTCTCGGGGAAGGCTCTTAGGCGCTGTTTCAAATTAATTTGAAACGACCGCCTGCGTTCCTTTTGAGGAGGTGAAGTTAGACAATTTTATGCCTATAAAAGTCCGGTGGACTGAAAGAGAGAATCTCCTTCTCTTAAAAACGTTTCGAATATTTCAGAGAGCAAATCTCTTTCTCCTTCTTCCTCGTTCAGATTTTCAGAACTTCTCAGTTCTTCATGGCCCCCAAATGACATGCAGGCAAAGAGGCGGCAACCTCTGCTACGGAGGCGATGCCCCTTCCTCCGATCATCGAGCGCCCCATAGCGGGTAGGGAGTTTTCCCTTTTTTCAGAGGCTTTAATCTCTTTTCAAAGCCATCCACTGGCTATTTCATGGTGAATCCGGAGTGGTTCACCATAATCCAGTGATCTCAGGGAACTATACTCCCTTAATTTAATCCCACCAAGTTTTTAGGGGATTTAATTCTCCTTTAATTTTGCGATTTGAATTTTAGAAACCGAACGGTTTCTTTTCCAAGCTTTTATGTGAAGTTAGCCCTTGGGGCCGTTCACGTTCTGTCAAATGACAAGATGCGAAGTTAGCTCTGGAACCGTAGCTGGAAAGAGGACTTTAAAGTCCTTTGAATAAATTTAGGCACAAGTGCCTTTCCAGCGAAGTTAGCCCATGGGGTTTTTTGCATTCTGTTCAGTGACAGAATGCGAAGCTAAGCTTCTGGAGCGAAGCTAATCACTTAGTGATTTTTTTGCACTCTGCCTTCGTGCAGAGTGCAAAGCTGAGCTTCGGGGCGAAGCTAATGCTAGGCTAGCTTCACTAGCCTAGCTTCGTTCGCAGAGCGAAGCTATACCTTAGCAATTTTCTTTTACTTTAGCTTCTCTTTTCTTTGGCTAATGAACTAATATAGCTTCTTCTTTCTTGTTTCTGCAATCCATTATACTCCGGGACCCTTGATAGCCTCCTTGGATCGGCCAGGGGATTGGATGGAAATGTTAGCCTACAATTCTAGGGGCAAGCTTCATTGTTCAGTGAGCGGAGCACTCCTCGACGCGATGCCCTTATCCATATCAGGGATCAGTGTATAATGAGGAGTATTCTGACTACGGCTCCTCTAGAAGACTGTGACCAGAAGATTTATCGGAAGCTTGCCTTCATGTTTGGGGACACAACGCCTGACACAGATCATTAGCTGCTAGCCGGGGAAGGGCAGTGGGGCTTTAAGCTAAATGGTGAAAAGTACTACCTCCCATCCAGCAAGCGTCATTTCCCGCTTTCCTTCTTCCAGTGCGTGACGAGGCCTCGGAAGATGAAGTGGCAAGTGACCCGGACCACTGACTCAGTTCATGTTGGTAAATTATAGCTGCGTCTCCCGGTTATACAAGGGCAGGTCCTTCTCACTGCATATTGGGTCTTCACCCCGGAAATGTTCTCCCCGACATCTCGGTGAGTGAAAATCTGACTATGGCTCAAATCTTTGGAAATCAGTTCTTCAAAGTCCACGGCAACTACCCGGTAACTGATTTCAGGACTTCAGGCTGGATTCATCCTCCTAAGGCCTGGTGGAGGGATTTGATCCTATATATTCTGGCACATTTTGAGGAGGATTTGGAGAGGTTGGGACTCCACGAGGCTGACAGAGCAACCTGCTATGGTATCCAGATGAGTGTAGCGAACTTCTACGCCATCTTTGAGTTATACTGTCCAGCTACAGGGACTTTCTTCACCCCTGTAGGCGAATTGGGCATGACTTTGCATGAGATATGGGAAATCTCTGCTCTGTCAATGGGATCTCTCCCCTATGAAGAATACTTCCCATGCGAGGCGGAATTGGCTCTTTTGGAGAAGCAGGAGCCCGCCTTGTTCGAGACCTATCGAGAGCTGATGTGCCACTTCTACATCTGCTTGCACATGCATGGCAATCCTAAAGGGACTTCGAGCAGTTCAAAGAGTTGGGAGAATTATCTGTTCCCTAAACTGGAGGATGCTCCTGAAGCGGCTCACAGCGGGGTTGCAGACGAGGATATCTTTCAGAGGATGAAAGAGCATGCCCAGAGAGATATTGTCTTCGAAGAAGATGATGGTATCTATGAGAAGGGTGACATTCTCAGGAGATTTCATTTTCAGGCCTGTCAACCAATGTCCCGGAAAGCATTTTGGCTGGGTTTTTATCGGTTTGATTGAAGAGATGTGTGGTGCCATCTTTTTCTAGCGATGTCGTTCTCCCAACTGTCTTATTGTCGACTGTTCGTCTGGTCCATGGTCACTCTCTTGGACTTCTTTCGGCGATGGTGTGTTATATTCAGCGGGGCCTTCGTGCATTGACGGAGGCTTTCTGCAGACCACCGACAACGAAGAGGGGGAAAGGGACGATCTTACCTCGCGACGGACTGATTGATATACAATTTTGCATATTTTATCACATCCATACCATGCATATTGTAAATAAAAATGTGATTTTTTAATCCTTTTCTCCCTATTTTTGCAGGTCTATATTCTAATAGAGAAAAGGCCCAAAATCTCTTTAATTAGCAATAATTAAAGGGAATTAATTCAAAGCCCAAAAGAGAGCCCAAAGTTTGAGCCCAGGATCTGGAGAATTCTACGCGCCAGCTCAGACTTCCAGAAGGTCCACGTGGCTAACAACCTGTAACAAACATGTAACAGAAAGATCAGCTTGAACGGCCCAGATTGTGCCGCAATTTCTGGGATTTTGCCGCAGATCTGCGGCAGTTATGAAGTTGTTGAAGCCCGGATTTCTCTCCAACAACCTGGGCTCTAGATCCTTCTCTCTGAGGCTATAAATACACTACCAGGGCCTGCACGCACAACAGTGGAAGAGGAGAGAGGAGAGATTAGAGATTAGATGCTTGTATTTTGTAGGATTTCTCTCTAGGATTTTTGTAGTGCTCTAGATCTTCTTCCTCCCTAGAAATTCTGTAAAGAGAGTTTGTAAGAGAGAGAAAGCTTGTGTATACCAAGGTGTGATAACTTGTGAAGCAAGGATTGATCCATTCTCTTCTCTCTTCTCTTGCATTTTCTAGTTTACTTGCTTTCTTTAATTCTAGCTTTACTTTACTTGCACTTTAATTCATGCTTTGCTTTTCTTTTCTTATGACTAGTAGCTAACTTTTCTAACATGAACTAGCTAACCACTAACCTTGCTAACTACTAACTCATGGGTGATTGCTATCTTTAATCTTGCAAGTTGTATGGTCTTCTCTTCTCCGATGGGTTACTTTCATTGCTTGGCAAGTTCTTGTTGTAATTCCATATGATTCATGTGTGCCTCATTTAGAGCCTTGTCTTTAGAACAAGTGCCTTGATGGAACATGGAGATGGATCACCAAACATATGCTATTTGTTGTACAACTTCTTTACTTCAATTAATGAATGTTGTATCTTCTTTCTTAGCATCCCTTGAGTGTCGCTCTTTTGATTCCATTATTGAAAGTCTATCTTGTAGGCCGATGACATCTATGAGTCTACAAGACAAGTCCAAGAGTGATCACCCGTCATTCAAGTGGGAAAGTAATTAGACCAACACGCAAGACAGATCTTTGCCGATGAATCAACATGAGGCACGCATTCACCATCACGGAGTTTAGTAAGTTTTTAGCAAGGTAGTAAGGTTAGCTAGTCATGGTTTTCTCCATCTTCAAATCTTTTACAAGTTTTCTTTTCTTTTTAGTTTTATTTCCAAAGCCAATCTTGTTTTGATTTCTTTTCATTTTCTATCATGAACAGATCCACCGATTCTTTCATTTCTTTTTCCATGTTTTATTCATTCTTTTAAGACAAAGAAGAATCTTCATTTTCTTTCTTCACTATGAACCGTAACGCTTCCATCGCAAGCTCTCCCTGAGGATCGACCCGGTATAGCCCATGCTATAACGGAATTGGAAAGGGTACATTAAACATTTTAAATACATTGTGGAGTGATCAAGCACTTGAGGTTGATTCTAAACCTTCTCTCTTTCATTTAATATCTGTGCAAATACTTCACACAAAATCACACTATCTTTTCTTTCCTAATCAATTTTTGGCGCCGTTGCCGGGGAGAGCAACGGTTTTTGATTTAAAGTGAAGAACTAAACGAATTTTCTTCTCTGTTGTAGGTTACAAGTGAAGAGAACAGGAAAATTTGCATTGCAGTAACATATAAGTGGCTCTGGGCTTCTGCTCTCGAAAGCAGAAACCAGTTGCCCTCTGAATTGCCGCGATTCCACGGCCAAAGCGCGGATCCGCGGCAAGGAGGAGTGAATTTCTGACCAAATTTCTGCAAGGTTGCTTGCTCTGTAAAATACATCTGCTGCAATACTTAAATTCTTGTATGCTTCTCCATACTCCTGTTAAATTAACAGTAAAAAGTGGTTGAAACGTTAAAAATTGATTAGACATTTGCATTTCTAGGCACGTGTCTTTTCAATTCTTTTACTTTACTGTTGAAGAGTGCTGGAGCAAGGTACGTTTTGCATTGCATGTAGACTAGGAATCATCTCTTGCTAGATTTTCATACTTTGAGTGAATCCTAGGTTATATATCTTGTACACTTGCACAATCCAATTTTAAGGGTACTAACCCATAAATAAGATAAGGTGGGGATTTCATTACCCTTTCCTTAGCCCAAAAACCACTATCCCAGCACTCACTAACCCAAGCCTAATTTAATAAAAAAAGTAGACGTTGGCCCTAGGGACATCTCGGACTCATTTAGGAGATTATCCTAAGGGGAAAAAATGTTAGAAATTGACTCTTGTAAAATCAGTGTCTAGGAAAGGGATTGAGGGCCGAAAGCCCGAAGGTTGGTGGTTATTTAATTAAGGAACGTCTCTGACGGAAAACCTCCCAACAACCTTGACCTTTCCTGGCTGATTAGCTTGTGGTCAAAGTCTACACTAAACCTCCCGTGGACGGTCTAATCAGTTAGGAGTCGTCTAGGTCCTCAATCTACCCTAATTTAGGTTAGAATTTTTTTTCTTTTGTTTGTTTATTTGTTTGTTTCTTTTGTTTGTATTTCATTGTGTGATATGGCTTATAATAACAATTTTTCTAACTTTAATAATAATCCATATTACACATCGCGACTCCATTCTATTCGGATAATTCCAACCCGGCGTTTTACAATATGCACCAACCAAATACACCGGGTTGGCCTTATCTGAATCAATACAACCCATACCCACATTCTTATGACTATAATTTCCAAAATAATTTCAACTCGTCACAGAGTCAATGGGGATTCAAGACCCCCAAGCCAAATTTTCAACCTCCTTGTCCACCATGTCCACCTCGTCCACAATATACACAATATTCATTCCCCGATTCCGCTTCATATACTCCTTTTTCTGGACCTCCCATTAAAGAAAAATATGAGTTACAAAGGAGTATAGAAGCCAACTACAAGAGGCCGAGCAACAAATTCAGAAAATGAGGGCCTCTCCAATTCCACAATATTTTCAAGATTCATACTCAGTTCCACCAGTCCAAATAGAAGACCATCAATTTTGAAAATGAGTATGCGTGAGTCCAAACAAAAATCACAAAATCTGATGGACTCACAATTTCACCACCAATTCCAAAACAACACTGCATCTCTTCAACAAAACGATGAACCAATGAATTGTAAAAAGATGCTTGAAATCATGACTCAGGCTCAAAATGATCGTAACAGTGACATAGATTTGATGATTCAAACTCTTCATTCTCATCCTATTTCTAATGTCACTAACCATTCTGTCCGAGCCAAAGAGTCATGTTGTTTTGGAAATCAAGATTCAATTTCAGCACATCCACCTGAACTTGTCCACACCTCAAATCCCATTAACATTTTGGCAAGTTATCTTTTTCCTGAAATTGAACTTGAGCATGAATATGATTCTGAACTTCTACTTGATGATTCAATTCTACTTCCTGATTCAATTATGACTCCAGTGTCTTCACCTGATTTCACTCCTTTTCCCGAGTCAGTATTGGATCCAGTGCCAGTTCATTGTGAAATTGAATCACCAATCATTCATGATGATCATATTGAACTTGACCAATTCCATACTTTTGAAAGCCCCATTGATAAATTGGCAAGTTCTCATTTTTGTGGAATTGAACTCAATGAGGAATGTGACTTTGATCCTCAAATTTGTGATCCAGTTCAAATTCCTGAATCATTATTGACTCCTGTTATGTTACCCAATTTGAGCAACATTTTAGAGTCAGTTTTGATTCCCATACCTGTCATTCCTGAACTTGAATCACCACTCATAGAAAGTCACATTCCATCATGGGGAAATGAATGTGGACTTGAGCTTCATTTTCTTGATTTGGACCCACTTCCTGAACCGATTTCAGCTCCTGAACCTTTACTTGATTTAAGTCTTTTTTCTGAGTTGATATTAGTTCCTGTGCTTCCTGAGTCCAAATCAATCATTCCATTCTGGGACAAGGGCTTTGAAAAATTTGACTCTGAAATTATTTTGAAAATTTGGATATTGGATGGGGTAAAATTGTTAATAAAAATCATTCATGCATACATCTTTCTAGTGGGTTGTATCATGGAGGTCTCTGGTGGGTTCCTCCGGACTCCACGCAAGAATGATTGGGTCGCCTTTCGTGGACCAATCAAACCACCACCGGAACCACCACCTTAAGGTAATTTTTTTTTCTCCCTCTCTATTTGTCTCATGCATACATATATCACGATGCATTGAGGACAATGCATGAAATAAGTGTGGGGGAGGGTTTACTAAAATAGAGTTTTTAGATTTTCTTTCTTTTACACTTCTTTTAGAAAAAATAAATAAATAAATAAATAAATAAATAAAACTTTTGAAATAAGAGACAAATGTTTTGATCTATTTTTAAGAAAATTAAGATGATCTTAGAAATTAAGAAAGCCTTAATTATGACATCTTAAACCTAGTTGAAATAATGGATATTGTTTAAAATTATAGGCTAAGTAAGAAAAATTGGGGAGATATTTTTATCTTGAATTTTTTGCCTTAGATAGTATGCACTTCACACTTACACATTTTTGGGATGGAAATAAAGACCAAAAAGGCCATAAAAAAAAGAAAAAAAAAGAAAAATATATAAATAAAACATCACTTATTAAGCTGGATAATTGTGCCTCAAGAAGCATGGTTATTCACGCCTAACGGTGATTAAAAGAATAATCTCCCTTAGTTTTGTGGCCTTTTTCACTCGAGTCCTTAAACCCAAGGGATGTTTTCTCATCGGTGCCCTAAGACCTACTGGTTTGGGAATCATCGGTTATAGGCTCGTTACATGGGTGAACTAGAAAGCCTAAACTAAGGGAAAAATATATATATATATATATATATATATATATATATATATATATATATATATATATAAATAATAAATGGCTTTATGGTTAGAGTTGAAATCCCAGAAATCTTCACTATCACAATGTGCATATTATCTAGGTTTTATGAAAGATAAAGTATTCAATCTAATTTTGAATTCTTACCTTAATTGAAGACAAGATCCTACATGGAGACTAAGTTTAAGGGAGAATAATTATAGGTGGACTTATGACCTAAGATCACTTATATTTTTGCAAAAATAGTTTGAAAACATGTCTCTCTTTCAAAATGAATTTTCAAAACACTAACATTTGTTTTCTTTCTTTATGGATTTTGTGGGTGCAATCCGCTGAAAATCCTCAGGAGACAACACTCCTCCTCTAGGGTAACCTAGAGGTTTAACGGCTTGTTGCACGTGCTCAGTGCAATCGCGTCACCTGCGAAAGTGGTGTAATAAAATTGGTAGTATAGTTTTTCTTTTTGTTTTGCTCGGGACGAGCAAAAGAATAAGTGTGGGGGTGTGATTGATATACAATTTTGCATATTTTACCACATCCATACCATGCATATTGTAAATAAAAATGTGATTTTTAATCCTTTTCTCCCTATTTTTGCAGGTCTATATTCTAATAGAGAAAAGGCCCAAAATCTCTTTAATTAGCAATAATTAAAGGGAATTAATTCAAAGCCCAAAAGAGAGCCCAAAGTTTGAGCCCAGGATCTGGAAAATTCTACGCGCCAGCTCAGACTTCCAGAAGGTCCACGTGGCTAACAACCTGTAACAAACATGTAATAGAAAGATCAGCTTGAACGGCCCAGATTGTGCCGCAATTTCTGGGATTTTGCCGCAGATCTGCGGCAGTTATGAAGTTGTTGAAGCCCGGATTTCTCTCCAACAACCTGGGCTCTAGATCCTTCTCTCTGAGGCTATAAATACACCACCAGGGCCTGCTGATTGTTATACATATTGCATATTTTACCGCTTCCATACCATGCAAATTGTCAATAAAAATATGATTTTTGATCATCTTCTCTCTATTTTTGCAGGTCCATATCTTAAAAGAGAAAAGGCCCAAAATCTCTTTAATTAGCAATAATTAAAGAGATTAATACAAAGCCCAAAAGAGCCCAAGTTTGAATCCAGAATCAGGAGAGATCCTCGCGCCAACTCAACCTTTCAGAAGGCTACGTAGATAACAAACTCATAACAACCCTGTACCAGAAAATCTGGCCTGAACGGCCCAGATTATGCCGCAATTTCTGGAATTTTGCCGCAAATCTGCGGCAGTTGTAAGGTTGTTGAAGCCCGGATTTCTCTCCAACAACCTGGGCTCTAGATCCTTCTCTCTGAGGCCTATAAATACAGCACCAGGGTCTGCACAAGCTAAACAGAGAAGAGAGAGGAGAAATTAGGGGAAAGTCTTGTATTTTGTTCTAGTGTTCTCTAGGTTTTAGTCTCCCTCTTCTTCCTCCTAGAGATTTTGTCAAGGAGAGAAAAGAGAGTGCTGTTGAAAGCTTGTAAGCAAGGAGGTGACATTACTTGTAAGCAAGGATTAATCAAAGCTTCATTCTTCTCTTTACAATCTCTAGTACGTTGCTTTACTTTGCTTTACTTTCTTGTTTTACTTCTAGTGCATTTCTATTGCTTTACTTCTATTGCTTTACATCATGAATTGTTGTTTTGTTTCTTGTACAATGGATAGCTAAATCTCTCTTACATGGCTAGCTAACAACTTACCTAGCTAACTTCTATCTCTTTGAGTGATTGCTAATTTCTATACTCGCATTGTTAGAGTTTCTTTTGCTTTCCAAGGAAGTAGAGTTGCTTTCACTTGGTAAATGCTTGTTCAAACTCCATATGACTCATGTGTGCCTCATTTAGAGCCTTGTCTAGAACAAGAGCCTTGATGGAACATGGAGATGGATCACCAAACATATGCTACTTGTAGAACAACTTTTTTACTTCAAGCTAATTTGTTGTTATGTCTTGAATGTTAATTGAATGTTGTATCTTCTTCCTTAGCATCCCTTGAGTGTCACTCCTAGAGTTCATTATTGAAAATCTATCTTGAGAGCCAATGAATCAACATGAGGCTACAAGCTAAGACCTAAAGGAACACTCATCTTCCAAACGGTAAAGTACTTGAACAAACAAGCAAAGTAATCTCTATTGCCAATGAATCAACATGAGGCAATCAAACATCACCATTGAGCTTAGTAAGTTAGCGAAGTGGTAAAGTTAGCTAGCCATGGCCTTCCTCATCTAAAGTTTTCTTCAAAGAATTCTTCAATAGCTTTCTTTCTTAGCAATACACTTTCCAAAGTTCTTTTGATTTCTTTTCCATTATGCACAAATCTACCAATTCTTTCATTTTCTTTTTCATGCTTCTTGCATTTGTGTAAATACAAAGAAGAATCTTCATTTTCTTTTCTTTACTAAGGACCGTAAAACTTCCATCGTGAGCTCTCCTCGAGGATCGACCCGGTATAGCCATTGCTATAACAGAGATTGGAAAGGATACATCAATCATATTAACTACATTGTGAAGTGTTCAAGCACTAAAGGTTGACTCTAAACTTTTCCAATTTTACATAATACTTGTGCAAAAACTTCACAATATCCTTCCCTAATCAAATTTTGGTGCCGTTGCCGGGGAGAGCAACGGTTTTTTATTTCAAGTGAGAAACTAAACGAATCTTCTTCTCTGTTGCAGGTTACAGGTGAAGAAAACAGGAAAATTTGCATTGCAGAAACATATAAGTGGCTCTGGGCTTCTGCTCTCGAAAGCAGAAACCAGAAGTCCTCTGAATTGCCGCAGATTCACGACTTTTGCCGCAGAATTGCGGCAAGGAGGAGTTGACTACTGACCAACTTTCTGCAGGGTTGCTTGCTCTGCAAAATACAGCTGCTGCAATAATTAATCTTGTATGATTCACCTTATATCTGCTAATAATCAACAGTAAAAAATTTGTTGCAAAGTTAAAAAAATTGTTTAGACATTTGCATCTCTAGGCACGTGTCTTTCAATTCCTTTACTTTTACTGTTGAAGAGTGCTGGAGACAAGGTACGTACGCATTGCATATTGACTAGGACTCACTCTTTGTTTGATTTAATTACGTTTTGAGTGAACCTTGTTTGTTTACATCGTACACTTGCACAAATTAATTCTAAGGGCATTACCCATAAAAAAGATAAGGTGGGAATTTTATCACCCTTTCCTTAGCCCACAAATCATTTTCCCAAGCACTCACAATCCTAAGCTTCTAAATAAAAACTGCTAGACGCTGGCCCTAGGGACATCCGGACTCACTTAGGAGATTATCCTAAGGGGGAAAAGTGTTGGAAATTGACTTTTGTAAAATCAGTGTCTAGGAAAGGGATTGAGGGCCGAAAGCCCGAAGGTTGCTGGTTACTTAATTAAGGAACGTCTCTGACGGAAAACCTCCCACCAACCTTGCCCTTCCCTGGCTGATTTGCTTATAGTCAGAGTCTACACTAAACCTCCTGTGGACGATCTAATCAGTTAGGAGTCATCTAGGTCCAGGAACCCTAGATAGCTTGGATTGATTTTTTTTTCTTGTTTGTTATTTTTCATTTTTTCGCTGTGTGATCGGTGCACGTTGATTGTGTAATTTTGTATGCAAGAGTGGTATCGAGATCCAAATTCTGCTAGGCTTGTGAGAATTTCTACACTAGCACATACACCACCACTCGACACAATCCCAGTCATGACCAATAACGTTTCGTTGCAAGACAAGTTCTATCCGATTCGCACATCACTTCCATCTTGCATTCTCCTCCCAATCACAAATGGAAATAACTTTGAGTTAAAGCCGCAGTTCATAAGCACTCTTCCACGATTCCATGGCCTAGAATCTGAGGATGCGTACTTCTTCATCCGAGTTTGAAGAAGTATGCCTTATGATGAGAATTTCCCAGTTAACCGAGGATGCTGTCAGACTTAGATTTATACCTTTCGCACTTAAGGATATTGCTAAGAAGTGGCTTTATAATCTCCCTGTCAGCTCAATTTCTTCATGGGATGATTTTGTTAAGGTCTTTCTTAAAAAGTTTTATCCTATCCATAAGACAGCCCTTATGAGGAAAAATATAATGCAATTCAAACAAGAAGCCAATGAACCATTCTGGAAGTACTTTGAGCGTTTTAAAGACCTAATAGCCCTGTGTCCCCATCACGGTATAGAAAAATGGCGCCAGTGCCAATTATCTGTGATGGGCTTGATTATCAGACTAAGACACTCCTTGAAACTATGTGCCAAGGAGAATTCTTAAAGAAGGATGAAGATCAGGGTTGGGATCTTTTGAGGCTTAGCTGAAAAGACAGTCCAGTGGGAGTCATGTACTGAGAAGCCCACACCCACAACTTCCAGAACAGGTTTACACTCCATAGAATCCTCAATAGCTGCAGAAGCTAAAATCACACAATTGATGAAGAGGATTGAGTTGCTAGAGTCTAAGGAAAATTCTGCTGTTAATCAGGTCAACCCATCATCTGTGGTAAACCCGGGTGTACCTATTGCCATGATCTGAATCATCTGTTTGAGGAGTGTCCAGTATATCAAACTCAAATGTTTCAGGAGAGTACGAATGCCGCATACACCAGACCCACTTACAATCCTTACTCCAAAACATATAATCCAGGATGGCGAAACCATCCTAACTTTTCTTGGAGTCAGTCTGGTCCTGAGCAGCCGAGGCAACCATTTCCACAACAATACCCTGCTCAGTCTCATCCACCGACTTACCACCAGAACCCACCAAATGTCCATTCATACCAAAGTCCACCAAGATTCCAATCATATCAAAATCCTGTGCCTTATCAAGCAAATTTTCAGCCCCAGTATCAGCATCATCCACCACCAAACCCTTCAAACAAGAGACTTTCTGATTTGGAGAAAATGATAGAGACCTTATCTAAGACCAAGCTTCAATGATGAACAATCAACAGCAGGACATGAACAAATTGCAAATCCAGATAGGGCAGTTGGCTAATTCTCTGGCTGAAAGACAAAAAGGAATGCTACCTAGTCAACCTGTGCCAAATCCCAAAACCCATTTTCCCCTGCACGAAGTTGAAGATTTGGGCCCCAGCCAATGTCAAGCTATTCAAATCCTTAGGTCTGGAAAGCATGTAGATAATAAGGTTTCAAATCAGTCACCCAAATCTGTGCCAATACCACCACCTTCTGTTCCAATCCAACCGATTCAAGACAATCCTTCATCAAGCACACACCATCCACTTCCCAGTCAAAAGGAAAAGAAAAAGTTGATGAGCAAGTATATAAGCCTGTTGTTCCCTTCCCAAATAGGCTTACAAATCATAAGATGAATGCTCACATGGAGAAGATAAGAGAGATATTCAACCAAGTACAAATCAATGTCCCTCTCCTTGATGCCATACAACAAGTCCCATCCTACGCCAAATTTCTAAAAGAAATGTGTACTAAAAAGAAAAAAGCAAATGTCCCTAAAAAAGTCTTCTTGGCTTCCAACATAAGTGAACTGCTCAATGGTCTGATCCCTGTGAAGTACAAAGACCCAGGGAGCCCAACCATTTCTTGCATCATAGGGCAGACCACCATAAATAGGGCTTTGCTTGACTTGGGCGCGAGCATCAATCTTCTCCCCTTTTCTGTGTATCAGCAGTTAGGGTTAGGCAACCTTCGCCCGACCCAAATGATGATACAGTTGGCTGACCGCTCTGTAAAGATTCCCAAGGGGGAGATTATAGATGTTTTGATACGGGTCGGGGAATTCATTTACCCCATAGACTTTGTCGTTCTAGAAACACAACCCGTACAAAATCATAGACACAAACACCTGTCATTCTCGGACGTCCTTTCTTAGCCACCGCGAATGCGATCATCAACTGTAGAAATGGATCAATGCGGCTAACTTTCGGAGATATGACAAAGGAGGTGAATGTATTCCATCTAGGGAAGCAGCCTAGGGATCTGGACAATGATTCTTTCGAAGTGAACTTGATCGAGGGTTTAACTAGTGAACATGTTGAGGAGGTTGGTATGAGTCTGAAGAGGAATTTGAGTTGGAGTCTGATGACTTCAACCTTGATCAGATTGTTGAATCAAATGTTAAAAGGACCACTAATTCCATCCCTATTCTTCCCTTGCACCATGAACAACCAGTGATAGAGCCTGTCCGTTCTTCTGATCTTAAGGTTCTTCCCAATCATCTCAAGTACAAGTACTTGGATGAGAAGGAATCCTTTCCTGTAATCATTGCATCCAATCTAACTAAACAACAAGAAGAGGACCTTCTGATTGTGTTAAGGGAAAATAGAGAAGCCATTGGTTGGACCATGGCTGATATTAAGGGGATTAGTCCTTCCATAGTTCAACATAGGATTCATCTGACAGAAGATGCCAAGCCAAAACGAGACCCACAGCGTAGACTGAACCCAATAATGCAGGAAGTTGTTAGATCTGAGATCTTGAAACTATTAGACAATGGGATTATCTATCTCATATCCGATAGTCAGTGGGTTAGTCCAGTTCACGCTGTGCCTAAGAAAGCTGGATTTACTGTGGTGGAAAATGAGAATAAAGAATTGATACAAACACGTCTTCCTACGAAGATTCGAGTTTGTATTGATTACAGAAAGTTGAACACTGCCACACGTAAAGACCACTTTCCTCTTCCATTCATTGATCAAATGCTTAAAAGATTGGCGGGACATGAGTATTACTGTTTCCTGGATGGATATTCAGGATATAATCAAATCCCGATCGCTCCCGAGGACCAAGACAAAACTACCTTCACCTGTCCTTTTGGAACATTTGCATACCAAAGGATGCCCTTCGGCCTATGCAATGCTCCCGCAACATTTCAACGTTGCATGCTGAGCCTTTTTTCAGACATGGTGGAGAAATTTTGGAAATTTTCATGGATGATTTCTCGATTTATGGGGATTCCTTTGAGCAATGCTGGTACCATTTAAAGCTGGTTTTACAACGCTGTATGGAGAAAAATTTGACACTTAACTGGGAAAAGTGTCACTTTATGGTCAAGCAAGGAATCGTTCTTGGGCACAAGGTTTCACGTATAGGAATTGAGGTGGACAAGTTTAAGGTGGAAGTCATAATGAAGCTCACTGAACCAACATGCTTAAAGGACATTAGGTCATTTTTAGGGCACGCCGGCTTCTATAGACGATTTATTCAAGGGTTTAGCAATATTGCAAGACCTTTGACAAATCTCTTAGGAAAGGATGTACCCTTTATATTGATGAGGAATGTCAAAAATCATGGAAGGAGCTTAAGAGTAGACTTGTCTCAGCACCGATCATTTCTGCACCAGATTGGACCAAGCCTTTTGAGATTATGTGTGATGCCTCTGACTTTGCTATAGGCGCTGTTCTAGGGCAGCGTATTGATACTAGGCAACACGTAATCTATTATGCTAGCAGAACGCTGAATGAAGCCCAACTCAATTATACAACTACTGAAAAGGAATTTTTAGCGGTTGTTTTTGCGTTGGAAAAATTTCGCCAATATCTGCTAGGGTCCAGGACGATAATTTTCACTGATCACTCCGCCCTAAAGTATTTAATGCAAAAGAAGGATGCTAAGGCAAGACTTATTCGATGGATACTTCTTTTGCAAGAGTTTGATCTGGAGATTAAAGATAAAAAGGGCGTTGAGAATGTGGTAGCTGATCACTTGTCGAGAATCCCAAATGCACCTAAGGAGAGAATACCGATTAATGACGATTTCCCTGACGAACACATTTTTGTGATGTGTGGAGAGCCTTGGTATGCTGACATAGTGAATTACCTTGCTACCAGGCAAATACCTTCTCATTGGTCAGCCAGGAAAAAACGCCGTTTCATGCGTCAAATGCGGTTCTTCTTTTGGGATAAACCGTATTTATTCAAATATTGTCCTGACCAGATAATACGTAGGTGCCTTCCTGAGGATGAACATCAGAGTGTTTTGACATTTTGTCACAAGTTAGCTTGCGGTGGACATTTTGGTCCACGAAAAACTGCTGAGAAAGTACTTCAGAGTGGATTTTACTGGCCCACTCTCTTTAAAGATGCATAAACTTTCTGCAAGCTCTGTGATAGGTGTCAAATGACGGGTAGAATTACACAGAGAGACATGATGCCCCTCACACCCATCTTAGAAGTCGAAATTTTTGACCTCTGGGGCATCGACTTTATGGGACCCTTTCTCCTGTCCTATGGTAACCAATACATTTTGGTAGCCGTAGATTATGTTTCCAAATGGGCTGAAGCAATTCCAACAAGGACGAATGACAACCAAGTTGTTATCAAGTTTTTACGAGACTACATCATCTCTCGCTTCGGAGCCCCCCGTGCGATAATAAGTGATAATGGGAGTCATTTTTGCAATCGGGCTTTTGAAGCTCTAATGCGCAAATATTCTATTTCTCACAAACTATCCACGGCATACCATCCTCAAACCAACGGGCAAGTAGAAGTCACGAATAGACAAATAAAACTTATCTTGGAGAAAACCGTTGGACAGAACCGTAAAGACTGATCCATCAAACTCACTGATGCTTTATGGGCATACAGGACCGCTTACAAGACAGTCCTCGGTATGTCTCCATATCGAGTTGTATTTGAAAAACCTTGTCACTTGCCTGTGAGTTAGAACACCGAGCTATGTGGGCTTTAAAGCAGCTGAATTTGGATTTGGATAAAGCCGGTGCTTTAAGGAAGTTGCAGATATCCGAGCTAGAAGAGCTAAGAAACGAGGTATATGAGAATGCTCGGATCACCAAACACAGAACCAAACTTTTTCATGATAGATCCATTCACCGGAAAAATTTTTGTCCCTGGACAAAAGGTTCTGTTGTACAATTCACGACTCCACCTTTTTCCTGGTAAATTGAGAACCAGGTGGTCAGGGCCATTCATTGTTCAAAATGTCTTCCCACACGGTGCGATCGAGATTCTTGACCCAAATAATGGCAACAAATTCACTGTGAACGGTCAACGTTTAAAGCCATTCCTTACCACTGAATTCATGTCACAAGAAGTTCATGAATTGGGTCTTTGTGACCCAATTTATTGTGACACAACACATTTACTGTACAGTTTCCCGAATTTCCCTGCATATTATTTTGGGATCACTTTTGTAAATAAAATTTTGTAAATACGAATAAAAAATAATAATAATGAGGGACTTTTGTGCTTAAAAGAGTTTCAAATTCCTAGGATTCTACCTTCCCTAGGATCCTATTCATTTTCAAACTCCTTTTCTTAGGGTTGTAAATACACTTTTTGACCTAGGGTTAATATTGGAAATCTCATTTTCTCTCCCTCCTATAAATACTCTCTTCACCTACCCCTCCTCCCTAAAAACGCAAAGTTCCCCTCAGATCTGAAATCCTCCTTCAATCACAGACCTCTGAAAATTTTCCCTTCCTCAGAAACCCTTTTTCTGCCGCAATTCCACAACCTTTGCCGCAGATTTGCGGCAGTCCTGCTATATTTTGAGCGCAGAAAAATTTCTGACTGATCGAAATTTTTCTCTGGTGGCAGATCCAGTACCCATTCTTCCAGAATCAGTTCCTGGTGCCCTCTGCACACCTGCTTTTGGATTTCCCCCCACGAATTCCGGGGGTGGTTTGCTCTTTGATCCTTTTGCTTTAATTTCATTATTATACATGCCCCGAATCTGTTTGTGGAAAGGGATTTTTCAAAAATTCTAAATGATCATATCTTTGTTGATAGATTACGTACATGGAATTGGTATTCTCTGGTTTACGATAACAGTAAGAATGATGCGTATTATTGCCCTGAACTAGTCAATACATTTTATAATGTACTCGATCATGCATCTATTAATTATGAGACATTCCAATTCGTAGTTCATATGCCATTCGGTGACATCCTTATCACAATCCCTCTCATTGCTGAAATCACTGATGTCCCAATTCACCCCCACCATAGCGACCCCTTGCCACTGATAGACTACATGACCATCATGGGGGTTCGCTGCACAGAGCAGGATCGTGAGCTCAAAGCCAATACGACCTTTAGGAATGTGCATTGCATTGGACGCTGGATCCAACGCAACATTTTAGGGCTTGAACATCAATCATCCTTTAACAGACCCGTGTTGCAAATCATCCATGCTTTAATGACTCAGAACCACACGGTTTGTTTAAATAGGACCATCTTTCATGCTATTCTTGACAATTCCTCCCGCACTCGGGGAGCCAAGCATTCCCATCCAATCTTAATTACACGTCTATGTAGGACCTTCCTACCAGACGATGTCTTTAATTCTTTTGACCGAGTGTTTATTACTGCAGAGAGACCCACCAGTTCATATAATGCTTGCTTGCACGCGGTCTGGACACCTAGTGCCCAGCCCGAGGATATACCTGTGGAGTCCTCTTCGAAGGAAAGCTTAGAGGAAATAGATGAGCCACAATTTGGAGGCAGGACCCCCCATCTGAATCTCGAGCCTTCATGTCCACCATCTGGAAGGGCATGAAGAAAATCTTTAGGGGGCAGGTTCGTCTTCAAAGAAGGTAAGGAGCAATCCTCTAGGTTAGACAGTATAGAGGCCGCTCTGAGACGTTCACAGTTTGCTGGACCTAGCACCACTGCTGGTCCAAAACGACGGAGGGAGTAGCTTTATCCTTTACCTATTTCATGCATCATTTCATCTTGCATACATTGGGGACAATGCATGAGATAGGTATGGGGGGTAGATGCTAACATAGGATTTTTCATTTTTCTTTTTAGGCCTTTTATTTTTATTTTTAGGATTTTCAGTTTCTTTTTAGGTTTTTATTTTTTTTAGATTTACCTTTCTTTGTAAATTTTCTATTTTCTTGTTAGATTTTATTTTCTTTTAGAAAAATAAAAAAGAAAAAAATAATAAGAAAAAGGAAATTCTTGATCCATGTCTAAAGAATCAAACTTAACTTTAGGGATTAAGGTAGCTCTAAACTAAGATTTCGAATTATAAGTCGAAAAAGCAGAGTTTTGTTAGATTTTTAGGTTAAGTAATATAGGATTAGAAAAATTACTAGATTTTAATTCTTTCTTTAGGATATATACATTAAACATATTGAAGGATTAATCAAGGACTTTGTGATTTTATTTACATATATATATAATAAAAAAAATAATATAAAGAAAAAAAAAAGATGTACATAAATAAATAATAAATACTTAGCCACTGATTAAGCTGGTTAGTCGTGCCTCAAGAAGCATTGCCGATCACGCCTAAAGGTGGTTAAGTCCTTAAATTCCTTCGTGGCCTTTTTTACTCGAGTCATCGAACCCTAGGGATGTTTTCTCATCTGGTACCCTAAGACCGTCTGGTTTGGGAGTCATCGGTAAGAGACTCGCTACAAGGGTAAACTAGAAAGCCTAAGGATGCTAAGGAAATGTAAATAAATAAAAATTGTATATATATAAAAAAAAAGAGAAAAAATATTATATATTAGTAAATAAATGAACTTAGTCTAAGAAAGATCCTTCATATTTATAAATGTATATATCTTAGGATTGATGCAAAATCCGGTTTTGATCTTTTCCCTAAAATCTTAACCTAAGTTGAAAACAAAACCCCAAATAGACGCATATAAGAAGAATTACAAGTTTAGAGTAACCTGAAACCTATAACTTAAGGGAGAATCTTTAAAACATGGATCAAAACTTTCACTAACCCTTTTATTTTTCTTTATGGATTTTGTGGGTGCAATCCGCTGAAAACCCTCAGGAGACAACACTCCTCCTCTAGGGTAACCTAGAGGTTTAACGGCTTGTTGCACGTGCTCAGTGCAATCGTGTCACCTACAAAAGTGGTGTAATAAATTAGTTAGGATTTTCTTTTTCTTTCTTTTTGCTCGAGGACGAGCAAAAGCTAGGTATGGGGGTGTGATTGTTATACATATTTGCATATTTTACCGCTTCCATACCATGCAAATTGTCAATAAAAATATGATTTTTGATCAACTTCTCTCTATTTTTGCAGGTCCACATCTTAAAAGAGAAAGGCCCAAAATCTCTTTAATTAGCAATAATAAAGAGATTAATACAAAGCCCAAAAGAGCCCAAGTTTGAATCCAGAATCAGGAGAGATCCTTGCGCCAACTCAATCTTCCAGAAGGCTACGTAGATAACAAACTCATAACAACCCTGTACCAGAAAATCTGGCCTGAACGGCCCAGATTATGCCGCAATTTCTGGGATTTTGCCACAAATCTGCGGCAGTTGTAAGGTTGTTGAAGCCCGGATTTCTCTCCAACAACCTGGGCTCTAGATCCTTCTCTCTGAGGCCTATAAATACAGCACCAGGGTCTGCACAAGCTAAACAGAGAAGAGAGGAGAAATTAGGGAAAAGTCTTGTATTTTGTTCTAGTGTTCTCTAGGTTTTAGTCTCCCTCTTCTTCCTCCTAGAGATTTTGTCAAAGAGAGAAAAGAGAGTGCTGTTGAAAGCTTGTAAGCAAGGAGGTGACATTACTTGTAAGCAAGGATTAATCAAAGCTTCATTCTTCTCTTTACAATCTCTAGTACGTTGCTTTACTTTGCTTTACTTTCTTGTTTTACTTCTAGTGCATTTCTATTGCTTTACTTCTATTGCTTTACATCATGAATTGTTGTTTTGTTTCTTGTACAATGGATAGCTAAATCTCTCTTACATGGCTAGCTAACAACTTACCTAGCTAACTTCTATCTCTTTGAGTGATTGCTAATTTCTATACTCGCATTGTTAGAGTTTCTTTTGCTTTCCAAGGAAGTAGAGTTGCTTTCACTTGGTAAATGCTTGTTCAAACTCCATATGACTCATGTGTGCCTCTTTAGAGCCTTGTCTAGAACAAGAGCCTTGATGGAACATGGAGATGGATCACCAAACATATGCTACTTGTAGAACAACTTCTTTACTTCAAGCTAATTTGTTGTTATGTCTTGAATGTTAATTGAATGTTGTATCTTCTTCCTTAGCATCCCTTGAGTGTCACTCCTAGAGTTCATTATTGAAAATCTATCTTGAGAGCCAATGAATCAACATGAGGCTACAAGCTAAGACCTAAAGGAACACTCATCTTCCAAACGGTAAAGTACTTGAACAAACAAGCAAAGTAATCTCTATTGCCAATGAATCAACATGAGGCAATCAAGCATCACCATTGAGCTTAGTAAGTTAGCGAAGTGGTAAAGTTAGCTAGCCATGGCCTTTCTCATCTAAAGTTTTCTTCAAAGAATTCTTCAATAGCTTTCTTTCTTAGCAATACACTTTCCAAAGTTCTTTTGATTTCTTTTCCATTATGCACAAATCTACCAATTCTTTCATTTCTTTTCCATGTTTCTTGCATTTGTGTAAATACAAAGAAGAATCTTCATTTTCTTTTCTTCACTAGGACCGTAAAACTTCCATCGTGAGCTCTCCTCGAGGATCGACCCGGTATAGCCATTGCTATAACGGAGATTGGAAAGGATACATCAATCATATTAACTACATTGTGAAGTGTTCAAGCACTAAAGGTTGACTCTAAACTTTTCCTCTTTTACATAATACTTGTGCAAAAACTTCACACTATCCTTCCCTAATCACCTGCACGCACAACAGTGGAAGAGGAGAGAGGAGAGATTAGAGATTAGATGCTTGTATTTTGTAGGATTCTCTCTAGAATTTTGTAGTGCTCTAGATCTTCTTCCTCCCTAAAATTCTGTAAAGAGAGAGTTTGTAAGAGAGAGAAAGCTTGTGTATACCAAGGTGTGACAACTTGTGAAGTAAGGATTGATCCATTCTCTTCTCTCTTCTCTTGCATTTTTAGTTTACTTGCTTTCTTTAATTCTAGCTTTACTTTACTTGCACTTTAATTCATGCTTTGCTTTCTTTTCTTATGGCTAGTAGCTAACTTTTCTAACATGAACTAGCTAACCACTAACCTTGCTAACTACTAACTCATGAGTGATTGCTATCTTTAATCTTGCAAGTTGTATGGTCTTCTCTTCTCCGATGGGTTACTTTCATTGCTTGCAAGTCTTGTTGTAATTCCATATGATTCATGTGTGCCTCATTTAGAGCCTTGTCTTTAGAACAAGTGCCTTGATGGAACATGGAGATGGATCACCAAACATATGCTATTTGTTGTACAACTTCTTTACTTCAATTAATGAATGTTGTATCTTCTTCCTTAGCATCCCTTGAGTGTCGCTCTTTTGATCCATTATTGAAAGTCTATCTTGTAGGCCGATGACATCTATGAGTCTATAAGACAAGTCCAAGAGTGATCACCCGTCATTCAAGTGGGAAAGTAATTAGACCAACACGCAAGACAAATCTTTGCCGATGAATCAACATGAGGCACGCATTCACCATCACGGAGTTTAGTAAGTTTTAGCAAGGTAGTAAGGTTAGCTAGTCATGATTTTCTCCATCTTCAAATCTTTTACAAGTTTTCTTTTCTTTTAGTTTTATTTCCAAATCAATCTTGTTTTGATTTCTTTTCATTTTCCATCATGAACATATCCACCGATTCTTTCATTTCTTTTTCCATATTTATTCATTCTTTTAAGACAAAGAAGAATCTTCGTTTTCTTTCTTCACTACGAACTGTAACGCTTCCATCGCAAGCTCTCCCTGAGGATCGACTCGGTATAGCCCATGCTATAACGGAGATTGGAAAGAATACATTAATCATATAAATACATTGTGGAGTGATCAAAGCACTTGAGGTTGATTCTAAACCTTCTCTCTTTCATTTAATATCTGTACAAATACTTCACACAAAATCACACTATCTTTTCTTTCCTAATCACGGACCGAACCCCAGGATTGGATTTTCATACACCTACTTGATGGCATGGTTTGCTCTTCTCTGTCTAGCTATTATTCAAGCTGGGGAGGAGCCTCCAGAGGGTGTTCGAGTAGCGCATCTCTGCCGATTTGAGGGTTTCTCATGGTCGTGGACTTACATAGCTATGGCCCATAAGCTGTTATGTCGTACGACATGTATAGTCTTTTCTGGTGTTTCCCCTATATCCACGATGCGGGATACGACGAGGAATTCAAAGATGTCAGGAACGATAAGACATCTCTGATCAGGGAAATCTTCAAATGGCTGGTCATCATCCGGCCTTCTCATTTGGTGTACAGGAGCGGGGATACCTGCTATTTGGAGCCGTACGTCCCCAGCTTTTTCGCTCGTCAGTTCGGGTATGACCAACTCTATGTTGGCAATCCGAACACTACCTGGCATTCATGGGGTCCTCATTGATGGTGCTCGCGCCTGGTAGTTCTTCATTGCTGGCTGTACCGAGGCACAGCTGTGCATGCCGTTGAGGACCCCAAACCTACTGATGACTTTGGGGTTATGCAATAGTACAGAACATCAAACTCCGTGCCAACTGGATTTTCTATTAACTCCTTCGACTTGAAGTGGATCTCCTAGTGACTGAAGCAGAAAGTCACTGAGAAGGGTGAGGGCAAAAGAGTCCGGGTACTAGGCATTCTGGAGTTTATTGCCACTACCGACAGTGAGGCTTCAGATACTGAAAGCCCTCGCTTTAAAGATATTGCAGGTACTGAGGTCCCAGCAGATGCTCCTGGCGGGGTGGGCACGGCTCCTATGGAAGACGGGGAAGTGGAAGAGGTGGAAGAAGAAGACCCCGTCGTCCACTTCAAGCAGAAGAGGCAAGGTGGATCCCGCAGGAAGAGGGTGGTAAAGAAGCCTCGTCGCTGCACTCCCACCGTTATTACAAAGGGTGAATCAGCTGTAGTCCCTCCTCCTCCTGCTCGTTAGTTATTAATTAGCGGCGCAGAAACAGACCACTGAGAAGGCTGTTCCTGGTTCGGGTAAGACAACTTTCACATCATATACATACATAAATACATATGTCCCCTTTTTTTATTTCCTCCTTTCATGCAGCTAACTTGTTCAATTTGTGACTAAGAAACTGAGGCCGCATGAGAACAGGGGGTTATTACTATTCTCTGTTTACTTATAAGGAAGGTGACGAGGCTAACTACTTCGCCATCTCTGAGGATTCCGAGGGCGGTGCGGCTGATGTTGGTTCTTCAGGTGCCGGGATCTCAAAGAGTCCAAGGCTTCAAGCTCCATAGGATGGACCACAGAGGCCTCGGCGAGCGAAGGCGAGCGGACATCCGGTTATGGAAGTCGTCAGGACAGATGAAGTTCTTCTGAGGTCACTTCTGGAGCTTCTCCCACTACTGCCAAGATTTCTCCCATAGAGCCCGCTGGAATTAGTATGGCCACTATTGCTGAGGCGGCTGAGACGATATCATCTCTTGGTAATACTTCGACCATTCGTAAGCAATCTTTCTTTAATATTATTATTTCTTGTTTCAAGAAAGTACTTTTTGCAGGTATTCCGCCGTTGGGTACATCAACTTCGAGAGAACCGCAAGTCTTCCTGGGGGCTTCAAGGAAGAGACAAGCACTTCACTGTTGCGGATGCTGCAGAGTTAGATGTCTTGTATCACAACTTACCCTCTTACCAGCCTGAGCCTGTTGTTGATTCTAGGATGGCTGAGGAGACAGTGGTTGTGGAGCCAATTGCACTCCCTGATGAGCCGGTGGATGATATGGTGGTGGTTTCTCTGACGCCACCAATTTTGGCAACAACTAGGCTGAGGATAATCACCAGCCCTACATCTCTAACGCTGGTCGTTGAGCCAGTTCTTCCTAAAATAGTCACCAGCCTTACTTCAGTTGTGGCTGGTGTATTAGTTTCAATGAAGACTCCTCCCTAATCATTGGTGATCCCTCGTCCTTCTCCTGCCAATGCTTTTGCCACTTCATCCATTGTCATGATAGTGAAACTGGTGGAAGCGTTGTCTTCGGGGACTACGCGCTCACCGGGAGTAGTTGAAGCCGAGAAAGAATTTGTGGCCGAGATGGTTGACAGCTTCTACAAGAGCCTAAAGCGATATGTTGCTTTGATTTTGAAGGGCTCAACTAC
Organism: Agave tequilana; assembly: GCA_038442645.1. Classification (NCBI taxonomy): domain Eukaryota; kingdom Viridiplantae; phylum Streptophyta; class Magnoliopsida; order Asparagales; family Asparagaceae; genus Agave; species Agave tequilana. The sequence goes on along the minus strand of JAVJIF010001940.1, from coordinate 1,364 downwards.
CTCATTTTCTGCTCTTAAGGTAGTCCTCTCTCAAATATTGAAAGCATTCGAGACTTCGGAGGGGATGACCAGCTGCCACATTGGGTCTTCTGGTGGAGAAGCTTGAGATGGATGTGGGCGAGTAGCGCCGCCTTAGCAGTTCAGACTTGGATTCCTCAGTTGATGAAGAGCTTAAACGCCTCATCCTCAAATGCGTGAGGCTTCCCTTGTAGCTCAAAAAGCGGCCAAAGCAATATCTTCAAATTTAAAATCCATGAAAACAAGAAATTTAGAATTGTAGATGCCATTGACGCTTCCAATAGCGCTCTTCTTGATGCTGAGGATAAGATTGAGAAGCCAAGAAGATAATCAAGAGAGCCAATCTTCTTCTGTCCAAGGCTGAACCGGTGCGCCTTGAAGATAGCTCGGCTGGAGCAACTCAAAGTCCAAAGTGATGGGTTCCTGTAGCAGGAGATAGCACAGCGGGCAACTTTAGCTAAATTGAGGCTCGTTTGTCCCGATAGCGAACTTTAATGAAGCTGACTTATTATCGCAGGCATTCATCAGAGCTGCTGAAGAGAGGAAGAATAAGCTGGCCACCCTCGAAGAACAGATCAAGTCCTACGAAGCACCATCGTAGCTGTGTAATCCTTGTATCTCCCCTGAAGAACAGATCAAGTCCTACGAAGAACCATCGTAGCTTGTAATCCTTGTATCCCCCCTCTTTTTTTCTTTTGAATCAATAAAAAGTAATTTTATTTGACTCTTCTGTTGCATTTCCTACTTGTTTTATCTTTTGAGTTTGCAATACTTACTTTCAAGTTATATTACAACCCTCAAAAGAAAGAAATAACAGTATAAACTAATCTATCCAGAGGTCGATGATATGATAGAATTAGTTATCTGTTAAATTATCGCCAATAAATTTGAGAAATGACTCGACTCAAATCATTTGGGATAAGATGGAAAAGAGTGAACTTGACGATCTTTACTGTTTAGATGTAAATATTTACATAACAGATTAAGACCATTCAATTTATGTATAGGTTGTGATGAATTAGGCATCACAACTAGTGATAGTTCTTACTGAACTAAAACAAATGAAGTCTAGAATTTGCATTAAAAGTGACAAGTTAGACATGATTGGTCAAAATTTTGCCATTCAGAGCTGATGATCTGGACATGATGACAAATTGAGGTGAACCCGACCTTATACCCGTCTATTCAGAGGTGATAAACTAAACATGATAGACTACGATACACTAAACTTTGAATCCGCTGCCAGAGGTAGTCGTATTAACTTGGCAGCTAGTTTATGAAGGACTGCTGAGATAGATTGAATCTGGGCTCCTGTTGGTTCAGAGGTGATTGACTGGACATAACCA